>ML677378.1:4049192-4193348 GCA_007922305.1 Dermatemys mawii
GAGGAGTGATGGGATGGGGTGATAGAACTGGAGGAGGGGTGATGGGATTGGGGGCTGAGATGTGTCAGGGGATGGAATTGGAGGAGGGGGAGGGGTGATGGGGTGGGGGTGTTGAGATGGGGGAGGGGCGATGGGATGGGGTGATAGAACTGGAGGAAGGGTGATGGGATGTGGGGCTGAGTTGGGGGAGGGGGATGAAGTTGGAGGAGGGGGAGGGGTGATCGGATGGTGTTATAATTTGGGGAGGGCTGGTGGGATGAGCGAAGCCGGAGTCATTTTTGTGGTGGGGCAAAATGACAGGAGAGACGCAGGATGGTCGCCCCCCAACTCCTGTCATCAGCACTGTCCCCCCGCCGGCTGGGGTGCAGCTCAGCATAGGGAGCCCATCAGGGAGGGGGCGACTCTGATGCACCTTCGAAGGAGGAGAGAGCCAGGGCAAGGCCCTGATACAAGCCAGTAAAGCAGCAAGGCCCGTCAGCGGGGGACGGCTCAGCTTGGCCTGAGCGGGAACTGGGCCCTGCAATGGGGGTCTTGAGGGGGGAGCAGAGCTGAGGGGTTTTGCCTGCCCCTGGCTCTAAGAAGCAATCGTTTCCCCCATTTATAGCCAGGTCTTGGAAGACCTGGCATCATGGAGGTTAGAGAGAGAGGGTTAGGGACGGCAGCGGGACCTACTGGTTAGAGCAGCGGTTGGGGAGGGAACTTGGGGTCAGGACGCCTGGGTTCATTTCCCAGCTTTGGGATGAGAAAGGGGTCCAGTGTTTAGCACAGGGGGGGCTTAGTGGCAAGACTTCTGGGTTCTAGTCTATTTGCAGGCCCTTGGGAGGAGGGGTTACACCTTAGGGTGGCAGAACCACCTACATGTTTCCCATGGAGGTAACACCCCACTCATTGGTTCTAAGCATCCCCTCCATCACCAGGGTAACACGCAGGAGTGGTTCCTGCTATCCCGGCAGGTAGGTCTCCATGGCAAGCCCAGGCCCCTGATTCTCTGTTGCCTGGCAACACGTATCAACTGACACCCTCTTTGCACTGGGGTATGTGCTGGGAGCTCCCAGTCGCCCTTCCCAGATCTCATCAGTCTGGCCACCGCCTCCCCCCCGCACCCCTCCGCTGCTCCCTAGGCTGGTGATGCAAGAGCCTCCTCCCTCATAGCCCCCGTCCCCTGCAGCAGCCCCCTCCCCACCTCACTGGGCTCTTGGAATCAGCAGAGAGAGAAGGCCTGACCCTATTCCATCCCCCTGCACCAGGGCTAATGTGCCTCTTACCTGAGGATCCCACAGCACTTTACAAACATTAAGGGATTAAAGCACTCAGCCAGAACAGGGGGAAACTGAGGCACAGAGGGGCAGGAGACTCGACCAAGGGCACGGCCAAGGGAGATTGTGAAAGAGCCAGGCGGAGACTCTTGCTCGCCCGGCACCTAGCCTTCTGCTCTAACTACTAGATCCCACCACCCTCCCGGAGCTGTGGGGGAGAACTCAGGAGTCCTGGCTCCCACCACCTGCTCTACTCACTAGACCCCATTCCCCAGGCTGGGAACTATGATGGCTGTAACCCAGCACCGTGTGAATGCCCGGCTAGGGGGGCTGGAGCAGCAGCATATTCCTGTCCCAGCCGGGCACAGGGATTTGGGACTCAAGGGAGGTCCCACTGAGCTAATGACAGGTGCCAGCCCCCTGCCCTTCCCAGCAGACCACCCCACAAGCTCCCCCACAAACACACACAGATAGGGCAGGTGACCTGCGGCCTTACAAAGAGCTGCCCCAGCTGTGGCCCAGGAGTAATGTGACCCCCCCCAGCTCAGGTTACCTGCTGGGGTGGGGGTTCTGTGGGGAGCAGTCCAGCGCCCCCACCTGTGTGGGATTAGGAGCTGCAGCAGCTGTTGGAGGGATTGGCCCTCCCTGGTGCTCTGTTGCTGGGTGTCTGTTTAAGGGGTGGAGGAAGAGGGAGGAGGGGATGATGGGGGCAGAGGACTGTGGTGGGGTGGACACAGGGGGCTGTGTGTGTGTGTATGTGTGTGTGTGTGTGTGTGTGTGTGTGTGTGTGTGTGTGTGTGTGTGCGTGTGTGCACGCGCGCGGGGCTGTGTGTACGGAGGGGTCCTCAGGTGTGTTGGGGGAGGGGCTGTGGATCCCCTCTTGGCCCGTCCTGGCCATTCCCACAGGACCCAACTCATTGTGGGTTCCTCCCCCCGCAGCTGCACCCTGAGGGGATCAGGCCCCGCAATGTGGGGTGGGGGGTCTACCTTGGAGGTACAACTTCCCATGAGCCCCTAACACTGTACTGAGCCCCCGACAGCCCCCTCAGGACAGCTTCACAGAGCAACCCTGCAACCCCTGCCAGAGCTGGGCCCAGGAGTATTCTGTGGCTCTGGCAGGGAGAGCAGCCCGCTAATGAGCCCCCTCCCTGCTCCCTGCAGCACAGCGCCCCCTACTGACCCTCCACCCCCCTGCCTGCAGCACAGCGCCCCCTCCTGATCCCCACCCTGCTCCCTGCAGCACAGCGCCCCCTACTGAGCCCCACCCTGCTCCCTGCAGCACAGCGCCCCCTACTGAACCCCCACCCTGCTCCCTGCAGCACAGCGCCCCCTACTGATCCCCACCCTGCTCCCTGCAGCACATGGCTTTTGCTCCGTCCCATCCAAGCAGTGACTCACACAGACCCTGCTTTGTAGCCCCTGGGACGCCCTTAGGGCTGGCCAGGCGGGCAGCTGACTGCATGCCCATGCCCATGCCCATGCCCACACTTACACCCCCACAGAGGAAGTTGCTGGCACCTTGAACGTGGCTTTAATTGCTCCCCTTAACGAGGTTCTTCCTCTTGGCAGCGTGTGCCAGGGTGGGCGGGTGGGGGGAGATCTCTGCCAGTCATAAATCCAGAGCCTCCCCCCCAAACCCCGATCACCGCACCTGCTTCATATTAATTAGCGTGATTAGTGTTGGTCTTAATTACAAGACCAGCTTGTACATTGTTAATTGTGGGCGGGGGGCAGGGAAGCCTCTTCCCTGCCTTGTGGGACTAGGGATTTTTTGGGGGGATGCCCCTCCCCCATTGGGTTCCCCTCCCCCTTTCTGATGCCTGGGCAGGGGGGACGGCTGCGTCCTTGTCCCTGTGCGGTGGGTCTGTGCCTCCCCAGGGGGCACTGCCAGCAGGTTGAACACTAGTATGTCGGTGAGGGTGGGGAGGCAGGGGGGCAGAGCAAAATGCAGCAGGGAATGAATAATCTGCACCAAGCAGAGAATAAAAGGGGGTGATGGATTATATTGAGATAGCAGGGGGTGTGGGTCTGGATTGAGGGGCACTGGCAGAGAGGGGGACAAGGCTGGGATGGCAGGGGGCTGTGGGTCAGGATTAAGGGTCTCCCACTTGCCAGGTAAAGCTCCAAGGCCCAGGGCCCTGCTGGTAGCAACTCAGCCCCCAGTCTCCCCAACAAGAAGCTGGGACTGAAAACCATGTGGGCGGAGGTGGGGGGAGTTGGGATCCACAAGGGAATCACAGAATATCCAAAGCCGACATAGCCATTGCTATTCATGAGTGTGGCTCAGTGAGGAGGGTGCTGCGGTAGGACACCTGAGTTCAATTCCTGGCTGTGCTGCTGCTCTCGTCCGTGTCTTGCTCTGTGCCTCAGTTTCCCATCCCACTCTGTGTTGTCTGTTCACGCTGTAGCTCTCTGGGGTGAGGTCTGTCTCTCACTATGTGCAGAGTCCAGCACAACAGGGCCACGGTCTGGGTTTGGGTCTTCCCCACACTGCTGGGATAATAACACCACATCTCCTGAGTGATCAGCCCCTCGTCGGGTTGCCAACCCACCTGGAGTTTCCAGGAATTAAAGATGAATCATTCATTAAAGATGACGTCATGTGATGAACCCTCCAGGAATACGTCCAATCAAATTTGACAGCTGTGATTCCTGGGCTGTTCTGACTCAGCATGGCCCAGCCCTCTCCCACATGCCATCCTCAAAGCAGGTCAACCTATGGAACTCCTTGCCAGAGGATGTTGTGACATCCAAGATTATAACAGGGTTAAAAAAAGAACTAGATAAGTTGCTAGGCTAGGTCCAACAATGGCTATTAGCCAGGATGGGCAGGGATGATGTCCCTAGTCTCTGGTTGCCAGACGCTGCGAACGGGAGACCGGATGGATCACTTGGTGATTCCCTGTTCTGTTTATTCCCTCTGGGGCACCTGGCACTGGCCACTGTCGGAAGACAGGATACTGGGCTGGATGGACCTTTGGTCTGACCCAGCATGGCCGCTCTTATGACCCTCTGGGACCAGGAACAGTTGGAAATCTCCATCTCCCACCACCCCCGTCTCCAGTATCCTACTGACTGTGGAGGTGGATTCGTCTCACAAACTCATCAGAGGCCTCAAGGACTGTGACCTTCCCTGCCCCCGCTGCAATGGCCAGGTTCAGCCATGGGGCACTTCGGACATTCGCAGAACTCTGTGGAGGGGGGGCAAGGCTGGGCTAGCTGGGGGCCATTGATGGCTCCCTCACTGTCAGGAGCAATAAATCCACCCCCTCCCCCCTGCCATCATCCACTCCCCATACCCCGCCCCTGCTCGGGAAGCACCGGAGCTCAAAGTCCGGCTGGAAAGACTTGAGGGCAGAGGGGCCCTTGCAGTGATCCTGTTCAGCCACCAGGGGGCACTGTCACAACCCCATCTCCCCATAGCCACCTCCTCCCACTGTGCTGGCCTGTATCATGGCCCCAGATGACCCTCTATGGGGACACAGGATGGGGGCAAAGGGGATGGGCAGGGGCCATGGGGGATCCAGCTAGTTTCCCAGGTCCAAGACACTCCCCCGCTCATGATACACCTAGCTTGGAAGCCTGATGCCCTCCTCCCTCACCATCCCAGCAGAGGACGGTGAGCTAGGCCAGCCCTTGGCCCCACTGCCCTGTCCCCTCCCACTCCTGCACCCATTCCCCTGAGATCCACATGCTCTGTCCTGCACTGAGGGCACCTAGTGAGACAGGCATCAGCACCAGGTAACAGCCAGCCTGGCAGGGGGCAGAGCTGGAGGTAGAAGCCAGGAGTCCTGGATCCCAGCCTCCCCACAACCCCACTCTAACCACTAGACAGTTCTGCCCCACATCAGACCAAAGATCCATCTAGCCCAGTATCCTGTCTTCCAACAGTGGCCAATGCCAGGTGCCCCAGAGGGAATGAACAGACCAGGGCCTCATCCAGTGATCCATCCCCTGTTGCTCATTCCCACCTTCTGGCAGACAGAAGCTCGGGACACCATCCCTGTCTATCCTGGCTAATAGCCATTGATGGACCTAGCCTCCATGAATTTATCTAGTTCTTTTATGAACCATGTTATAGTCTTGGCCTTCACAACATCCTCTGGCAAGGAGTTCCACAGGTTGTCTGTGTGTTCTGTGAAGAACACAAATCCCACCTGCTCTAGAGAGGAGGCAGAAGGACCCTGGGGGAAAGCAGTAGGGGACAGGGGTACCCCTGGGAGCAGTGGGATCCGGCTGGATGGGTTCTGCCCTGCCCTAGGTGTGACTTTGTAGCAGCAGAAGCAGCCCTCGGGGGTCACCTGTGCAACTCTCTGCTGCTGGATGTTATTGAGGGGAACAGTTTTGTTCCTTTGCTGATTCAACCAGCAAATCGTGGCCTGGCCAACTTCACTCTGGGCAGCCCCCCATCTGAGATCAGGGCTCCATGGCTGCACAACCCCAGAGTGAGGCACAGTTCATGCCCCAAAGACCTCTCAATCTGAATAGACAGAGGGTGGGAGAGGAAACTGAGGGGCAGAGGGGTGAAAGGACATGCCCAAGGTCACCCAGCAGGTCAGTGGCAGAGTCCCAGCTCAGTGCTTCTACCTACTAGACAAGGCTGTCTTTTGCTTCTGGTTCTTACACTGCACCCATCACCATGGTATTGGATCGGCTGTGACCCACACAGTGTCCATCTCTGCCCCACAGGACATACTGCGAAGGTGACTTAATATGGGGAGGAGGTCATAGGTAAGGCTTAATGGGGAGGAGGCATTGTTCCCAGCCAGAAGGTGGATTATTAGCACCTAGCCCCCCCCCTCCAGGCCCAGATTACACTGCAGGACATGCCCCCCCACCCCCACTGCGAGTGCTTAGCCCCAGATTCCTACCATGAGGGGCTGGAGCCAGTAGCCGCATCTGTATGCAAGCCCTGCTCTGCAGCCAGGCGATCGGCCCAGTGAGTCGCTGTGAGGGGGGGAGGGGGCTTTGCCCTTGATAAAACATTAATCTTCCTCCCCCGGCTGCCCCCCCCATCCCATCTATAGGTCACCGGGAGCTTGGCTGAGCGGGCAGCGCCGCGAGGGAGGCAGTTTAATCACAGCACAAATCATCCAGCGCAGGGGCCGGTAATTTACACTCAGCCTCTCGGCTCAGGGACCAGGCTCCTCGGCTCAGCCGCCAGCCCCGGCTGCTGCCTCCAGCCCGAGTCTGGGCGAGGGGCCAAGGGGCCGTGCTGCCCCTGCAGCGGGAGGAGCCGGCACCCTCATCCCCAAGCCTCAGCTTTGGGCAGTGGCCCCAGCTCCCGGTCTGGGTCAGGCCAGGTGGCCCAGGAAACCTTGTGGGACAAAATCCCATCGCTGGCCCCGCAATCCCCACTCCTGCACTGCTGAGGAGCCGCCCTTGGGGGCAGTGCAGGGCCTATGACACACAGGGAGCAGCTCTGATTCTATCCAGCAGAGGGCGGTGGTGCTTGCATGCACACCCCGCATCTCCAAACAGTGTGTCACACTCGCAGTGTGTCACGTCTCCACACACTGTCACATCCACACACCCCCAGTGTGTCGCGCCCACGCCCCGCAGCCCTCACCACCCCACACATAATGTCACATCGATGCCCCACAGTGTGTCACACCCACACACCTCCACAGTGTGTCACACCCTGCCCCACAGCCCTCACCCCCACACCCCTCTCCACACAGTGTCACAGTCACACCCCACAGTGTGTCAAGCCCCCATCCCCCCACAGTGTGTCACACCCACACACAGTCACACTCCCCCCACAGATCTCACCCCCCAAAATGTCACACCCATGCCCCACAACGCACACACACACCCACAGTGTGTCACACCCACACACCCCTAGCTCTCACATACACACCCCTCAATCTCTCCCCCACACACAGTTCCACAGGGATGATTTGTGGTTTTGTTTCACTCTGCTTCTGGGGGATGAGGGGGTCACATTGGGAGGGGGGTCTCCCGTGACAGGGCTGAAGCCTTAACGAACACAGCACTAATGAGCAAACTGATCCCCAGCTGCTCCTTGGCCCAGCCTCTTCTGCTGGAGGTGGGGCAACTCCTTGGCACGAAGGCAGCCGGCCCAGCTGGGAGCAGACACTCCCAGGGGACCAAACCCCAGGTATGGGGCAGCGGCCCCAGAGGCACATCTGTCCGCTCCAGGGCTCGAACCAGCCACTCTACAGGCTGGTGTAGCTGCTGGGCCTGGCCACAAGAGGGTGACATGCACCCAGGCATGCAGCTGAGTGCATGACAAGCCCAGAGAGAGAAGGAAGAACAGAGCCGCCCCACCCCTAACGCCGTCCCCACTAGACACCCCAGAGAGGTGAGGGAATGCGCCAACCTCCAGCTTCGCTCAGCACCCACCCAAAGAGATGAGAGGTGAATTTGAATTCAGGAGGAGGCAGGACACCAAGCTGGATGGGCCCTTGGTCTCCTCGGACAGTGCAAGAAATGGCCTCTCCTATGGAGGGCAGAGCGCCTCCCCACAGTACCATGGCAACAGCAGGAGGCCTGACATGGCCTGACAGGAGGCCGGGCCAGATGGGCCCATTGACTTTCCAGCCACAGTGGAACCCCTGGTTTCTATAGCAATGGGCAGCACAGGGGCCCCATTGTGACATGCCCCGGGGGGGGAGATGGGCCTGGGGGAAGGCTATGAGTGGGCCCTTGCCACCCGTGGCCCTCGCTGCTCCAGGCTCCCCTATCCCTATGGCACCAAGCAGAGTGGGGGACTCCAGGAGATGAAGGGCGGGGTGGTGGTCCGGTTCCTGCTGCACTGGCTCGGGGCCCTGAGGTGAGTGGCGGGTCCCTGGGAAACCGAAACCCTGAGCTGGCTCCGGGCCCTGACCACTGTTTGTATGTGACCCCCCCAGGGCTTCCATTGGCCTCCTGCTGCGCCTGGCGGAGCGCGTCCTCCACAGAGCATCCAGCTGCCGGCTCCTGCGGGGCCTCCACCCATGGCCCGGACACCGGGACGGTGCCCTCACCAGGTCGGGGGCCCCATGTAGAAAGGCGCCTAGCCTGGGGCTAGAGTCAGGGGATGGGGGAGAGAGACGCTCCACAAAGGCAAACTGTGTTGATCTCAGTACCCCACTGCAGCACTAGGGGGCGCTGTGCTGCACAGAGTGGGGTGGGGGCTCTGTGGGGAGCCCTCTCTCCTCACAGTCAGTGCTGACCCCCAGGCTGCGCTAGGGGGCGCTGTGCTGGAGGGAGCAGGGTGCGGGCTCAGTAGGGGGCGCTATCCCCTCCCACTCAGCGCTTGCCCCAACACAGCACTAGGGGCCGCTGTGGCAGAGGGGATTCCTGACTAGGAATCACTTGCCCCTCTCGCAGCAGGGGCATGGTGGCTGCGTGGCAGAGGGGCGCAGCGGGAACAGGGGACTGGAGCAGAAACCAGGAGCAGCCACCCAGGAGACACCCTGAAGGGGATAGCACCTGCCTCCACGGGCCAGAATCCCAGCTCCCAGCAGCCAGCTCCATCCAGAGCCTCTTCGATGAGGCCGGCAGGCTGGACCTGGCTGGGCTGCGCAAGATGGTCTATGAGACAGGTGTGTGCAGGGCTGGGGCAGGAAGGGAGGAGCCCTTGGATTTGACACCTCTCACCCTAGCCCCTGGCACTGATGGTGAGAGTCCCGAGTCCCACTGCAGGGCGGGGCCAGGAGCTGGCACCATTGGCAGGGAAGCGATCCATACGTGGCTGAAGCTGCCCCCTAGAGACAAGCTTTGCCCATCAGAGCTGGTAGAGAATGCCTGGGGGACCTTGGGCAAGTTACTGCACCTCTCCGTGCCACAGTTTCCCCAACTGTACAGTGGCCATAGTGAAACTGACCTCCTTGGCCAAGGGCTTTGGGGTCTGCCGCTGTGAAGAGAGAGGGCACTGCTAGGCCATAGAGGTTGGCGCAGTAGGTTAGCAGCTCCCTGCGAGACGTATCAACGGACACATGTTGGCCAGAGATCTAAGGGGTGAATAGAAATAAATCCCCCGAAAAACGTGTGTTTCTGAGGGTCTGCTCCAGCTGCCCCACTAGGGAGCTGACTACATTTCCCATCAGCCCCCAGGAGAGGCCATCAGCCCCCAGGAGAGGCTACCAGCCCCTCTCCCCATTCTCATCACTAGGCACAATTCCCTTCCCAGAGATGGGGATAGAACCCAGGAATCCTGGCTCCCAGCCTCCATTGTACTAGACACCACTCCCATCCCAGAGCCAGAGCGGGAACCCAGGAGTCCTGGTTCCCTGCCCTCACATAGTCAGTGTCCTGTGAGTGTGCAGATGGGTCTCTGTGGACCAGTCTAGTCCCATCTCATGCGCTGTGGGGGGGCTGGGGGCCCAGGCACAGATGCCAGCGAGCGGAAGGTCACCTGGAAGTTTCTCTTTGGGGTGTACCCCCCGGACTCCACCACTGAGGAGCGGCGCCGGCTGGACCGGCAGCTGGTCGCTCGCTACAGGAGCATGAAGAACGCCTGGAAGCAGCAGTTCCCCAGAGCCAGGTGCATGAAGGTGCAGTCAGATGGTAAGTGCCCTCCAAAGCAACCCTCCAGCTCCCAGCAAGCAGGACATCGAGGACCGAGCCAGAGGGGGTAAAGCAGGGACTGAGTTTGGGGGCATAAGACCCATCTGCTTCCCCTACATCACAGAGACCAAGTTCCCTGGGCGAAGATCTCTTTCCTACACCACCGGGCAGGAGCAGGGGCAGGGCAGATCAGTTCCTCCTAACCACTAGCCCAGCTACTGATTGACCCGCACACATGACACGTTCAATTTATAGCCCCACAGCTCCTCCCACCAAAATGGCTCCTCCCACTGGGTGGAGCAACAGAGCCCCGCCTCCTTAAAGAGCTTGGGCCCAGCTGTGGTGACTGAAGCCGACCCCCTTCTCCTTCCCACAGTGGAGCTGTCCCTGGCCATCGAGGAATACGAGGAGCAGCAGGAGACGGACGCGGCCAGGGTGCCCGCAGTGGTGAGACGTCTGTGCCAGCCCTGGCTGGAGGGGGTGGCTGGCTCACTGAGGCATGGCAGGCAGGAACCTGGGGTGGCACAGAGCAGCCAGTGTGGAAGGAGCTGGTACCAAGGTGCAGCCCTTCAGGGGCAGGCATTCGCCCCCCCCCCCCCCCCGACACAGGGACTGGGCTCCATAGTCAATGGGCAGGGTGGGGCTCCTGGAGCTGGGAGGAGAACCCAGGAGTCCTGGTCCCCAGCCCGGAGCCCCAGAGTACCCTGCTGTGCACCCCTGCGGGGCCAAATACTAATGCAGCTCCTCCCCCGTCAGCCCAGCCTGTGGCTCCAGAGCATCAACCAGCCCCAGTTCTGGGCATCTCTGAGGGACATCGATGACGACGTGCCCCGCACCGACCGGCACCGCAGCTTCTTCCAGTGAGCGTGGCCCGCCGGGCACTGCCGCCCTGTGCCTGCCAGTGCCATGACCCTAGTGCCATGCCCCGATGGGCACCGCCATCCTGTGCCATGGCAGTGTCATGCTCCGCTGGGCACCACTGCCCGCTGTCACACCTCCCCCAGTGCCACACCCTGCTGGGCACGGCCATCTTCTACCACGCCAGTGCCACGACCCTGGTGCCATGCCCCGCCGAGCTCCGCAGTGCACTGTCACGCCTCCCCCAGTGCCACCTGCCCACTGCCGCTCCCTGCTGGGCACAGCCACTCACCCACCAAACAGCTCCCACCCCAGTGCCACACAGGCCCCTCACAATTAAGGCTGCCCCAATCCTGCATGCTGACCAGCACAGTCAGCCCTGCCCCCAGGAACAGCCACCCCAATGCCATGTAGGCGCCCGCACAAGAACAGCCTATGCCAGGCACCCGCTGGGCTCACCCACCTCAATGGTGCCAAATGCTCGCTGGGCTCACCTTCCTCTTGCTCTCTGCAGGCGCCAGGGACTGGTGAAGCTGCTGTACCTGAGGGAGATTCTGATCACGTTTGCTGCCTTCCACCAGGGTGGGGATCCTGCCCCCCCGGCACCCTCCACGGCGCCCGGGCCCCCGGCACGGGGCCCGGGCCCCCGGCGGGCTCCGCGGCCCACGGGCAGCGCTCCCTGGCCCCCTGCCCCCTTCCATGGCGCCCTGCCCCCCTCCACGGCTCCCTGCCCCCTTCCACTGCTCCCTGCCCCCCTCCACGGCTCCCTGCCCATGCCCCACATCATCCCTCAACTGCTCCCTGCCCCCCAGCACCCTCCACTGCCCACTGGCATCTGTCCATTGCCCCCTGCCCCCTTCCACTGCTCCCTGCCCCCCATCAACCCTTCACTGCTCCCTGCCCCCCAGTACCCCTCCATTGCCCCCTGCTTCCTAGCACCTCTCTGCTGTCCCTTCCCCTGAGCCTCTCCCTGCCCCACAGTCCTCCCTGCTGGCCCCGACTCCCTCACTTCCACCTGCCCCCCCCCAGTGCCTTGTGCTTTCCCCCCTTTACTGTCCCTTGACCCCCCCAATCTCTTTTTGCTCCCATCTGGCTCCCTGTTGCCTCCTACTCCTATTCTCCCCCTCCTGAGCCCCCTGTCCCGCCCTCCACCTGACGCCCCCTCCCCTTCTCCCCAGACATCGGCTACTGCCAGGGCATGACCCACGTTGCCAGCCACTTCCTGGAGACCCTGGACTCAGAGATCGACGCCTTCTGGTGCTTCGTAAACTGCATGCAGCGCTGGGCCCCCAGCTTGACCGCCCGGGGCCTGGCCCGCAAGATCCGTGAGCAGCAGGGCCTGGTGTGGGGGGGACCCCAGCCCCAGTACCAGGCCCCCACCAGGGCTGGGCTGAGCACAGCGGGTCAGCCCGGGGGAGGAGATGCTGCGAGCCAAGGCGGGTGGGGTAGGGGCTGGGTGGCCCTCAGCTGGGCTCTTGCCTGGTCCATGGCTCGTGGGAGACCTCGAGAGCTGACAGAAGTGCTGGTGTCAGGGCAGGTCATGGGGTCTAGTGGTCGGAGCAGGGGTTTCTGGGAGTCGGGACTCCTGGGTTCCAGCCCTGGCTATGGGATGGGTGTGGGGTCTAGTGGTTACAGTGGGCAGGGGAGGGAGTCAGGACTCCTGGGTTCCATTCCCGGCTCTGCCACTGGCTTGCTGTTTGATTTGGGGGAAATAAGCTCATCTGTACAAGACGGGAGCAATTCCCCCTCCAACCCCTTGGTGAATTGGCTGGAGATCTTGGGCAGAAGGATGGGTAAAGGCGAAGAATTATTATGCAGTAGGGGGCGCTCTCCCCTTGCAGTCATTGCTGACCCCATATTCCCATTGTGGCACTAGGGGGCACTGTGCTGCAGGGAGTGGGGCAGGAGCTCAACAGGGGGCATTCTCCCCTCACTGTCAGTGCTGAGTCCAGTGTGTGGGGGTGTCCCCTTTTGGCTGGGATGTCTAACTCCATGCCAGGCGCTGATGACCTTTGAAAATCTCAGCTAATCCCAGCACCTGGGGCAAACTCCCCTGGGAGCCGCCCTTCAGTGCAACATCCTCCCGCTGCGCTAAGCGGCTGCGTGTGTTAAACAGCCGCTGCGCTCCACCCCAGAGCCAGCTGCATTGTGCTGGTGGGAAAGCTCCCCACACACCCCCAGCTCCATGCGGCGGGGGGCAAGGGCTGAGCCCTGGCTGTGTGTCCAGCGCAGAGACCACGGAGGAGCTGCTGCGACACGTGGACCCCGAACTCTACCGCCACATCGCCAGGACCTCCGAGGAGCGGCTGCTCTTCTGTCTCAGGTGAGGAGCCCCCACAGCCCAGGGCTCCCCTGGCCCCAACTGTAGGGCCTGGGCTGTTTGCCCCAATGGCCCAGGGCTTTGGGGAAGGGGAAGCTGGGGGGTCACCACTCCCACGAGCAGCACAAGTGGCCTCTGTGGGGTTTTGACTTGTGGAGGCAGGTGGCTCCATGTCACCCCCTAATGGCCAGCTCCTGCCATGACGCCTGTGAGTCAACCTCTGCTCACGCAGCTGGTTGTTTCGCTCCGATCTTTAGCTTTTCGACTCCGAGAGCAGGTGAACGGGGCGGCTTGACCCGGGGGAGGCGGGGACTGCCTGCTGGGAGGGGCTGGGGAGCTGGTGCACAGAGCGTGGGGGCCCTCGGGGGCTGGAGGGAGGAGGGGAGCCAGGGATGGTGCCTTTGGGGGCTGCAGATGGGGGAGATGGACGGATCTCGAGGGAAGGGACCCGCTTTTGCCCCCGGGCCCGTGCACGGCATTGGCGCCTCAAACCCTTCCCCTCCCCCACAGTTGGCTGCTGCTGCGGTTCCAGAGAGAGCTGGGGCACGAGGACGCCCTGCGGGTGATGGAGATCAGCGCCCTGGAGGGGGAGCGGGAAGGTGAGGAGCAGCTGCCACGCATTTGCCTCCCTCTCCCCCCATAGCCAAAGCTCTGCTGGTGCCCCTCAGTCCTGATCTGCAGCCTCCTGCTAGCCCAGCCCTAGGCTCCCCGCCCTGTACCCACAGCTCTGCTGGTGCCCCCAGTCCTGACCCGCAGCCTGCTGCTAGCCCAGCCCTAGGCTCCCCGCCCTGTACCCACAGCTCTGCTGGTGCCCCCAGTCCTGACCTGCCTCTTGCAAGTCCAGCCCAAGGCTCCCACCCCGTACCCACAGCTCTTCCCCCCATTCCTGACCCACAGTCCCCTGTTATCCCAGCCCTGGGCCACTCCCTCCCCCACAGCTCTGCCAGTGCCCGCCTCTTTGCTGGCTTTAGGCTCCGCTGACTCTGCTGTCACCTGCCCCGTCCCTGCAGGGGAGGACGGGCCGGCCCTGCACCGGGACGGAGTCTCCTTCGAGGTGCTGCTCTGTGTCGCCCTCCTGATCCAGCACCGCCAGCAGCTGCTCCAATACCAGCATGTCCACGACTTTTTCCTCTTCGCCCACAGGTCAGGGCCTGTCCCAGGGGCGGGGGCAGCCGGGGTCCTCCCCAACACGGGGCCCGTGGGAGCCTGACAACGGCTTTATTCCGGGGATGTGGGGGCCCCAGGCTCCCAGCCTGGCTCTTCCCATCCCAGGGCACCGGGGACTGTGAAACTCTGCACCCGCTCCAGTCAGTCCGTTCCAGACCCACCAGAGAGCACGGGGGCCGGAGGGGGGCAACACTTGTCATGGGGGGGGCGGGGCAGAACCAATACCATGTGACCCAGCCTCCAGTGGAAATGGCTCAGCCGAGGGGGTTGAGCCAAGGGTTGGACCTAGGACACCTGGGTTCTATTCCCAGCTCTGCCCCAGGCCTCCTAGGTGACATTCCCCCCTCCATGCCTCAGTTTCCCTCCCACCCTGGTCCGCTCACACTGGGAGCTCTCTGAGGCGGGGACTGCCCCTCGGGTCCCTGCTGCCTGGTGCGGGGCGGGGTCTTAGCTCAGTTTCCCATAAGGGAGTTGCTCCATGGTGCCATTCGGCTCCTCCAAGAGGAGCTAGGCACTGGCCGGGGACCAGCTGAGTCCCCAGAGGTTTCCAGCTGTGCCTCAGCACCCAGGGCAGGGCATTGTGAGAGGGACCCAGGAGGGGGCGCTGTGTCTGAGCTCATGTCTCCCCCACAGGCTGCAGGGGAAGCTGGCTCTGAACGCGCTGCACAGGCCCCCCTAGGGCCAGGTGGCGGCAGGATACTGGCCAGGGGAGAGGCTGCAATGAAGCTGAGTTTGTCAAGCTCATTGTCTCTGGCCAGGTCTCTGTGGGCGAACGTGGCCCCCACGCCAGGCCCCAAAGTGCCCCCACGGCTCCAGGGAGGGGGAGGGAGCGAGGGTCTGCGCCTGCATTCAGCCGGCTGGACGGCCCCTTGGAATCAGCCGCAGGGCGGGGCGGCCGGGGACTCGGCTGGGCCTGGGGAAAGGGGGCTGGAGTGGGGGAGCAGGGAGGGCACACACACACACACACGCCCCCGGAGCCTGGAGACACATAGGCACCCTGAGACACACCCAGGGTGCCTGCCCACCATCTCCCTCCAGCACGTCTCCAAACACACACACCCCCCCCGGTCTCCCTCACACACACAATGCCACACCCCTCCCGCTCAGTCTCTCCATTTCCCTGTCCCCCCTCGCCCCCCGCGAGGGCCCTGAGCCGGGTGTCCTGTCTCTTTAAGGGCCAAGGCGCCCGGGAGATGAACAGCTTCTCCAGTGGCTCCATTCATCTCATTTTAATTTTATGAGCCATATTTTGCATGCGCGGCCTATACCCACGAACAGCAGCGTAATGTGGGCATCAATCACGCGCCCCGGCGGGATCACTCGTTGAGCAGGGCTGAGCTGCCCGGCCCTCACCCCTCCCGCCCAGATTCACTGTCAGCCCCGGGGAGCAGCTAAGCGCCCCCTGAGATCCAGGGGGTTCCCTCCTCCCGGCCAGGAATCACTGCCTCTCTGCAAAGCCCCCACAGGACTGGGAACGGTGAGGGAGTTTTGGGGAGGGCAGCGTGGAAATGCCCCACGTCCGCCACTGGGCCAAGAGCCGGGTTAGTGCATGAACAGGTGCGCGTGTGTGCACACGAGTGTGCACACGCACGTGGAGGGCGGCTGGGCGGCTGTTTGTCAGGCAGTGTGATGTGTTGCTGTGTGTGTCCCGGGGGGGGGTGATGACAGGGGTGGCTGGGGCCAGGCATAGGGGCATGCACGAGAGCTCAAGTGTGAGCAGATGGGCGTGTCCATGTATCTGAGTGTGGCTGGGGGGTGTAAATCATGAGGCTGGGCCCCTGTCAAAGGTTCAAACTGCAGATTTCGCTCCAAGCTACCCAGACGGAGCCACCTGCCTGAGGCCGGCCCGAGGCCCCTCACAGACTTAGGGTGGCCAACTTTCTGAGAGCATAAAACTGAATGCCTTTGCCCTGCCCCCTGACCCTAGACCCTGCCCCTGACCCACCCCTTCTCCATCCCCCTCTCCCTCCATGGATGTGGGGGGCAGGAGAGTGAGGGCTCTGGCTGGGAGTGTGGGCTCTTGGGTGGGGCTCAGGATAAGGGGTTTTGGGTGCAGGAGGGGACTCGGGGCTGCGGGGGTGGAGCTGAGGGGTTCGGAGTGTGGGAGGGGGCTCCAGGCTGGGGCAGGGAGTTGGGATGTGGGAGCAGGGTGAGAGCTCCAGCTGGGGATGCGGGGGGTGGGGGGGGGTCTTCAGCGGGGCATAATGGTGTCAGCAGCTGCACCTTCATTGACACCATAATGAGCATCTGAAGTTCAGAGTCCTGGACTGGAGGCCCTGAATTGGGGGAGCTGGATTTTCGGGGAGGGGAGCCCTGGATCAGGGGAAACCCAATTGCCACTAGTATCAGATCCTGTCAGTGGATAATCTCACACACACACATACACATCCGCCCTCCCCTGCAGTGCTTTGTTGGGGCTGGGGGAGGAAGGACATAAATTGATACCCAGTCGTTGGCAGGGTCTAGGGTCTGGGCCTACGCCATCTCCCAGTGCAGAAGTGGGGTCACCACCCCAAATTATTCAATCATCCCCCATCCCTGGCAGCTCATGCCCCCCACTCGTACCATGACAAGGCTTATCTAGAGACAACCCACACTGAACCTTCATTTGACTGCTGATAAGAAGTGACAGTTCAGTCTAGTGGTTAGACTGGGAGTCTGGTAGGGGTGGTTATGGCACCTGGTTCTATTCCTGGCTTCGGGATGGGAGTGGGGGCTGATGGTTAGAGCAAGAGCCCTGGGAACCAGGACTCCTGGGTTCTATCCATGGCTCTGAGAGACCTGCTCTGGACCCTGAGTGACATAGGACAAGTCCCTTCTCCTCCCAGTGCCTCAGTTTCCCCCAATCCTGTGTTTGTTCAGACTGTCAGCTCTCTGGGGGTAGGGACTGTCTCTTGCTCTGGGTCTGGGCAATGCTGTGTTGGGACCACTAGATCAGTGCTTCTCACACTTATTTAATTGGGTCCATTTTTTGTGTCTATAGTCACATAAGCCTCCCACCCACCAAGCACATGTACCACCGCCCAGCTCTGAATGCAGAGCGCAGAGCAGTGGCTGCTGGCTGGGGGCCCAGCTCTGAAGTAAGGCAGGCAACGTGAAATATGATATTCATCACTATCACTTTTCACAGCAGAATTATTGCCACCCTTACTTCTGCACCCTGCAGCTGACAGATGGAGCCTCACCACCTTCAGGTGAGAGATTTGGTGGGGGGAAGATCCTGAGTCTGGGTGATGGGGCTCTGGTGGTCCCCTTTAGCCCCGTCTCCCAGGTGAGCATGGCCCTTCTGCACAAGCCTCAGCCACTGGGAGCTGACAACCAGAGCACTTAAAAAAAAAATCATACAAAACACACAGCTCACGCCTCCCTTGGAAAGCCCATCTGTGTGTGTGTGTTTGAGAGAGAGAGAGAGAGAGAGAGAGAGTGCATGAGGGGCTGGTCTCTGCAAGAGAAGTCTTGTTCCCCAGAGCACTGGGCTCCCACTCCAGGACTTCCTGGAGCCACGTCTGGCTGTGCTAAAAGCTACTTTCCCTGTCAGAGGTTTTCAAATAACATTTCGGGCCCTGCTTGAACGTTTGGCTCTGCTTCATTAGCGCTAACGAAGGCTGGAGTCACCAGCACTCGCCCCACGTGTAAACTCACCCTGATAAAGAAACATTGCCAGGGGCTTGGGCAGCCAAGGGGGCTGTTTATTGCCTGTGTCTGGTGCTAACGAGAGTGGAAGTGGAGGGGGGGATGCTTACACTGCTTGGGGATGGCAGAATTTTATGTACCCCCTCTACCCGCTGGCCTTGGGTTGTCTGACTGGGGTGAGTCTGATTGATCAGGGACTTGTTTTCCTAGAGAGAATCTCCTCTTTGCAGCTAGAATAAATCAGGCGGCAGGAGCACTGCAGAGCCTTGGCCTTCAGCAAAACTGCTGAGACTGGTTGTGCTGCAGCGTCGCCATGGCGTCTCTGCAGTGTTGCCAAGGGCAATTGCCATGGTGTCGCTGCAGCGTTGCCCGGAGCGATTGCCATGGCGTCATTGCAATAGGGCTGGGGGCAATTGTTGTGTCGCTGCAACGTAGCGGAGGTCATCGCCGTGGTGTCACTGCAGCATCGTCAGGGGTGATTACTGGGTGTTGCCAAGGCAATCACCATGCTGTTGCTGCAGTGTTGCTGGAGGCAGTTGCCATGTGTGTCACTGTGCTGTTGCTGGGCCAGTTGCAATAGAGTCATTGCAGTCTTGCAGGGGCGATATCCACACTGTCACTGCAGCGTTGCTGGGGGCAATTGCCATGGTGACATTGTAGCGTTGACAGGAGCGATTGCCATGGTCTTGCTGGAGGTAGATTTCATCCCTGCCCCGCCGCTCCCTGCAACTTGCCAGTGCCCCTCAATCCCAACCCGCCTCTCCCAGCCCCCCGATCCTCCGGGAGCCCAGATCCCTCTATGCTGGGCACACAAAGGCCCCTTCAGATAGAGCCACACCTGCATTTTAACCTTCTGCTAACCCTTGGGACGCTGCCCTCAGCAAAGACTTTTCTCTGCCGAGGGTCCTGGCCAGAGCACCTTGGCACTGGGGGGGCTTTGCACTGAGCAGCATGGACGCCGGGACTGGCGCTCCCTGAGAGGAAGCTGCTGGGGTCTCAGCGCTGAGTGAAGGGCCCCCCCTGGACTGAGTGAACTTCCCTCCTGCTGGGCTGAGGCAGGGAGTGGGGTGGGAGTGTGTGTGGGGGGGGGGCAAAGCTCAGATCACTGTGTGTGTGTGTGTGTGTGTGTGTGGTCATGCAAGTGTGTGGAGTTGTGTGAATTCACATGTGCTTGTGCGCACATGCATGCTTGTGTGTAAATGTGCGTGTGCCTGACATGGCACCCTTTAGCCAGTGAGCTGACAGGTTCAGCAGCCCTCTAGGTCCGGGGGGCAAACCTTTTGGCCCGAGGGCCACACTGGGGTTCCAGAATTGCCCGGAGAGCTGGGTAGGGAAGGCTGGGCCTCCCCAAACAGCCTGGCCCCCCACCCCCTATCTGACCCCGTCCTGACGCAATGAGCAGGTGCTATGGCAAATTCCACCCTCCCTGGCCACAAAACACCCTCAAACAGGTGCCTCAAATCCCCTCGCCCCCACCCCTTTGCTCCAAAGCTCGCCGGCAGCCCCAGGTGATCGGCAACCCCAAAGAGAGGCACCTTCCATAGGCAACCTCCTGCTCACGCCCCACCCCAGGCTCTGCCCTCTGGCTCTGGGCACAAGGCCCTCCACCCTCCTTTGCTGCTGCACCCTGCTTCACTCGCCTCCCCCAGCTCATTCCCCTGCAGCGGGCGGCTAATTCCTGCCAGCCACCACTGGGCTGAAGGGGGCTGGGGTGGGGATTCAAGGGGCTCCATGTGGAGCGCTCCCCCAAGTGACAATGGGACGGGTTGGGGGAGAACGAGGCCCCGGAGCAGGGGAAGGATGGAGCAGAGGGAAATTCACCCAGAATGGCAGAGGCTGGGGAGAGCTCCTGGAATGACGCCTTTGTGCGTGTTGCAGTAGGCGCCCCTGTCACAGACTAGGATCCCATTCGGCTAGGCGCTGTACATGGTGTATTACGGTAGTACTTCGGAGCCCCACTCATGGCCCGAAACCCCAGTGTGCTAGGCACGCTACGTTATTTATTAGGTGTATTATGGCAGCACTTGGGAGCCCCAGTCACGGGCCAGGACCCCCCAGTGATAAGCACTGTACAAACCCAGGACCAAATGACAGACACTGCCCTGAAGAACTGCCCCCCCACTCCACTCCGCCCGCTGCGTCATGGGCTATGACGCTGCAGGAGAATGAACTTTATCCCCTGCGGCCCGGCCAGCAGAGGACACGAGCCCAAGGCACAAGTCCTGGCAAGGAGAGCACGACGCAGGACCCGCCCGTACTTACCCCAAAGAGGACGATGAGCCCGAGAGGCCGTGGAGTCCACCAGGGAGTTTGCTGGTGCCATGGATTTGACATGGGAGTGCCCAGATCCTATGGTGATGGGCAGGAAAATGAACCCCAGAGATAAACTAGGCTGAGGGGAAGTGTGTGGAGTCACATAGCTAGAGCCGTTCTTCCTTCCTATGGGACCCCCCTGAGGATCAGGGTCTGGCCTTCCTTCTGCCCAGCTCCGCGGAGAGCCCAGGTGTTATGTTGCTGAGCATCCCGGGTGCCCATGGAGGCGCCCAGGTGAATACCTGAGAGGGAGTCTTAATTAAAGGGGCCCCAGCTCAGCCCCCTTTTTCCTCAGGGCACAGGTTGCGGGGGGGGGGCACCTCTAAGCCAGACAGACTCAGTTGTGATTTCTAGGGACAGTGCAGAGCTCAGGAAGAGGGGGACGTTCTGGTTCCCCGGCCTGTCCGCACCCTGCTCAGCAGAGCTTGGGGGGCAGCGAGGCATCTAAGGACCTTTGCAGATCTGGGGAGAAAGGACTTCCACAAGAAGTCTGCGGCAGAGCAGGGGTTTGAACCCAACGTCCACCAAGAGCTAGGCTAGCCCCCTCCCGCAGGTCGGTCCTTCCTTCCCACAGCAACAGGCCTCATCCGGGATCTCCCTACCTGGCAACGCGGCATCCTCCCCGTGCCGGTAAACACAGTTAACTGCTGCCCCTCACCTGGTGCAAGGCGCCGCGCCCAAGCAGTGCCAGCGCCGTGTCATTAACATAAACCAGAAGCAATTAATGGCTGGTGTTCCCAGCACGTTAAGCCGGGAAGGCTCTTGAGCTCTCAGCGCTGACATTTAATACCTTTTAGCCAGTTAAATACCAATTGCTTGTTAAAAATGCAGGCTGATGTTTAGTGCCCGGCGTGATGGATGGCTCGCCAGGCGCAGCCGGCTGGTGGTTGGTTTTGGGACGGTGCCAAGCACCATGTTTCCATCCCCCATCAAGCCGTCGGTCTGATGTCTCACCACCTTTATCGGGCGGAGAATTCCTGAGACGGTTCCGGGGGGGCAGCACCCACCTCGTTAGGCCTTGGCTGGGGCATTCAGGCCAGGGGGGTGCTTTTGGGGAGCCAGCCAGGAGGTGCCCTGGTTCGGAAAGGTCTGGGGGAATCCTGGGGGGTTGGGGTGGGTGGATAGAGGGTCTGGTAGGGGATGGGTTGGAGTTTGCCATGGGAGTTCGGAGGGCTAGCACCAGGTCCTGAAAGGTATTTGGTCTCCTAATACCCATTGAAATCAATGGTTCTTGGCCTGGAAGGGTTGATAGGGGGCTGGAGGCTCAGTGTTGGGGGTTCCTATACAGCCTGATGGGCCTCTCAGGCCTTCCTGGGCTCTCAGACCCACTTTCACCCAAGTCACCAGTTTTTTCCTCCTGGGACCCATTTCCCAGAATTCTTGGCGCCGTCTCCTTTACACCTCTGCTGCAGCCACACAAACCTGGTTTCGGGGGTTTGTTACTAACTGGAAAGTCAAGATGAGCCACCCCGGAAGTGTCACAAACCAGGGGGCTGGAGCAAGCCTGGGATCCGGCGTGGGGGCTTTTGAAAGAGCTTGGGTCTGACATTGGGGGTTTGCTCTGATGTGGGTGGGACTCCAGCTCACCCAGATGTCACCCCCCCAGCCCCTATCCCCAGCCAGGGAATGGCCCAGATCCCATCGGAGGCAGCTGGGACCACCTCAAGCCGTGGCCACGCTGTAGCTGTGAATGTGGATCAGGGAGTGCCTCACCACCGCAGCTGGGAATCCCCAAGCCGGTGGCAACTCTACCCAGAACCCTCCTGGCCCAGCTCCCAGAATCCTTCGCTCCATTCTGGGGAGTTAAGTGAACAGAGGGAGGAGTGGGGAGTGCAGGGTGGGGTGGTGGGTAGGGCAGGAGGAGGTGGGGAGTCGGGGATGTGGGGGCTGCAGGGCAGGGAGGACTTTTATCTCAGAGACTTTTTTATACTCCCGTCACCGGGATATTGGGACCTCCCTACGGAGTCCCTGCCACCACGCTGCCCCCTCCCACTCCCAGAAATGCTGCCCCAGCTGCCATTCCTGGTTGGAACCAGCCAGACCGGGATCCACATCCCTTTGCCAAAGGGCGGGGGGCAGGGGATGTGCTGGATCTGGGGGTCGTTCCAGCTCCAGAGGAGCCGTATCTACAGGGTGCTTCACATACCAACCCGCCCCGCCCCCCTTTGGCACAAGCGAGAGACACCCCCCGAGAGCGGAGCTGGGAGCGATGTGATGACCTGTCACCTCGGGACCGGCACGGCATCCTTAGTGCCAGCTGAGAGCATCAGACCCAGACGCTCACAAAGGGGATGGGGAAGGAGGGTGAAATGGGGAGACTGAGGCACAGGGAGGGGACGTGACCTGCTTCCAGCAGCAAAGCGGCCAGGGCTCAAACCCTGGAGTCCTGCCCCTCCACCTAAGCCCCAGCTGACCCAGTGAATGTGCTTCCCAGCGCTGGGAACAGAACGTAGCTACCTATAGCTCTAACCATTAGACACCACTCCCCCGCTCTGAGCCAGGGCTAGACCCCAGGCATTCTGACTCCCAGCCCACCCTGCTCCTCCCAGAGCTGGGGAGAGACCCCAGCCAAGCTGATTCTCAGCCACCCCTCGCTGTCTAAAGCCAGAAATAAAACCCTGGAGTCCTGGCTGCTAGTCCCTGCCTGATCTTACCACTGGACTCCACTCTCCTCCCAGAGCCAGGGATCTAAACCAGGAGTCAACGCTCTAACCACTAAGTTCTCCTCTCAGGCCCCGGTGGGCTGGACACAAGTAACTGGGGACCCCAGACCCTCCCCATCCCCTTCAGCCAGCAGCATGGGCCTGAGAGGGTTAATGGTGCCAGTGCAAACCACCCCAGGGAAAACTGACTCCCCAAGGCAGGCCCCGGGCAGGAGGGATGATCTGCAGGAGCAATTCCTACTCCCCCCACCCCAGCCACCCATCCCCTCACCCACCTACGTAGCGTTGCCATAGCAACGGCTGCCACCATCAAGTGCTCCGAGCTTATACAGATCAGGGCTGCAGATCGGGGTTGGCCCAGGAACGCACCAAATCCCAGGGGTGATAAAAGCCCCCGGTCCCATAGTGCACAGGGAGTGGGGCAGGTAGGCTGGGGGGCAGAGGATAGACGAGCTCTGAAGGGAAGAAGGGAAGGTACAGGAAAGGGAGAGGGAGACAGAAGTTGGAGTACAAAGAGCAGCCATGGGGTGGGGGGATCTCACCCAGGCTTTGATCATCCCCCAGCCAGGATCAGGGCCCTGCCGGCTGGCCATGCCCCGGGGGAATCGTCAAAAACCGGATTAAGGGGCAAAGTCAGGCCTCCAGCTTCGGCTCCAGCCCCTTGTGCGGCTCCGTTAGCCAGTCTTGAACGACGGGGCCACCAGCCTCGTGCTGTGGGGGGGCCACACCCGGCTCTGGAGGGGAGTCGCTCTGATGAGCGCTGGCCCTTCCGCCCCATCGCCTCCAACCTGTCCCTGTCCCATTCTCAGCTGCTCCTACCCAGCCCCAATCCCCCCGCCCCGCCCAGCTCCTTCCCCACTCAGTGCCCCGTTCCCACTCCTGGCTCCTCATCCAATCCCTCTCTCCTCCTCCACACCCTCCAGTCCCTCCCCCCCCCCCCACACACACACATTCCCCATCCCCACTGGCTCCTGTCCAAATTTCCCTCCCTAAACTCTTCATCCAACCTCTCTCTCCTCCCCCACATCCTCCAATCCCGCTCTTCACCCCCCACCCAGGTTCCTTGGTCCTGTTGTAGGAGCAGCAGTGATCTGGATAAATAACCTGTATGTTCATAAGGTCTGTTACTCCCCCCACCACTGCACTATTGGCTACTCCCCCTCTTTGAATACCCCCTCTTTGACTTTCCCCCACCCCTCCCTGCTGGGGGGATGAACCGGCTGCTTCAACAGCTGGAAGATCAGAATTGCTCCCAGGTAGACAAGGTGTCTGGGACTCTGATTAGGCAACAACGATACACCCAAAGCATGGACGCTACCTGAGGTGGAGTGTGACCAGCCAGATGTGGCCAAGTCATCCTTACTCGCAGGCCATGAGGAGCTGGTCCTGAAAAGGGGAAGGGGCCCTGTGCTCGGGGCACTCACAAGATTGTACGTGCTGTCAAGGCCTTCGCCTGGACCGCCTGGACAGTGGTTCACCATGTTGCGTTCCGTCTGCCTCGGGAAGACTTACCTTCAGCACACCGTCCATTACTGCCCTGCGGGACACTTACCTTGAAGGATCCTGACGTCTCCAGTGCCATGAGTATCACCCCAGGGTTGTGGGTTCAATCCTTGAGGGGGCCATTTAGGGATCTGGGGTAGAAATCTGTGCGTGAGATTGTGGCCTGCGTTGTGCAGAAGGTCAGACTAGATGATCATAATGGTCCCCTCTGACCTTAATGTCTATGAATCTATATCTATGAACCTCCCCCTCCCCTGCTTCTTTGGAGCTTAGCTATGAGTATAATAAACGTCCTGCTTTCTACCAAGCTCTCCCTAGTCCTCCCTAAGCTAACGAGCAGACCCAATGTCAGGTCCCAGGTCCAATCTCTTCCCCTCCACCCCCAGGTCCATCTCTTGTCCCCTCTGCTCTCGAATCCGGCGGGTGCAGGGAAAGTCGAGCTGGAGCACGCTCAGCATGGACAGACTCTTCAGGGACTTCAGCTGCTAAAATCAAAGTCTCTACTGAGCACGTGCAAGCTGTCATGTTTCAAAGGCTTAGTTTAGCCAAATGTGGATGGATTTTTTATAGCAAAAGGCACGTCCCTGGCACGCCGGCCACCCCTCTGCTAAATTTCGAGTCCCTGCCCCTAGCATAGGGGGGCCCTAGAAAAGAAAAAGACCCCAGAATTGTTTTAATCTGGGCAAAACAGGATCTGGTTCCCTAGTCTTGTTCTCCAAACCCAAGTGAGCTGAAATTATCCAGACAAATCCCACCTGAAGCAAGCGCCCAATGCAGGAAAATTCAGCCTGAACGGCTACCGTGTGGCAAAGTTAGAAGCGACTGAAAATAGGCTTATGGAATGGGATTTGCTGGGCAACCGTACTAATAGGTGAGGCTGTCAGCCCTGCCTAATGGGTCAAACCTGAGACCCACAAATCTAAGTCCCTGGGTCTCCCCTGTCTGACCTAAGAGTCACCTCTTTGAGTCAGGGATGCAACTCACTCCCACCTTCTACATAAGGCCCAGTCGCTACAGGGGGCCAGAACGGCACTTTGAGTGGGTGCAGGGTACTGTAATATGAGAGAGGCCGGCCCTGCCCTGTAGAGCTTATAGCTCAATGGGTGGGAGGGGAAACTGAGGCACGGACTGGTGCAAGCTCTCCCCGCAGTTTGGTGGCGAAGCAGAGAATGCCAGCCCTTCTGAGTCCCGGCCCATGGTGCCTAGCACTATACACATCCCTCCTCTAACTCACCGGGGCTGGATTTGAACTGGTGCCCAAGGGCACAGGGGAAGGGTCTTTGATACGCTCGCCCTACCCGTCAATACCCATGAGCACCTACGTGCGAGCATCACAGGCAGAGTCCCAGGTGTGAGTGTGTGTGTGTGTGTGTCCAGGGCTCTGCTGTGGTGTCTAGCTGTGTCCTCTCCTCTCGCCACACCCCACCCCAGCAGCACCGGGCTGGGCATGTGCTGCTCTGTGTGCCAGTCAGGCTCTGCTTGTCCCACTGTCTGGCCCTGCCTCGGCATGTCTGTCTGTCTGGCCAGGGGCATCTGTCCCTGGATGGCACTGTGGCACCAGGAAAGTGGCTGTTGCCTTTTCATTGAAATCGCTGTTGTGAGGCTTGTAAAGGGGAAGCCACAGGAGGTGTGAGGGGTCATCGTGCCATCTGCCCCTCCCCCCAACACTGCACACAGACCTCCACAGCTGGGGAGGCAGTGTGGCCTAGTGGATAGTGCACAGGACTGTGACTTGGGAGCCTGGTGAGATGAGTTTGCTGGTTCTCGGTCCTCTGATCATTATTAGTCCCATGTGTGTTACAACAGCCCTGGGCCCCATCGCCTCAGGTACTGCACAGACCCGGCGCGACAGTCGCTGCCCAAAGCACTCAGCCTGAAGAGACACCAGGCAGGGGGGGAAACTGAGGCACAGCATGGGGACGAGTTGCTCACGGTCACCCAGCAGGCCCTGGAAGAGCTGGGAATAGAGCTCAGCCAGCAGTGCTCTACCCACTAGGACATGCTACCTCCCTGCCACACAACCCTCCCACTCTGGAATGGCACTGAAAATGCCCCGGTGCAGCCAGCGTCTCCTTCCCTTTGTCCTTCCTTCCCTGCCTCCGGCCCCTGCCCTGGTGGGCTTTCCTGCAAGGGACAGCGCCCCCTGATGGCCGACCACTCCTGGAGCCGGGCTGCTCACTCCCGGCAAGTGACCGGAGCGACAGACGCATCCGCGGTCTGGCCAGGGACACGGCTGTGTCTGGATTCCCCCAACGACCCCCCCTGCCCCTTGCCCGGCCAATGCCACGAGTCACCAAACATGCAACGGCTCTGCCATGACCGGGCACTATAAGTCCCACGGCGGCGTCGCAAACAACCACGATGACAAACACAATCCGCGGGCCGGAGCCTGAGGCTACGTCTGCCCTGCGGGGCTCACCCCCCTCGGGTCGCCGGCCAGGCAGGTTTCCCCTCATGGTAGGAACGCCACCCTGCCTTTGACCTAGCTGTGCCCCTGCGGGCGAACCTGGTTTGCCCCACACTCCGACCCGTGTACCATGCAGGCCGCCGACCTTTTAAGCACAAGCCAAGCCTGGCAGTGGCTGATCCAGAGGTGACTTGATCCATGTCTATGTCCCTTCTGGGGACGCCAGGCCCGGGTACTAACGGGCGCTCTCATTCAGCAGCGAACGGCAGAACCAGAGCCAGCGGCGGGCAGCCAGACACACTCAGCTGAGAAATACAGCACACCGGGCTCCAGGGAGAGGATTAATGAGGGGAACCGACACCCAAGGGAACTGGAGTCTCCATGCCTGGATGGCTTCAAGCGTAGCCCCGAAGCCTTTCCAGACGATGCTTTGGCCAAGGAAAGTTACCGAGCTCAGTTAGGGTGACAGGACAGCTAGTGTGAAAAATCAGGACAGGGAGTGGGGGGTAATAGGAGCCTGCATAAGAAAAAGTCCCCAAAAACGGGACTGGCCCTATAAAATCAGGACATCTGGTCAGCCTAGGCTCAGTCCAGGGTAAGTGGGTGAAACCACCTGGCCCAGGTTCTGCTGTGGGTCAGACAAGATGATCTTCTGACCTAAGATGGCGTGAACAAGGCCTGCTCTGGATGAGCTGGCAGTGCTGAGATGGGAGGTGCTTGCACCAGTATTTTCACGAATCCTTGTGACTAGCAAATAACCTGGCCTCCGTGAGACACGGCTCGTGGAGCAGGGGCAGCAGCTAGGGAAACAGTTGCTGATCAGTTATTAATTATTTGTGTGACAGCGGCATCTACAGAGCCCAGCTGAATTCCAGACCAGCGTACCGGGTGCTGCGCAGACACAGAGTAAGAGACAAACCCTGCCCCAAAGAGCTCACCATCCAAATACACACAGGGTGGGAGGGGAAACCGAGGCACAGAGCAGGGCCCGGTCACCCAGCAGGTCGGTGGCAGGGTCAGAAACAGAATCCGGGTGTTCTGACGCTGGGCTCACCCACTCTTTTCCGGCTATTTGACCTGCTCTTCCCCGGGCCTGTCCCAAAAGGAAACAGAGTCCAATCGCTTTCCCGACTGATTTGCGGCAGCCGCGAGGACTCAAGAAGAACCAAGGCCCCATTCCCGGCATAAGCTCTAGGCAAGAGGCCCCAGACGTTCCCTCTCTCTCCTCCCCCCAGATCCAGCAGCAGGGCCCTGGGCGGTTCTCACGGACAAGACAGGAGTTCTGGGTGTTCGGAATTTTTCCAGGGCCAATTACTGTTGACTAATGAGCCCCGGTTAATTCCTAATAAATCTACAGATAAATAAAGCGAGCGATGCACAAATGAGCTGCTATTTCACGAGCGGGAGGGACTCCCCCCTCGCGGGATGTGACTGCGACTTGGTGGTAGACTGGACAAGATGTTTTCCTCCTAAGGACAATAGGAGAGGCCACATCATCCAGGGGGCGGGGGAGGGCCCTGAGAGTCAGCACTCCTGGGTTCTCTCTCTGGCTGGAGGAGAGGAGTAGGGTCTAGAGAGATGGGTGGGGCGGGGGCTGGGAGTCCAAGGTAAGCCTGGGACAAAAGCGGGTCTTGCATCTTCCTTCCAAGCAGCTGGTACCAGAGACTGGGGGAGCGGTGTGGAGAGATCCCAGGGCTAACCCTGCCCAGCGATTCCTACAGCCCGGTGACTGGACGTGGGTGACCCGGGCACTGGCTCTGTGAGGCTGCTTCAGTCCCTTGCACGCTCACACACACCCAGCCTGTCCCTTGCATGCTCACACCCAGCCTGCTCCATGCATCCTCCCCGCTCATACCAGCACTCTGTTCCTGGGGTGTATGGCATTTTTGCAACCCCCCGGGAGCCCTCGAGTGGCACGGGCCGTGTCGTGTTCTCTCCAGTGCCAGCGGAGCGGCCCTGTGGGCGGAGCTGGCCTGGTGTCTGTGGGTGCAGGCCGTGAATATGGGAATGGGGCCGAGGCGGGAGAGGGTGTCTTTGCAGGGGGCCGTGTGCTGTGAAGCGCACAAGGCCGGTCACCCCCCGCCAGGGACGCGGGGTGGGAAACTGGCTCCGTTTTGCTGCCCCTGGAAGTGGGGAGAAACTCCAGGAGCCTCAAGATCCCAGATTCCTCCCTCCCTCCCCCCAAATGGGTCTCGGCTCAGGGGCCGCAGGGCGTTGCCAGCAGCTGGAACAGGGTCCAAACGATGGATCGAGGGGGCGGGGGAAGGGCTGTGATACTGAATCGATAACACATGCATCATGGATCCTGATTAGTAAAGGGCATGGCCAAGGGCGGAGCTGGGCAGCGTCTGCTGGGCCCAGCCGCTGCCTCCCCGGGCACAGTAAGGGATAGACGGGCTCCAGAGCATCTCTCTGCGGCGTTCCCCGTGGACGGCAGACAGATGGCGGCCCTGGCTGAGCCCCGGCGGGGTTTACAACATGCCAGCGAAGGTCACGTCTCATAAACCCGCCCGGCGCTACAGATGTCTTCATAATATTTTACGAGGCCTCGCGCTGTTTCCCATAATTCAACAGGGACAGCGGGAGGGGGGAGGGGGACAGTGGTGGAAAGGGAGGTGCAAGGGGAGTGAGGGGACGGGAGAGAAGGGGGAGCAGATGGATAAAAGGGGGAGATGTAGAGGGGAGGAGAGAGAGTTGGGAGAACTGCTGGGTTCTGTGAGTCCAGGACTGGGACAGCAGGGGGCTGCAGGTGGGGATTAAGGGGCTCTAGCAGAGCTGGGGGGAGCCCAGGGCTGGGATAGCAGGGGCTGCGGGTCGGGCGTGAGGGGCACCGGCAGAGCTGGGGGGAGCCCAGGCTGGGACAACGCAGGGATGAGGGGCACAAGGCCAGTCCAGCCCTCGCCCCCCACTGTTCCACTGGGCTCGGAGACGCACAGCTCTGCCGGTGCCCCCCAGTCCCGTCTAGGTGACGCCCTGCGGCCCGGCTGCATCTCCCCAGGGACAGGGCCTTGGATCCGCAGCTTCCCCACGCTGGGGCCGAGCAGCGATTTGTTACCAACTGGTTCCTCGGCAGACACAGGGCCTGGGAGGCTCTAAAATCGCCCAGCCTCCAGCAGGGACAAGCGCCACCCAGTGGCCATTCTAGGGACAGAAACGCCAGAAACAGCTAAGAAAGGTCACAGCAAATGGATGAATTATAATAAAATCAGTAAATCTAATAACTACAATCCATGTAGAGTATGACACGAGGAACAATGAAAATACCCTCTAATTATAAACTGCATTAAAATGATATACAGAATTGTATGCATATATTCATGATTATTGCATTATTTGATTATTAATATAATATTATTACTGATAAATATGTAGATTACAGTAGTGCCTAAAAACTTCAGCCATTTAGGCTTTGTCCTGTGTGAACATAGGGAGTCCTATGAACCGTATCCCCTGTTCTAATAAGAAATATAAAATATCAATAATAAAAGACATGCTAAGGAAAGAATGAAGGAATCCAATAATGCGTAAATGTTAAATAATTCTTCAGTTAAATATGAAATATCACAAAATCTGAACATATTTTCCCTGGGTCCATTGGGGTGTTATTGATTATTTTCAAGTGGTTATTCTGCTATGTAAGGGAACCCCCCTTGTAGTCCGAGCATGCAGGATAAAGGCCTTTTGATGGCTTCTGGCAGAGAAAGGGAACAGATGTGGGTTTTTTAGTTCAATGAAACTGTTTCAAAGTTCACTGAATTGTCAGTAAAATAACCACCACACCAAGGCAGCTGTTCCCTGGACTCCGCAGCAGTTTGGCCCCTTTCTTTTTCACAGCCTCTGAAGTAGATTGAGGTGCATTCAGAAGATGGGGAAACTGAGGCACCAAGGGAGGAAGGGACCTGTACACAGTGAGGCAGCACAAGTCCAGGGCAGAGCTCAGGACAGAACGCACCTGTCCTGACTCCCAGCCTGCCCTGCTCCGAGCCACAAGATCAGCTGTTTTCAGCATGGGGCCCGCAGACCCTGGGGGTCCACAGAGCGTGTCTGAGATTTCCAAAGGGGTCTCGCACCTCCCTTTGAAAAACATTTTAGGGGTCCACAAATGAAAAAAGGTTGAAAATCACTGCACTAGAGCCCACTCCCTTCCCAGGGCTGAGGATAGAACCCAGGAGTCCGGGCCTGCACCAGCGTTTGAACAAGGGCCCTGCAGGATCCTGGGGTGGGGCACCGAAGCCCGCTGGCCTGGCCACTGCCCTTCGCCAGCCCCCTCCGTTCCCACTCACTCCCAGGGCAGCACGGACAATGCCTGCCGCCTTCCCAGCGCAGAGCCCGCATCGGCCACCAGGTGTCGCTGGAAGACAGGGTTACGGAGCCACCTGGTCTGCGGGCAGCACAGGGATGGAGCCTGTGTGTTGGCGGGGGAGGGGGAGGGATAATAGAGCCGCTCGCAGGAGCCCAGCAAGGGGGAGCTGGACCCCGAGGGGGGAGGCGAGGTGAGCTGAGCACCAAGTCCCGGCCACCCAACACGCAGCTAATGAATACATGGCAGGAGCAAGAAGAGAACCCAGGAGTCCCAGCTCCTAGCCCTACCCCCCTCGGGATAGGACCCAGGAGTCCCAGCTCCTAGCCCTACCTCCCTCCCCACTGGGGATAGGACCCAGGAGTCCCAGCTCCTAGCCCTACCTCCCTCCCCACTGGGGATAGGACCCAGGAGTCCTTGCTCTTAGCCCCACCTCCACTCCCTAAGCTGGGGATAGAACCCAGGAATCCTGGCTCTTAGCCCCACCTCCTTTGACCCCACTCCACTCACAGGGCTGGGGACAGAACCCAGGAGTCCTGGCCCTTAGCCCCTGCCGTTAATGGCATCCCAGCATCTGTCTGTGGCCATGGTTACACTGGCACTTTATAGCGCTATAAAGCCCCCACGAGCGCTATAACCTACTCCCCGTCCACACTGGCAAGGCACTAATAGCGCTATAACCGTGGAGTTATAGCGCTATTATAAATCCACCTCCTCATGGGGAATAAGGGCTGTAGCGCAGCTGCTGTAGCGCTACAGCAAGAATGTGGACACCCACTGCGCTACAAGTGATCTCTGGAGATGCCTAGAGCCATTTAAGGCAATTGACGTCTCTTCCCTTTGTTTTGAACTCGGCTGGAGGAATGCGGAAGTACCTCTTTAGAGTTTCTCTCTTAACTCGGCAGATAAGCAATGCAAATGGTTAAGGAGGGAGCCTGTGTGAAAACAAAGCCTTCTGTGAACGGAGGCTCACTGACAGGCTTTCAGAAAAACGGAAAAACCACTGTCTCTCTCCCTCCGCATACACACAACGCGTCCCCCCTCACCCTCCTCGTTTAAAAAGCATGTTGCACCCAGCTGAATGCTGGGATACCTGCCCTAATGCGCTGCTCTTAATGCCGCATTAAGTGCCCCAAATGTGGCCATGCTATACCGCAGGAGCATCTGAGTGTGGACATACAATAGCGCTATACATATTACTGTATAAGGGGACCGCTATAACCTATAGCGCTATAATCTTGTAAGTGTAACCATACCCTGTGTAAATTGCTCTGTGAAGGAAATTCTACCCCGCCCCAATTTGCTTCACACTCCACAGCCAATCACACCCCCACCCCCTTCCCTGAAGCCTCTCCCTTTCTGCATTCCCACCCCACGGCCTGCTGCCCCCAATGCCCTGGCCCCACTTCCCAGTCTCCCCCCTTCCTCCAGACAGCCCCCCCCAAAATAACCAGAGAGCTGAGCTCCAAGAGCCCTCCACATTCTGCCAGCCCCCCTCACGGCCCCATCCTCCCCCATGCCAGGCTCTGCTAGTGCCAGCCACCGCACTGCCAGGCCCACAGCAGGGGACGGGAGCAGCACACGGATGTGTCTGAGCTCAGTGGCAGGTCCTTACCAAAGCCACGGCCCACGTGCCTGCAGCCGCTCTCAGGTGTGCAGGCCGGTGCTCCAGGTAAGACCCCCACGCTCTCTCCCAGCACTGAGAGGGGAATGAGGTCCAGGGCCCAGAGCCGATGGGGAATGAGCTCAGGACTCCTGGGTCCCACTGCAGACTGAGCGAGCCGTTCAGTGTCTGTACCTGAGGGACAGAGGTGCTGGGACCTGTAACCCATGGGGCTTGGGGGTGTCCTGTGGGGCCTGATTGCGCCCAGCATGCAAACTGGGCAGCTCCAGCAGAGGCCACTTGTAAGAGCTGCGGCTTTTCCCCGGTGTGGCTCCATTTACTCCTCTGCAGCCGAGCCTACATGGACTTGCCTTTGCAAATCCGAGTGCTGCCAGCACAGCAAGAACAGAACCCAGGAGTCCTGGCTCCCAGCCCCCGCTGCTCTAACCACTAGAGTCCACTCCCTGCTCTACACTAGGAATGGAACCCAGGAGTCCGGCCAGCCAGGGCCAGGTTCTTCACAGGTAGAGTACACCACGAGATGCCCCAAGGCAGGAAGACTTGTTTCAGGTTTAGCACCAGTGGGACTGAGCCTGCACGTGGGGAGGGTCACATGGCTGCAGCCCCCTCTAGGGAGCACCTCCCCGCCCAGGGAACTGAAGCTTGCAGTGACATTGCCCTTTCTCATTGCCCAGGGAACCATCCATCTGCAACCCCATGGGGCTGACTGCCTGCATCTACACTGCAAACTTGCATTGGCAAAGCTGCCCCGATGCTGCCGTAGTGCGTCTGGTGAAGACCTTGTAAGCCGTTGGGAGAGCTCTCCCCCGGCCTTGATAACTCCACCACCGCCGTGGGAGCTATGCTGGAGCGAGGAGCCCTACAGGGGGAGGTAGTCGGTCTAACCTCATCGCTTGGGGGGTGGATATTCCACACCCCTGAGCGACAGTTACACTGCAGTGTAGTGTAGACCTGGCCACCGTATTGACACCACAGACACTGAAGCATTAACTCTTTCCCTGCTGAGCATTAAACAGTCACACCAGCTGGCTGTGCTGGGACTCTGGGGCCAGCATAGGCACAGGGGGCGACTTGTCCCTAGGCCCCTCTTGTGGGCAGAGCCTAAGGGAGAGGTGAAAGGAATCTCCATGGGAAACCCCCAACGCACAGGTGAAGGAAAGGGACAGTCCCTTCTCAGGGCAAGGCTGAGGCATGAGGGGGGGCAGAGTGTGGGAGTTCACCCCATAACTGCCTGCCCCTTACATCCCTGCGGGGTGAGAAGCAGCAGCTTGCACTAGCCTTGACCTCACCGTGGGGAGGAATTTCCCGTTCCGACTGTGCCTGAAAGGACGCTGGTTAAATCGGCGTCGCTCCACTGGCTTCCATGTTTCCAGGGTGCTTTGCAACAGCTGAGAGCGTGCGTGCGTGTGTGCATGAGTGTGTGTGTATTATATCCACACACACACACAAGAGCAGGGTAGGAAAAACCACACAGGATCCTGTACTGAAAAGTAACCATTTATTAGAACCAATACAAGAGTATGAAAGTGTACGAAGGGACAGGGGGCCTTTGTAACATGTCAGTCTTGTGACGGGAGAAAAATCCCTATTTTAAAAACATCACCATTTAAAAAAAAGCTTTAACATACATTAGCGGAGAGCTGGGCTATGCTACCGAACATCACACGAGAGAGGGGAGAGCTGGAGCCACACGCCAGCTTTGACAGACACTTTGCGCCACGCACTAGCGCCTGGCTAAGGTCTGGAGGACAGAGTCCCACTCTTTCCTGGCAAGTCAGTTCTAACAGAGAGACGGGTTCAAATGCTGCCCGCGGTCCCGACACCAACAGTGCCGTGCCACCTTCTGCCTAGGCAACGCAGCGGTGACAACAGATACCGCCTGGCACGCGGCGGGAGCAGCCGTGGGTCCTTCTCAAGTCTCTTCCAATCGCGCTTTATCTTGCAGCCCTTACTCACGCCAAGCGGTGTTTGGACAGCTGGCGAGAGGAGGGTTGGATCCATAGTTTAAAGTAACACTGTCAAATAATTTAGAGCTAAAATGTGTCAGACCTTGAAATGATCCAGCCTGCTGAGCAATGGCTTCTGAACTCCCCGGGGGAAGAGTGTCATTTTGTCAGAGATGTACTAATTTTTAAAAGGGGGTTTATCCCCCATTAAGGGGAGGGAGGGAAACCATCCAAAATGTGGAAGCTGAACCCTTAAAAGCTCAGATTGACTGGAAGGAAAGATGCCTCTGAAATGTAATCACAGGGCCTAGCGCCCGGGAATACTAGAAACCGACAAGTTGAAAGTAGCCCTGTATTTTGCCGATTCCCCCTTATAGGAGCACGGACGCTACATTTGTACCAAAGGATGCGTGTATGCCACAAAAAAAACAAACTGCGCTGAGAGACTCCACGCTAGGCTGGACTAAAGCTCTGTCTTGCCTCTATACGTGGGACCAGAGCAAGTTTTAATCGTTCGCAAATCATGCCTCACCAATGGACTTTTAATCGGGGGAGTCCAATTTATACGAGGACAATTGTCAAGTTCTAGCCTAGGGAAGGCTCAGCTGTGATCCCAGATAAAATTAGAACATCTGTGACAAAAATCCATGTGCTTAATTAAAACATAATTAATTTCCCCTCTTCCCTTACAAGTTATGAGTCCTTTCAAGGGGTTGTCTCCATGGAACAGATAGCGGGAGACAGATTGGAACTAGACTCTCTAAAGGTTAATCGTTGCCTTTAAACGCAGGCCAGATCCAACCTTTAGCACAGAAGACTTGAAATTGTTGGCAACTGGCTTTGAGAACTGACTTGGCCTAAAAAGTGTCCGCATAGAAGTGCTCAGTATATAAAAGAAAGATTTTTTTAAAAACACACTAGTTACAAAGCTGGCCAGAGACCACGCCCGTATCTCAGAATGACCCCTCCCCAGATCCCTTCTATGTAACGACGACAAAAGAAATTTGACAAAAAGTTAGCGTTCTGCTTTGCCATAAAAAACAACATCAACACCAGGAACAGCAACTCGACGGAAGGAGGGGATTGGCCAAGGGGACCATTTTCCACAAAGGGGAGTGTGGATACGATGCATGGCGGAGGACTGCCCAGTGCAGCAGGGCTGGGAGCATTGAGTTGGCACAGGGAGTTCTAGCTGCCTTGACTGCCCTGGGTTACAGTCACTTACAAGGGATTAAAAGAAAGAGCAAGAGGGGTCAGAAAAGCATTTCGCCCACTCCCCTGGATTCTGTGTGCTCCTCCTTGGGAGAGTTGGAGACTGAGTCCCCTGCAAAATGCCATTTTTAAACAGGTGCAGCAGCTGTGGCCTGTTCCCCCAGCTTTACTGAAAAGCAGGTTTTCTACAGCCTGCCCGACCAGCGTTTCAATGTGGGTTTTGTTCAGTGACCACTGCGTGTCAGGAGACCAGGAGCCTCCACCTGGATCTCAGCAGATACGAAGAGTGACTTCCATCTGCAGTGCAGCTTCCTTATGGTGAGTAGCGCTCCTATGCTTTTGGTCAGGTTTGTCTGAGCAGTGGGGCAGGGTGGGGGTGGGAGGGATTTGAAAATGACCCTAGGCCCTGCACCACTACAAACCAAGCGCTGAAATGGCAGATGACTGGGCAATCGCTTTGACCTCCCGAGCTAGCATCAGACCAACTCGACAGCTACGGTGCAACGAGAGATCCCAATCCCAGTGTCCATCCCCCCACCCCAGACATAGCACACGCAGGGAGGAATCAGACCGCATGTGACAATGCATTCTCGGGGCTTCCCTGAGCCTTGGCTTAGCCTTTCAGTTCATCTCCTCACAGATGATGGATTAACAGAAGAGCAGCTCCCAATGAGAGACAAGCAATACGCAGGAGTGTGGCAAGAGGAAAACAGCAACACTTTGTACTTTAAAAATGCATCTGCGGATGGTAAATATTTAGTTATGCCACAGATGGCAGGAATCCTTTCGTCCGATGCGCCAGTGCTTTCTGCCAGCAGGCGGTTGCTTATACAGATCTGGTCAGAAGCAGCAGTAATTGTTAACAAAGGTAGAGAGAACAGGGCTTACACTGCAAAGGAAGGCCAGAGTAACAGATGTGTGGGGGAGATTATGGGGCGGGGGGGGCTGAGGGCTCAGCACCCCCAACCCAGTCTCTCTCCTCACCCTTAATTCCTTATAGAAAGAGACTTGGAGCTTGTGTTTGTGAACGGATTTTGCAGAACCAACATGAACGATTGTGTGGACAATTATCTCACGGTGGCTTAACCCAGTTCTTAACAAGCTAAGTAAGTGCATCCACACAGCCTTTGGCACTAGTTTCATGAGGCCGGTCTGAAACCGCACCATTACGGGAAGCTTGTTCACAGACACTGAGCTGTTTTCTTGAGGGAGGGACACAATTTGAGGGGGCTGTTTGCGATCAATGGGGCTAAGGAAAAGGGTTGGGTTTTGGTTCCCGATAGATGCCACAAGGAAAACGTCTCTTCTTTCAGATGGCACATGCCATTCCAGGAGCTTAACCTCCTGCCCAAACGCCCTGGGAGAAGAGGATTGGGACCAGGGTACTGCTCACAGCTAGACCTGTAGACTGGGACACAAAAGCAGCAATGCCTGGAGAGCTTTTCAGTCTAGCGTTAAGTATTTGGTTTTGGCCACAAACACGGTAAACACTGCCCCACCTACTCACTAGGGATTTCTGACATTACTTCTTTACCCACCCCGCCTTCCTCCCATGCCAGCGGCTGCATTTACTTTTCTAGCCATACGGATACTGGAAATCAGCCAAACAAAATCTAGCCAGAAGGGAAGGTTGCTGGCCAGGTGCAGAGAAGATTCCTTTCTGCAACAGGAAAGGCAGCAAGACTGAGCATTCACGAGCAGTGAAAAGCGAGGGACTGGAGAGGGATTTGGGGCAGCCCCGGCAGGAGATGACGCCACATCTACACTGTCGGCTGCACCAACACAATTGATTACTCTGTCTAGCAGCCACTCGGAATGCTGAAGCAACTTAAGGACCATTTTGCATCTCCCAAAGGAGCATAATTCAGGCTGAGAGGGAGAAGATATAAGAGCTGACTGCTGAAACTGACCTCCCAAGCCTGCTGAGCCATGTGGCTCTACTCAGATTCATAGCAGGCTTTTTATCCAGAGCCGGTTTGCTGCTTCTATGAGAACAGCCAGCACAGCTAAAATGAGAGTCCGATACGCTCATGGGGAGTATCTGCAACCAGTTCTGGTCACAACCAACATTCCCTCTGATTTTTCCCACACGTGTGCAGAATTAAGTTTATGCGCACCACTGTAGAAGTGATGTTGCACCATATTGGTGCACAGAACAAAATTCATGTGGAGGGGGCTCAGGGCTGAGGTAGAGGGTTCGGAGTGTGAGGTCTCCAGCTGGGGGTGCGGGCTCTGGGGTTGGGGCCAGAGATGAGGGGATTAGAGTGCAGGAGGGGGCTGGGGCAGGGAGTGAGGGCTCTGGCTGGGAAGAAGGGTTTGGGGTGCAGGCTGCCAAGGGCCTATGCAGGGAGAAAGAACTCCCTGCAGATCCCTCTCCCCCCGCAGCAGCACCTGGACTTGGGGGGGGGGGGGAGGCGTCTTTCTCCACCGCAGCAGCCCCGGGGGTGGGGCCATGGGACAGGCACTTCTTTCCTATCTGCGGCAGGTTGGGGGGGCTGGGCTGGGGCCAGGGGAGGGTTGGCTCTCCCCCTATTCGTGGCAGGTCCTGGGCGGGGCTAGGCTGGATCACCTCTCCCCAGGCCACGACAGGTCTGTCCGCAGTCCAGGCTGCCAGTGATGGTTCATGGGCTCCCCGTTCCACATCAATGGCCTGATGGCGCGGCAGTGGCTGTGGGCTGCTTTCTGCCTCCCACCCCATTGCTGGCGGGCAGCAGCCGGCTGCTGTCTGCCTGGGACGGAGAGAAGTCCTGGGCTGGCGAGACTCTTACTGAGCATGGGTCGGGCAGCATTATAAACCCGGTACTGTCTGTGCCGGGTCAGGGCCAGGGCGCCCCAGCAGGTCCAGGGCTGGGGGAGAGGCATCTCTCCCCAGCACAGCCCTGAACGCCTGCACAGCTCTTAATAGGCTGCTGAACAGCTGTGCAGCTTAGATGGAACTTAGATCACAACACAATTAATGGTGGATTTCACTTAGATTTGCTTCCAGAGAGCAGAGAGGCAAAGAGACGGTCTGTGCGGGAGGAAGGGGCCTGTCTCCTGCTAACAGTGCCTGTCCTCTGCGTCCTGAGATCAAGCTCCGCGTTCTCTAGCATTTCATGCTGGCTCAGAGATCGCCAGCAGGCTTATCCACTCCCACGCGCTTATCCGCTCCCATCTGCAGCAGGCAGCAAGGGACAGAAAGAGCATTAATCCAGCTTGACTTGCAACTCCTGCAGTGGTTCTCAACCTTCCCAGACTACTGTGCCCCTTTCAGGGGCTCCTGTCTGCCCCAGGCAGCGGGACTCAGGCTTTGGCTTCAGCATGTGTCTGTTTTGCAGCTCTTCTGCTTGCCACTCCCCTAATGCCAGCCCTGCACCTGCAATCCCCCCATAACCACTCTGTCATGCCCAGGTTGAGAAGCACTGATCTAGTCTATAGAGCAGTATAAACAAGTGATTGTCTGTATGAAATTTTAGTCTGTACTGACTTTGCTAGTGCTTTTTATGTAGCCTGTTGTAAAACCAGGCAAATATCTAGTTCACTTACCCCCTAGGAGACCTTTGCGTACCCCAGGGGCACGTGTACTCCTGATTGAGAAGCACAGCTGTAGAGCAGCTGTCTTGCTCCCTCTGAATTTGGTGCAAAGGTCTGTAGGCGGTTGGAGGCTGCGGGGAGAGGAAGACGAGAACAGAGTTGGCAAAAATCAAGACATCAGCAAATCACGGGAAGGCTAGCTGCCTGCCTTCGGAGAAAAGAAATCCATGCAGAGGCAGGGATAAAGCAACAGCAGCAAGTCTGCCTGCTGGAACGGCTGGCGAGGAAGAGGAAGAACAAGGAGCATGTGATGCTTGGGGGATGGGGGCCAGAGAAGAAGCAGCAGCCACAGGTTGACAGGCCAGCAGCCATTTCTGCACCTGAGCTAATATCTGACATCAGTGCACCAAGTGGTACAGGCTGCAGCCAGGCTATGCTCTTGCATCCAGCCCTGGAAAAGCTTCCCTTGATCTCCCCATCTCCTCCTCATTACAGGTGGGGAAGCTCCTAAACTAATGCATTTGGAAGGTAGCTAGCTGCTGCCATTACCTACTGTACTAACTACATCCTAGAGAAATTCACATACTAGCATCAACATTTGATAACATGCTACACAGCAATGAGCCCACGCTATCCAGCTCAGATCCAAATACAGATGCTTCAGGTTCAGCCCTAAACCTACACAAATCCTACCCAAGTCAGAATGACGGGGACTCCTCAAACTCCTCCCAGAGTGGCATCACCACATGCCCTGGCTCTGGGAGCTCTCTCGAACTAGCCCAGTCACTCAAATCATCACCTAATAAAAACACACAATCTCTGGATTGCTGGTGCCAGAGGTACCCAGGCAAGCCCCACTATTATCGGAACAAGAGGCTGTGAGACCACAGATGCTTAATGATGAGCGAAGTCAGCTACAAAGATGCCAGGAATGCTCCTAAGCAGATGCCCTGGAAGGGTCTCAGGGCCAGGCGCACTTCCCAGCACATAGAAAAAAGTGTGCAGCCTCAGGAACATCAGCATTTCTACTCTCTGCGCTGGCAGCTGCACTTGGCTGGCCTGTTTGGCAGTGTGGCTCAGAAGGCAGATTTTTTTTTTATTTCAAATCACTCTCAACACCAGCCAGGACAATGCAACTAGAAATACCGACCCTGCCAATGGGAACTTTCAGAAATAACAATGGACTGAGTGTGCTGCTTTAAGCGATGGCCGTGCTAACCCTTGGCCTCCACACACCTCCAAAAGGCACAAGAGACGATGGCTGATAGGTCAGTGAAGTGGGAATACCGCTCAGTGAGATGCACGCAACTAGAAGTCGTGTTAGAGACACAGAGTGAAATCCTGGCCCCACGGAAGTTAATGAGAGCTCTGCCATTGATTTCTAGGCTGGCTGGATTTCCCCCATAGCACCGGAACCGTTTGCAAGTAGAATTCATCCAACCGTGTGAACATTATACTGAACAAGCTTACGCCCAGAAGAGAGACAGATGGGTAGACAAAGAGGCTGAGAACAAACTGTGTCACATACTCTAGAAAAGCAGAACAAGCAACATTCTCTGTGCCCACAAACACAGAACTAACCAGAGTCCAAAGGCCAGGAAAGGCATCGCCTCTGATAAAGCTCCCTCTGTACCCAGTCTGCAGATATGCCCCTTTGCCATTCAAGATTTCCAAGCTCACTATAAAAGGGAGAAAATCGGGGTGGGAATGAGGGGAGATAAACAAGAACAGGACAAGGCCTTTGGACTGAGGAAAGTTAGGATGCAACAATATTTTCATTCCAGAGAATAAATCCACAACCCCTTTCCACATCATCCACTTGCAGGTCCCCACTTTATGCAATAAGTCTTTCCAAGCCACAGTGAAGGCCACAAAGCCAACTAACTCTCATTCTTGCAGGAGCTTTGCACGGAGAACGAGCCAAAACAGAAACCAGTGTCAATACCGCAATACCATAATTTTATTACTTCTAGTCATCAAGGAGGACTCTGTTTGCAACATTAGGAGGGGGGAACCTAAGAAATCTGTCAGTTCCTGCGGGCAAGGAGACCGCCACAGGCAAGAGAGCCCAAGTCCAGCTAAACTACACAGTACATAGGATCAGCATGAAGAGTGAACATGATGCTGGAAAGCAAAAGGGAGCTGTGCTGAGATGCTAAGGAGCAGATCTTGGAACCAGTCCGGGGCTCAGTTCTCCACTCCAGCCTTACCACACTCAGGGAGGGGGAGGGAAAGGAAAAGGAACCCCGGAAAGCAGTGCCTAATGCTGTAGTGCCTCAGTTCTGCATCATCTTCCTGTGATGTCAGCTCTTCTGGGCAGCAGAGTGACTGTCTCAGATACCCAGGCCTTGCAAAACAAGCCCTGGGAAACAGCAATGCCCTCTCTGCTCCACTGGCAGGTCCTAGAGCCTGGGGTGTATGTTCCAGGGAGAAGTGCTGTGCACACCAGATCAGATCAGTTGTCCACGTTTCCAAGACTGAGCTCATGGGGGAGAGGAAGAGAGGCCCTCAAGGGGGAAGCACGTGGTAACACAATGCTTGTGGCTTTTGAAGCAACAGCCAATGACAGAAATGGATCCGGCGCCTTGGCACAAAGCCAGGCCACCTGATACGCTCACGCCTACGGAAACACACAGCCCAAATGAGAACCAAATATACACACACATACTGTATAAAATCATCCAAAAGCAGCAGCAGGCCGCCACCTGCGCCCGACGGGATAAACAATCGCATTTAAAGTTCAGAAGGCTCTGCTTTCCCCCTCTCCCACACATTAGATGCCTCCCGGAGGAAGGGGGCTCGCTCTGCGTCTGGGAACCAATCCTAATGCAGGCTGGGCTTGCAAAGAGAACAGAGCTCGCCTGAAAACCTCCTAGGCATAAGACAGGCTGGACGGCATCACAACCCAGGACAACTGGTGTCCCCTGGGCCGGAGTCAAGATGCACAGTCCCAATAAGACTTTGCCAGTTATGTAACAACACACAGGCCCAGCCTACTAAGGCCACACCGACCATCTCAGGATGTTGCCCTGTGTAACACTAGCAGGAGGGACAGGAAGGATTTCCAAAATGCAGACAGCTCCTATCGTTTTCCCAGCCAACAGCCAGTTGTGCACCTGGAGAGGACAACTCCACTTAGTTCTGTTTAGAAAGGGCAAAAAGGGACCAAACCAAAGGGAACCAACAACCCTATAAACCCCTGGAGGCTCTAAAAGGATGTGACAAGTCAAAACCGTTTTCTGGAGGGTGCGGGGAGGAGAGAGGAGACACAGCACATAAATCCTGTGGGTTTCACTAGAGATGAAGCTGAACATGAAGCAAACCATGTATGTTATGACTGAACCAATAACAAGATTTCTCCTGGGAGCACAGTAATAAGCACATTTCAATGGATGTGGTTGGGTCGGGTGGATGTGTATGTACAGCTAAGGACGGCGCTTTAGCTTTTTGCTGCTTCTCTCTCTTTGTTTTCCGTGTCCTCTGGATACGCGTGCCAGGTCAGTCTCTCCTCATAAAACGCTATCACAATCTGCGGGCATTTCACGTTGGCCTCCTTTGCTAGGACCAGGTCTGCTTCGTCTGTGTCTTTCCTGAAGATTCAAAGAAAGAGTATTACTATCCTTGTTAGCTCTGGGCTTTCAACACAACCTTAGAACCGTAGCATTACAAACACCTCAGAAATGTTTATAATTCTCAACAAAACATTATGGCTGGTCAGTTGTCAACTTCTGAAAGAACACTGACTTAATACAACTTTGAAACTTTACTATGCAGAAGAAAAATGCTGCTTTTAACCATCTTGATTGAAATGAAACACACAGAAACAGTTTCCTTATCTTATCAAATCTTTTTTTTTAATTTTCCCTTTCTATTTTGAGTAGTTTATGTTTAACACAGTACGGTGTTGGTGTTTGCTTTTATTTTCTGTCTCTGCTGCTGCCCAATTGTGTCCTTCCAGTTCCAAAGGAGGTGTGTGGTTGACTGGTCAGTTTGTAACTCTGAGGTTCGACTGTAATCCGACTATAAAACTCTGCTGTGAGCAACAGCGTGAACAGGCATGCACACAGATACCTCCCTCCTTCACAGGATGGGTGTCTGTCTCTTTAGGTCTGTGGCCTTTCTCACCACAATCCCTGAGCACTTCCCAGCCATTAATGGGTGTGATCTTCAAAGCTCCCTTGCGAGGAAGGGAAGCATCGTTCCCATTTCACAGAGATGGGTCCTCTGTGGGGCAGAGAGATTAAGTGACTTGCCCAAGGACACAAAGAGAATCTATGGCTGCACCAGTAACTGAAGCCAGGTCTCCTAAATTCCTGTCCACTAGATTACCCTTCTCAACCGGTGTACAGATTAGTTTTGGACAGTGCCTTGAAAGCACATAGCTGTGAATGCAGCTCAGAGAAACAACTTTAGTCAGATATCAATGCTAGACTGTTAAGCAGCTTCTGTTTCTATGGAATGCTTTCCAGTCCCAAAACCACTTTAGAATGAGACTAAACACTGAGCACCCCAACTACCATTGGGGTTAGCAAGTTATAGCATTCCTTAGGAACTCCCTCAAGTCCTGCTCTGGCTTGGGAACCAATACAGTGCCCTTTCAATGTCTAGCTTTTACGCAGCACATGCAGTCGTCTCTGAGGTGGAACAGCCCAACACAACGGTACCCATATATGTAAAGTAAGAAATGTCCCGTTAAACTGTACGTTCACCATAAATGTAAAAGAAGAAGCTACTCACTTCAGCAGTAACAATGATTCTTTGAGATGTGTCCCCCTACAGGGGCTCCCCTGTAGTGTGCTTGCGTCCCTGCGCTGCTGATCGGAGAACTTTGGTAGCCGTGTCTATTGGGCCCATACATGTGCTGTTTCTCCTCGTGCTGTGCCATGAGGCTAGTCAGCATGCGTGGGCTAACCCCCTACCCCCAATTCCTTCTCTACCACTGTCACTGACAAGAACTCTGAAGTAGAGGGGAGGAGGGTGAGGGACACATCTCAAAGAACTATCCTTACTGCTCAGGTGAGTAATTTCTTCCTCAAATAGTGCCCCTATGGGTGTTCCACTGTAGGTGACTTCCAAGCAGTACCCTTTCCGGAGGGCTGGAACTTCAGAGTCGGGTCAGTTACAGATGACAGTACTATGAAGCTGAAGATGGCACTGGAGGTGGAGTCCCCAGTGATTGCATAATGTTCTGCGAAAGTGTGGACTGACGCCCACGTGACTTTGTCTGATCAGAGTATAATAAAGGAAATTATTGTTGCTACCACTGTTATATAATTGCAACGAATCTTATACAAAGTGCAGCACATGGCCAGAAAGGGTTAAGCAGCTCGCAGGCTAAATGACCCAGAGCCAACCTTTAGAGATATGTAGAAAAGTATGTGAATGGTAATTAGGGCCATTCCATGGTAGATAGACTAGAACTTTGAAATGCAAACCTATATTGTTAGAAATCAGAGGTGATACTGATTGTATGTGTGTACCCCAGCACATCAGGTGGCACCCCAAAAGGTGCTTGTCACAGTGGGAATTTGCAACTAAGACTGTCCACTCTCGAGTTTTCTGTGCCCAGGAGGTAGGATGCTGACAGTGTGATGATGTACGAGTTCCGCAGTCTCATTGCCTCCATGCAGGAGGAGGAGGACCAGGCTTCCCCTTGTCAATTTATGTAGTACATGCAGACTACACTGTCTGTGATCCTTTGATCAGCATGAGGAAGTGGGCCCAGGTATTCCTGACTGCCCTTAGCTTGAGGAGGTTGATGTGAAGGAATATCTCTGTGAGTGACCATTTGCCCTGTGTTGTAAGGCTGTTGAGATGCGCACCTCACCTTATGAGCAATGTGTTGGTGGTGAAAATCAGAACACTATGGAGCTGGACCTGCCCGCAGTGTCAGCTGTATCGAGGGCAGATGGTATCGCTGTCTTTGCTACTAGCTCTCTCTCCTGAATGATGGCCTTAAATTGGTCACAATGCGACTTGGGCAGCTGTACAATAAAATAGTTCAGTTTTGAATAGTTTACGTAGTCGTATTTCGCCATGAGGGGTTGGCAATTGGCGATTCTACTGGAGTGTGGCCAAGGAGTACGCCTTCCTCCCAAATAGATCCAAACGCTTCCAGTCCCTGTTATAGAGAGTGGACCTCATCTGGTGTTGACAGCCGTGGGAGTTAAGCGTCCACCACAATGGATTTGAGTGGAGGGTGGGAAGAGAGGAATTCAGTCTCCCTTGCTAGGGCACCTTTCTAGATCCTGGAAGAAGCAAAAATTGTCTGCCAGAAACAGGCATACTGCATTAGCCAGGGAGGAGGAGGAAGAGCAGGAAATGGTCCTCAGAGTCACTTCTTCCTCAACGCCCCCTCCTGTTCCTCCACGATCTCTTTTAGAGATTGAGGCCTGGGACACCGTAGCCTAAGAGGTGGCAACCTAGCACCCCTTAGGCCGCGGTGGGTTCTTGAGTGGGACTAGCGGTTCAAGAGGCATGGTGGTAATACGCAGCCCAAGGGTCCCAGTATAGCCACTGGGGTAGTGGCACAGACATCAGTGGTGGTCCTCATGGACTGCCATACCAAGGTAGTGGCGGTGGGGCCATCTGAGGGTATCCTTGAGGGCTCTTCTGATATTGGGCACCATAAGGAGCCTGTGAGGTGTAGAGATGTCATCTCAGCTTCACTGTCCAAGACCTCAATAGAAAGCGGGGGAGCATGGCAGAGCAGTGGGAAAGACTTCCATGCTGAATGAAGACTTTGTGTGGAGGTCCTGCCACTGAGAAGAGAAGACCCCATCATGTCTGTTACACAGAGCTCCCAGGAGTACTGGAATTTGGCAGTGCTGAGTGACTCAGTGCTGTTGGCGGTACCGGACGGGGAGCTAGCACGTAACAGTCACTCTGGTGCTGGATGAGGCATCAAGTCTGGTACCAACGAGGGATCGTGTACCAGTAATACCTTCTTGGAGGACTGCTTACTCCTGTGTTTGTCCCTCGGTGCCGCTGACTCAGTGCCCATGCCCATAGGGTCTACAGGCTTGTCTATGGTACCTGCCACTGAGGACTTCCATGAGCCATGGGTACTGGACTGAAAAATTTCTTGTGCTGGCGGTACTGAGGACACTGAGTTTGCCAGAGAACATTTACAGCTATCTCGGTGCTCACTGTGGGGACTTCTCACTCTTTTTTGATGATTAATGAGAAGGGTCAGCAGCTTGTTTCTTTGACCCATTGTCTTTAAGCATTAAGGGCTGTGGGGAAGACTCACATCTGCCAGGTGACTTCAGGTGCAGGTCTGGAGAGGCTCAGAGAGCTGCATCCATGAAGATAACCTGCCTGAGCTCTCTATCTTAGAAGACCAGGGCTTGAGTTGCTGGCAAAGACCACACTTGTGTTGGATGTGGCCTTCCCTGAGGCAGCGAATGCTTGTCTGCGATAAGGACTGCCTCTTTACAAGACAGGCACTTCTTCAAGCCTGGAGAGCCAGGCACACCCTATTGGGGGAAGGGTCCCCAATGGCAGGGGGGAAGAGAGCAGAAAAAGAAACTAAAGGGTATTTTTTATTTTACTTTTAAAAGGAGAAAAAAGAAAAAAAACTACAGCTAAGAACTAGGAGGCTAACTATAGAAACGCAAAGAGAAGTAATGGTCTTAATGGACTGCGAATAGCTCCATCTCTAGCCACAGGCAGTTGAAAAGGCACTGAGGAGGGGTTAGCCCATGCCTGCTCACTGGACTTGTGGCACAGCATAAGGAGAGAGAGTTCTTCTGCGGGCCTAATGGACACTGCTACTGAAGTGCTCCGATCTGCAGCACAGAGACAAAGCACACCTATAGTGGAGCACCCGTAGGGACACTACTCGAAGAAGAACCAAATTGCATGAGTGACAGCTGCCCCAGCGCTACCATCAAGTAAGACTGACAGATAAACTCAATTCATGGTCTGGATTATAGGAAACTTCATTTCCTGCTCCCCACGATCACCTCCCACCCCAATCAGCGTAATATTGTCCACTTTGGTAATGTCAAGAACAACATTAGTTTACTATCCACCCCTCACCATGGAGCTATATACTATCCGCCTCTCTCATCTACCAACTTTTTGCCATCTTCATCTCATGGGATCACTTGCAGTTTCCACCTCTGTTCCATGAACACAGTCCATTTATATAGGATACTTTTATGCATAACTTCTTCCCTAAGTATCACCATTCCTACACCTGGTGTAATCTAGGCTGTGCAATTAAGGTGGCAGGATGAGACCTGTCAATCACCATGTCAGGGGCTGCCTCTACCTTTAGGAACACAACCCAGTGAGAAGGCATCCAAACCTGAAAGCCCATTTAATTATAAACTTCCCCAATTAAATCCATCTGCAGAACACAGCAGTGTAACTCTTCTACTGATCTAACCTAAAATGTAGAAGGGTAAAGGTGAATTAGGACAAGCCTGAACCGTCAAAGAGAACTCATCAGATATTATCCTGGCTCAAACCCCCAATGCAGGAATGGCACCAACAAAACACCCTATAGCCGAGCTCAGAGTGAATGTTTTAGATGATAACCTGTTGCTTTCTATTTGTATAGACAATATCCCAGGACCAGAGGCCTCTGCAGATGTTGCCTTCACTCCTCACTTGCAGCATCTGGCAAAAGCCTGACAACATGACCAAGTTGCTGCCTTACACATTTCTTCATACACCGCATGAATTTTCAGCCTACAATGTAGAAGTGGGCTCACTCTTAATAAACTTTGATCGTTACACTCTTCTCATACAACACCGTTAGCTGCCTGGTAATGTGTGCGTAAGGCGCTTTTTCAGCTTTAACTACAGAGTACAGAACAAAGAGAACTGTTGGATTTCTATATGCACAAGAGCTTACCGGAAGATAGGCTCAATTAACAGCTGTAAGAACAACACGCAGCGTGTCTCACTTTGTCCTTGCAATGTTTAGATTTGGTGCACAGTGGGGGCAGAGGACCCTGAGACCGGTGGGAAGTACAAGACTTTGCCTGCTGATGTGAGGGAATGGAGGGAATCTCTTTCTGTCCTGCTGGGTTTCAGGGAAGCCAAAGCAGACCCAGGGCTCACTCTGTGCTAGCCTCTGGGCCAGCGAGGGAAGGTGCCACGAGCCAGGGAACTACTGGCAGGGCTGGGAAATCCTGCAGCTTTGTTTCGCCTGCCTTCTCCTGCCTAGCAAAGCTGCAGGATTGCTGCGCGTGAAGCTCCCAGCTTTGTCTTTGCAAAAGGCGGGGGAGGGGCAACTGGCTGTCTGCCGCAGGGCTCAGCAAGATGCCAACCCAGCTGAGAAAAGCAAAGGAACCCAAATGGGAATTTCCTTCAAAGGATTTCCTGTGCAATGTCACGGAGGTGGGGAGTGTGGAGGAGGAGGAGAGGGAACAGAGCTGGAAACTGCGTAGTTCAGGGGTGGTCAACCTGAGCCTGAGAAGGAGCCAGAATTTACCAATGACATTGCCGAAGAGCCACAGTAATACGTCAGCAGCCCCCCATTGGCTTCCCCACTCCCCGCACCTCCTGCCCACCCGCAGCCCTGCTGATCAGCGCCTCCCTGTCTCCCTCCCTGCGCTTCCCGATCAGCTGTTCTGTGGCGTGTGGGAGGCTCTGGTGGGGCAGGAGAAGGAGCGAGGGCACGAGGGCACGGCAGGCTCAGGGGAGGGGGTGGGAAGGGATGGAGCAGGGGCAGGGCCTGTGGCAGAGCCAGGGGTTGGGCAGTGAGCACCCCCCGGCACAATGGAAAGTTGGTACCTGTTGCTCCAGCCCTGGAGTCAGTGCCTAGACAAAGAGCCGCATATTAACTTCTGAACAGCAGCATGCGGCTCTAGACCCCAGGATGGCCACCCCCGGCCTAGTTGCTGGTTGCAGCATAAAGCTTGAACTGGATTGTGTTCTGGGACAGGGGAGCGAGCCCCCAGCCAGTGAACACCAGGTCAGTGGCACAGCAAAGGTAAAACCTAAGACAAGAGGGGCAAGCCTGAGTGATCAAGAATGAAGCCACATAAAAGTGGAGCTGCCTAGCTGCCCTAGACCTGTTTACTACTGTGGCTCATTAGGGACCATTCCTTCTCTGGGTGTGTTAGAAGAGAGCACAGACCAGAAAACCGTCCAAGCTACTAATCTGAAAGGTGGGGGGTGATACCCCAGACTTACCATTTCATTAAGAACATTAAATCTCCACAGGAGTCTGTGGCACCGATGATCTTTTCTGGCTCTAATCCTCTTTCAAAGCCCCTGGCAATATCGTTGCTCTGGTAAGGATAGAATGGAATGAAAAAGAAATTATAATGATTTATATTATCTTTGGCCATTTCTTTACGTCCTGACAATTTAGAACCAAGCAGGCTTAAAAGGGCACCGGCAACCCTCTGACATGTAGAAATATGGTGGGGTTATAAACAGATGGCTAGATTCCTTAACTTCTCCAAGTCATTGTTTGGAATCTACAATTCATGTGTCAATAGAGTCAATAATAATGAACATGGAGAGAGGGGAAAACAAGGAAATCCATAAAGCCAATCCCCTATTTTAGTGCAGTCAGTTTAAATTTACAGCTGGTGAGTGGACTGATCACAGACATCCCCAGAGATCAAAGTCTGCTCTCCGAAGAAGAGGTATAGGTCTGGCTGCAGGGATGCTAACTTCGCCAGCCTACCACCAACTCCAACGGAAGAGGAGAGTTTGATCCTGTCCATGAGGTCTCTGGGCTGAGGCTGCCAACAATGGGACAATTTGTTCATTTTTACTGACAGTTTGAGATGGGGCTTGTGAGCATGTGTGTCGGGGGGACAGAGCTACTTGCACATACCATTGACGGCTGTTAGGTGGCCTGACAACTTTCAGTCATCACAGGCCACAGTGTCTGGGGCGAGGTTTCTCTCTCTCTCATTGCAGCAGCACACGGTATTCTCAGATACGCGTGTTTGCTGCTTGCCATGCAGTACAACAGATGCCTCTCGATCTGCATAGCAGCAAACAAAGAGGCAGCCAGCTTGGCTTGGGATGCACTAAAAACAAATGAAGAAAAGTTCAGAGGGTACTGAGAAAATATAGACCCAAGCAAAAACTGGCTACTTCATTAGTGACTGGGAGACCCACTGGGAATGCACCAATTTCATGAATCAGTAAACGAATAATACACCAAAAAATCTAAGCTAATGCATCACAATTTGCACTGCAATTTGGAGGCAAAATGCTTTTAGTCTTTATATTACAGATAGGTCTGTACTTTTGGTTTAGACCTAAACACTGTACAACTTTAGAAGCATTTGGGTCTGGATGAGAACTTTGTGGATGGAACTCATCACTATCTTCAGCTGCAATACTACGGTGTTGGGGCTAAATTTTCAAAAGAGTTCAGCACCCAAACAACTGCCTTTGAGAACAATGGGAGCTGGAGGCTTTTGAAAGTCTTTCCACTGGTTTAGGAGCACATTCAAAAATCTATGTTTGACCCCAATCAAGGATGCTCAACACTTTCTAAAAATCTAACCCTAAACATTCTGTGGGATATTTGGTTAAAACAGGGTTATCTCATCAATGACAGCTCAGCTAGTAGATCTAGCTGAGATGTGGAAGGAAGAGGAGCTTTTGGGGGTAAACAAAGATGTGTACCTCAAGGATGTTCTCCTGCAGGTGCCACACAAGAGATCACATAGTGTAAGTGGCACAGCTTAAAAAACAAATCATATTTCTTTTTGAAATAGTGGTCCTATTATTGTACATGCAATAACTGAGATTACCATCACTGAAAGATTAGGGGGAAAAAATATCCCAATACTATATTTTGTGCATTTCACAATACTTTGTGTATCATCAGTTTTACTGTTTTTCCTATAACGCAGCTTCCCCTTTTGTTTTTTACACAAGAAAGGAGAGGAAAAACATTTTTTAGAAAGTGTGAATAAACCACAGACATTGGCAGGGGACTGGGGGACAGGTGCATTATCTCAAACTACTGTCAATTCTTTTTTTAAATTATGTAGATTTCAAAACAACGTCCCTTGTAACAATGATTAGGAAATATCTGCTATTCCTTTTTTGCTTCCAGAAGATGTATGCAAGTCTCCAGCCTTTTAGTATTCAATCACAGACTATCATGACTGATGTAACACAGCACGGGAGACTCCAGCTTCAGATACATGGCAATTGCCATTAAAAGTACTGGTGGGTGCAAACCTGGCACGGATTTTTAAGACCCATACCAGTATGTGCTGATATCTACATCATCTCTATGGGAAACGGTGCCAAGCTAGAACATTGGAATCAGAAGACAAGATGCTTCAGCTAAACTGCAGAAATCAAATTGCTCATTTTACTGGTGGAAAGCTCTAGTTCCAAAACTTTAAATAGGATACATAATGGGTTATAAAACTGTAATCCCTACACACTAAGGGTAGCCTTCTGGATATGAAATATATGACCTTATTACCCCTTATGATTTCATTACCGGCAGACAGTAGCAGTGCAGGTTTGAATCTCCAATGACTTAGCCATAACTTTGTACAGACACAGCTGTAAAGGGCAGGGCACTTTTTCAAATAAGGTTGTAAAAAAAGCAACGAGAAGACAAATCTGCAGGAGATTTTCTTCAGGAAAGGAAAATCTGAGACATAAAATGCTGCTCAACGGTTCCTCATTTATATAACATTTCATATATTAGTCTCTTCCACAAAGATGGGCTTTAATAACCCATCTTCTCACGCTCTGTGCATTGGACAGTGAATTCTGCACATCTGGGAAACTTATTTATTCTATTTTTTTAAAGGGAGTCAACATTTTTATTTTATACTTCGGCCAACAAGGCCCCCTTACCCTCATCATAATAGAGTATCAAGGTGCTTGCAGTGCCAGTAATTTAACCAACAGGCATCATTACCTCCAGCATCCTGTCTGGATTTCCTACATTTTCAGAGCCATGTCTGGGGATTTACTTTCAATGCCCCATTGGTTTTTAATGATGGTTAAAAGTCTGTGCAGCACTTTGAAACACAAAGCTCCTGTTCTAGGAGAAAGCACCATGTTCCTACAGGTCTGTTGTATTCCTTGATTTCCTTTCCTCTCCTGAGCATGAAAGATCCACCCCACCACCTCTGCAATCTGGGTCAGTAGGACTCCATGATACTCCCTCTATAGCTGCTTGACTTTCCCCAGTTTCCCTGGACATTACTGCCCAGCAGCCTATACTGTAGTTCTGGCCTCCAGAGTTTGAAAATTAAATGGCTGGGTTTCATTAAATATTTGCTAACAGATTAGAAAGGCTTTTCAGTATTTCGTGATCTTCACAGCTGTGAACAACGCTTTGCCTCAACCTCCCTAAAACTTGCTCTGGTTTCTCAGGTCTACTTTAAAGGTACCAGGTTCTGGAGTGATATTTGGCCACATTGAAATCAACGGGAGTTTTGCCGCTGATTGCAAGGAGACCTTTGAAGCCCTTACTAGCTAGGCCCATCTTGGAAAATGTGTTTCCCTCAGTGACGTGTCATGGCAGCTATTGGCTGGTACAGGTGACAGATTCCGTGGCCAAACGCTCAGGATCCAGAGCTGTCACAGTGGAGATCTGTACAACACTCAGCTGTGGGTGTCAGGAGGAGACTATGTCTTTCCAACTGCACAAAGAGATGCAGCTTTCAGGAGATGCTGCAACAATTCTCCAAAGAGAAAAGCAGAAGTGCCCAAGAGCATTCCAGTGGGAGACAGCAATCAATAATGAAAGCAAGGGAAGGGCAAAGGAGACGGCTCCTACTTTGCACAGAAGTTGTTGGGAATCCTAACTATGCCAGACCTTCTAGATAGTCAAATTTATTTGGGCTCAAGATAGTTAATGTAGTCACTACACATAGTACAATAAACACAAATCTTAAATTGACACTATAACAAACAGACAGAAATTTTCAAAACCCCCAAGATTTACTTTTCCCTAGTCTTTAAGGCAAGTTCTACTTTAACATACTTTGGTTTATGTCAAGCTTAAATCAGCATATAAAGCCTCTTTCCTCAGTCAAACATTCAAACAATAAACTGTATTTCTTGTGTCCTAGCCTACTGCAGTTTGCTCCTTGATTGTTTATTAAGCTTTATTATATTTAAGACCCTCATTATTTTTAATGATTCCATTTTTTGGAGTCAGAGGCAACATTTAGTTCATCCTATTCTAAGGCTGCTTTCCTGAAAGTGGTACAAAGCTGGCAGGCTGAAGCCCAGCCAAACTAAGGTTTACATTCTATGCCAGTTTGCCTAACAAAATACACCCTCTTGACTATTTTGTTTTTACAATTCTCTCATGTAATTTTTAGGAGATTTCAGGTAAGAGACGGTTTCCACCAGCACAGATCAATATATTCTGTGGAGAATAGGGCTTCTGTTTTGCTAGAAGCTTGTGGCAGAATGGGGTGAAGGAAAATCCTGTATACTCACCTCCCTCTTCTTTTTGGTTTTGATGTCCTCGGCGCTGTTGGAGAGGCTGGATTTCCTCTTTGTGCTTTCGGATTTCTCTCTCGATTTGTTGTTCTCACCCTCCTTCATTTTTTTATATTTTTTCATAAACTCTGAAATCAGCTCAGGGCAGTCCAGATTCTTCTCAGGTTCCCAAGTGTTGTGTTCCCTGCCATGGAAAAGATGGGCAACAGCAATCAAAACAGAGGTGGAGAAGCTTTAATGCTGCCATTTAAAGATCCTAGACATTGGCCTATTCTAAGGCAAAGAAAGTTAGTTGTTCGCAAAGGTTTTAAGCTGGGTTCCCCATTTCCTTTGGGAGTCCAAACACCTGCAGTATCAACACTTTAGACACCCTTGCACTTCATGAATACAGAATGCCATGTTGCTAAGTGACTCATAAGGTGAAGGTTTCAGAATGAAGCATACTCTCAGACTAACAGGAGACAGAGAATGCATCTGATTATTCTAGAATCACCTGGAAGTCTGCAGAGCTCTTTCCTGCAGTGGTAATGGAGATCATTATCTTGAGTGAAGACATATGGATAAACCTGGTTTGACTAAACAAGGTTCTACCAGATTTTCTATGCAAATACATACCTCCCAATCCCTCCCTCCAGGACCTTCCTTTCTGATCATCTGTGTTAAGTGTCCTGCCTCCCCAGTATAAAGCAGTGTGCATCCATTTAAACATCCCATGCCAAGATATAAACCTTGCACATTTTCAGTCATGGCTGTGCTTCACCATAGACTACTAGATTCCCCAGTGGTCTGGCCAAAAGCCATGACAAACACAGAGGACACACAACCTGCAAAAAGTTTGCCCATTGGGGCAGACTAAGAGGATGTTAAGGGGGAGATTTTTTTTAAAGGCACTTGAAGTATCCCTCTTCTAAACAGCCATTTACCCAAGCTGCAGTTAATAGCATCTCCACAATAAGTCTAATCAATAACTGCTCAGGTGCACCTTCACCTGCAAGTCAGTCACTGGTGCTCAAGTGAGGAGGAAGACTATAGACGAGAGTGCTGGTGAACAACTCAAGTGGAACTACCAACTCCATGAAGTGAGAGAGGGAACGCAGATGCCAAAGGGAAAGTAACTTTTGCCAGTGTTTCACAACCCACTTACGATCCCAGGCCCTCTCCTCGTGACCCACTCATTTAAATGGATGCACGCCACTCTTATCTGGAGTGAAGAAGGCAAGCTCCACCCATGAAGGTGTTTAGGAAAGCTTGAATGAGGGCAGCGAAGATCAAATTTGAAGCACTGCCTGGAGCACTGCTAAAGAAGATAGCCCAAGTCAGAACGAAAGTTGGACTTACTCAGAGAATCCTTTCCACTTGAGAAGATACTCCACTTGACCCTTCACAACACGCCTGTCTAGCACCTTCTCCACAACATACTCCTCCTCATCTTCAGAGGACGAACTATCTGCTGTCCTCTTGGTTTTCTTTCCCATAGCGCAGGAAGTTCCACCTAATGCACCAAGGCCACCCAATTCCTGCAAATCGGAAGTGAAATGTTGTTAATTGTTGGCACTGATGCAGGCTTCAGCACTGCTCCCAGCCAAGGTATTGCCCACCCTTTTGGGACCCTCTAAAGTTTCTCCAACTCTTGTCACTAAAGCGCCGATCCTGCAGAGAGATCCATGGTCAGAGCTCACTGCAGGATCAGGGCTTAAAAGGCCACTATGAACAGAAGGGAAAGAAGGAGCGTGAACAGGACTATGGACCTGTCATTCAAGGACTTGACAAAGTGACTTTGTCCAGAATTGCAAGATTCTTGAAGCGAGTTGGTATTTCCAGTTGAGCTGTTGATCATAGCTAAATTGATATATTTTAATCTGTGGAAGGCCTGTCTACCCTCGGCTGGATGCAGAGTTCAGTAAATAAATATATTCTGTGGATTTGCCCAGCAGGAATGCCCCCATCTAGAACTACAAATACAACCACATCTGGTGACCCAGTTACAACAACAGGGTCCTATCTACGCCAGGGACATTTTTATAGAAATTCTGAATACCAGTCCAGTACCACAAGACTTAGCAATGTCGGAAGCCACAGCACAGATGAGCAAGGGTTATCATATGGTGTTAAATGTCAGTGGTCTGTCTACATTAGAGCTTCCAGCAGCACTAGAGAGGAATGTTCGCAATGGTGCGATTTTTTTTTTTAAAACAGTTTCCTCCATGTAGAGAGGATTTGACTGTTCTTGAATCAATGCTACAACCATCACCTGATACCATAGATACAAATGGATATAACTGCCCTATCCTCCTCGGAAGGCAAATATTATCCCTCTTTTACAGAGGAGAGAAAACGAGGTTCGGAGTCTGAAATCATGACTATGTTAAAAGACTTGACCACGTCAACCTATATTGAAAGATCCAGATGCGACTGAACTAGGTTGCATCCTGATGTAAGGGAAACAATTGGACTGGGGTAACACAGACAGGACCAAACACTGTGAGACTCAGTTTCTCTTCTCTGCAAACCAGGTATAATACTTAGCCATCTCCCAAGAGAGTAGTGAGTTTAAATTCATGTGTTCGAGATCTTAATACTTGCATAGCAGTTTTCATTTAAGTAAAAGAGCTGACCAGATACGATTACTTTCCAAAACATACATGGGTCAGAAACAATGGAAAGTTCAGCCCCAAACTAGAATTCAAGTGATTGAGAAATAAAAATGGGCTCTTTCAACCTTGACTATCATGTTACTACTGTGACACTATTGGGCTGTAGCCATTAAAGACAGGTATTCATGGGACAATAGCTAAAGTTCTGTCAGTTAGATATAAGATGGCATTTTTCCAAGAATTTATAACTTGGTAATAAAAACCACTCCAAACTGAAACATGGCGTTATGAGGTTTCAGTCCCAGAGTGAAGTTTTAGACAAAAAATTAATAAAGGTGGGGGAATCAATTATATCATTTGAGCTACAAGAGTGAAAAAAAAATTGTTATAGCAGATTTGTGCTCCTATAACTTTACTCTGCTTCCAGTTTAACAAGTCTAACAAATTATTAGTCCATAAACCTTGTGTGGTCCAAGTGCACTGGGTATTAAGTTTTATTTTATTTTTAAATTACAGATCCCCTCTAGTATAAAACTCAGCCATCGTACATATACAGAACAGTCACTGCTGTACGTGACATAACTAATTAGAAAAAGGGTCTCAGTTTAAAATGTTGACTTTTCAACAGTACTTTTGGGGCACAGGCTTACTAAACTGGGAACCTTTCCAAGCTCTGAGTTAAATACATATTTTTATAACCTCAGTTGTTGTTTCTTTAAATGAGGAATTCAACAATCCACCCCCACTTCCCCTGAACAGGCATTGTGTGATTTAGACAGAAACCAGGAAATTCCAAGTTAAAGCAGACTCACAGTTCTTGGAATTTCCTGGCTTGTGTCAGTGTAGGCTACACAGCTAATGTTCATTAAAAGTTATGCACTTAGTCCTATGAGGCACTAGTATACTTCTCACCCAGTAGTGGATGAACAGGCTGCCTGAGGGCAGAAAAAGCAAACGGACAAGCCAATCACCAGCAGACCCAATTGAACTGCATTATTTCAATGAACCTGGGAGCATGAACAGGAATCCTAACCTGGTTGCTGCATCAACAGAATTGCTAACTACAAATGCAGAATCCTTATTGATGGTGATGCATGAGCCACAATGAACCTAATTTTCTTCTCAGACCTCAGTGGGAGTTTGCTGAGCCTTTTTACTTGTAAAATTGAGCATATCAGCTCATGTGCCAGACACACAGGGCTTATCTCCACTGACATTTTACAGTGCTCTAACTTGCTGGCTCAGAGGTGTGAAAAATCACCCCCCTGAGTGCAGCAAGTCTGAGCACTTTAAAGCGCTAGTGTGGACAGGCTCGCGTGACCACTCTCGCACTTCAAAGCGCTGTCCCAGGACCGTTCCCGCAACAGCGCTTTGAAGTTTCAAGTGTAGCCACGCCCATAAAAACAAACCTGGAAGCCCATGGAATCATTTCTACACAGTCTGTTTTCAAAGTAGAATCACATTTTAAAAGCATTTTTAATGGTGTTATGCCCCATTCACACAGCTCATTGTACATGTTTTAAAACACTAAGGGCTTGTCTACACTTAAAATGTTACAGGGGCACAGCTACAGTGTAAGCAATCCACCTCCCTGAGGTGCTAGGTTGATGTAAGAATTCTTCAGTCGATCTAGCGATATCTATAAAAGGAGTTAGGTTGTCTTAACAATGCCACTCCCCTGACCTATGTAGTTAAACCAACCTAATTTTCAAGTGTAGACCAGGACGAATTTTATACACAAGGAAGTTCTAACAGAAAGACAGAGCCTCAGAATAACATTCACATGTCAAAGTTTGGCCTTTCCTGGAAGGGGGGCAAAGATACTTAGGGCTTGTCTATACTTGAAATACTACAACGTTGTAGCGCTTCAAGTGTAGGCACTACTTATACTGATGGGAGTTGTTCGCCATTCAGTGTAGGTAATTCACCTTCCTGAGAAGCAGCAGCTAGGTCAGTGGAAGAATGTTTGTGTCAACCTAGCGCTGTCTATAAAGGGACTTGGTTGGCTTAACTACACTGCTCACGGATATGGATTTTTCACATCCCTGAGCAACATAGCTTTCATGTTTATACCAGGCCTTATTCTTTAACATGCTTTACTTTAACTGCAACTAAACTGCTGTACAATCTCTTCCCCAGGGTTATTCATAAGCATGGTGATTTAATTAAGCTCTGCACTGGTGAACCTGCACCATCGTAATACTTCAGTGAAGACGCTACTACACGGATGGGAGAGCATCCCCTGTGCACATAGTTATCCACTTCTATAATAGGCAATCAGAGGCTATGGACACCATTCCTGCCCATCCTGGCTAATAGCCATTGATGGACCTAGCCTCCATTAATATATCTAGTTCTTTTTTGAACCCTGTTACGGACTTAGCCTTCACAACATCTTCTGGCAAGGAGTTCCACAGGTTGACTGTGTTGTGTGAAGAAATACTTCATTTGTTTTAAACCTGATGCCTATTAATTTCATTTGGAGACACCTAGTTCAGAAAGTTCAGGGATTACGTTTTCAACATCTTATTTTAATCCAGAATTTAAAGAACCACAAAATTAGCAGGCTCAATGTAGTTTGATTTTAAAACAAGTCAACTGTTAAACCTGTTTAAGGTATGCATTGCTATTATATTACAAAACTACGTTATAGAAAAGTAAGAGGACACAAAACTGTACTTATATTTTAAAAGAAGAAAGGGGAAGAGAGAAAAATGCCATAAAGTGTAGCTGGTTGCACTGTGATACCATAGTAATGGGCATCTTGTACATACCTAAGAGTGGGTAATTTATTAAGTTAATAACTTTGTGAAATCACACACACAAGACCACCCACTAAGGCAACCCTGCTAAAGTGCACTGTTCCAGGCTTTCAAAACAGCTCCACACCCAGTATCTACCCAATGTGCTGAGCTCTTTTGAAAATCTGACCATTTATTTTCATGCCTTAACAGGAGCACTGAGCTTTTTTCACTGTCAGGCTCAGTTTCTTGTAAACATTATAAAACGGGAACGGGGACTGAAGCAACTCAAGACACAAATGTCAACTCCAGATGCAATGCAGATCCCGAGAGAGAGAAATAACTAGTGAGATTTTCCCTTGTATATGTCTACAACAGCTGGACATCTTGTGAACCAGCACAACCACCTTTTAATTTTGGAATCTTAAGTACTGCTACTAGCGAATCTACTGCCAGTCTTTTTCTAAAGGTAGACATCACTAGTCTTCCTGGAAGGGAGGAAGATGGATAAAACTGAACTGGAAACCTGTAGAGTTTTATGGAAGCTTATGTGGCATCTGTTATTTCAGGCAATACAGGGATGCTATTTACAATACTTTGGTAATACTGCAAACTAAAGTAATAAAAAGTGTTTGTAACACAAAACTAAAGGTTAAGAGTATCTAAAACAAAATATGCATTTCCTATGCCACTGTCTTCTATCAGTTAGTTATTTCTGTTAGCACCCACAAGGGATGGCTGCTACACAAACATACAAAAAATATATGGTCCCTGTAAGGATTCTGAAGCCTGTAATAATCCTTAAGCATTCCAGTACCTCCAGGATGGAAGTGGAAATTATCCTAATAAATCACTCAACCACCAAGAAACCTTACAGTTCTCGAAGAGGAAAAAATCTAGTCTCTTTCTACACACTATAAGAGATGACCACGCTGGAAATGGCTTTCAAAACCTTGATCTGACAGTCATGTTCATCAAGCACAGTTCATAGCTCCTAGTCGAACTGAGGTAGAATTTGGTTAAGAAAACCATTCAAGACTAGGTCATTGCAGAGCCTCAAATGATTTTCAAGGAGAATCTGTTAACATGTAAAAATTCTGAAAACAATGCAGCTGTGGTTTTAACAGATTAGCCGGTCAAGATAAACCCTAGAGAATCACAGCTATGCATCCAGACAAGACCTATATTATCTGTGTAGACTGTAAACTCTTGGGGCACAGACATGTCTTCTTAGGGCAGCGGTGTCCAATAGAAATTCAATGGTAGCCACACTTGTGGTTTTGAATTTTTCTTACTAGCAACATTATAAAAGCGCCACATGTATTAGCCACAATTCAATAGCCTATTAGCCACAGGTGGCTAGTGGTGAACATATTGGATGCTGCTGTCTTAGGGTATATAAGGCATATAGTATATTTTGGACATAATAAAGGAATCTTTGCTAACTAGCTGCCGTTCGAAAAAGCATTAAATACCATATGTTCCTTAACCCATGATAATTAAAGAGTTGCATGTTTACAGAGCTGGGACTTTTCATAATCATTCAGAGATTCCAAGGCCAAAAGGTAATTCTGTTCATTTCCAGACCTGGGAAGATTTGGATTGTTTTGGGGGGTTTCTTGGCTTTTTTGAAAAAAGGATCGAATTTCTCACGGCTTCCACCATCCCCTTACAACTGCCCCTTCGCCATGCCATGGTACAGCCAACCCTGGCTTGAAGTCAAGAGGTCACAAATACGATTTGATTGCAAATTTCAAAAAAGTCAAGTAGAAATCATTTCTAGGGCAGTATACTAGGACTAAGAGAAAGAGAGACTCTCAACCCTTCTTAAAGGGGGTCCCTCAGCCACAGGAATCTAAAGGCCCCACTGGTTTAAGATGGAGAGGAAGACGACCTTACACCCTGCTTACAGGGCGGTCATTTTGCCTGGCTTGTCAAAGTGACCTGTGGCTAAAGCAGTGTGGTGGCAAAGGAGACCCAAACCCTCCTTACAGGGTGGTCCTTAAGCCAGGGGCATTACAATGGGCCAGAGGCTAAAGCGTTCAAAAGGAGAGACCTCCTTTTTCTTCCAGGTCATTAGCAGAAATGTTACATAGAGTAGGACCAAGAAGCAATCCCTTCAGGACCCAGCTAGAAACACACTCTGACCAGGGACCCCTTGGTACCAACTGGAAGAGGGCATAAAGGGCCATGTGGGGGTAGGGATCCCCGGGGTCTCATATCTACATAATGGTTAGCCAAAGGAGGGCATGTACAGTCTCTACTGAGAGCCTACAGCCTGCTGGTCTGCATAATCACTTTGAAATATATGTAAGGATATTATTTTAAAAGCTATGTATCTACACAGAAAACTATGTTCTTAAGATATGTACGGTAAGACAAGTCACTAGAAGGTGATCAACAGGAATTGTTCAGGCAAGGGGCAATAGACATTTGTCTCCCTGGCTCGTCATTCTAAGTCTATTTACATATAAGACACCAGCTAATCAAAACTGTGAAGTTGACAAGAGATCACAAAAATCTACAGGAGGGAACACACAACAAGAAGGGGTCCTGTTGATGTCAAACATTAAAGAACTAGTCTGGTACAACAGGAAAATGCAAGGAGACACAAAGAGTCCTTCTCTAGGGAGACAAGTTGAGAGTGTGGCTTGTTTCATGAAAAAAGGATCAGGGCCCATCTGGCTGAAAAACACTGTTGAACAATACTACAGGACATGACAGTGATATCAGACAAATTGCCCAGACTCCATTATGTACAAATTGTTTGTATATTATTTATTACATTAGTGTTTTGTTGGACAAAGAAAATGTATGTTAAATTACAAACAGTTCAATAAAGGTTGGAAATTGTAATGGGTTTATTAAAAGAAATTTAAAATTAACTTGTAAAACGTATTAAAATTTAATGTGAGCAATTTACAACTAACCATTTGTTTACCTAAATGTAACTCATAAATATGTCATGTAACAGTTTTACCCTAGTTTTGCTTAAACAATTGTGTGTGTGTGTAATAGTATATTTGCAAGAACTTGTTAAAAGAGTCAAACCCAATACACAAAGGTTATGATCATTATATGTCCCTTTATAAATGAAATGAAATTAAAACAAAAACAGGAATGCAAGCAATTTTGCATCTATTATAGTGATCTTAATGCTTCAGATATCGGTGGTGACTGAGATGGTTATTTTAATACATTGAATTAAAGGAAGCTTAAACGGTTAGACAGAGCTGAAATGATTACATCTCTCTAGTGAGGCAGAATCAGGGAAGTAAGGTATTGTGCCAATGAAAAGAAACATATGCTCATTCTCAAAGAGACAGACTTCAGCCAACTTTGGACAAAGCCAAAACACCCACCGAACTCACTAGTAGGTGATGGCTAGATATAGAAAGATCAAACCATTAAGGAAGAGGCTGATACCAGACAAATTCCCCAGACTCCATTTTGTATCCCTGGCTTCCATTTTAAATAAGTAACAGTCACTCCACCATTAGAAGCTGCAGGTCACATAGCACTAAAAATAGAACTGGTGGGAAAACCAAAGTAGGGAAAGATCAGTAGATCCTAACACTGGTTAGGATCTAAATCAACGGTTGCAGGCTAAGAACTGACCTGGCAGTTTGGAATGTGGGCAGTTGTCATGTGCAAGAAAGATCTGACAGGAAGATATTAGCAGAAGTGTCTAGAAGTTCTGACATGACAGTATAAAAGTCAGTGTGTCAGTGGGCAGTTCGAGGGTTAGGAGGTGCCAGTAAAGCAGCAGCAGCAGGACAGTAGCAGAGGGAGTCCTGCCCTGCCACTGGAACGCAGAGACAGAGACTGGGACATAGAGGAAGGAAAGAGACCCCTGTGGAGAAGGCAGCAAAGTCAGCAGACAGAGTAAGCCTGTCAGTTATAATCGTAGCATAGTACAGAATAGTGTTCGTGTATATAGGAGCGTGCTTTGGTTAATAAAGTGTTTGAATGTGTGTAAGCTGCAAAAGGAATGTAGATATGTATGTAAGATTTAAGAAACATTTAAGAGCTGCTGTCAGTGTCCTGCAGAAGACTGGCCATCTGAAGCAGGACACGACCACTTAGAATGATCTCAAACTGATATTACAATCTGGGGTGCTCTCTAACTTGCCAGGGATTTTGTTTTAGATTATTATTGTATTAGGAATTGTTATTTGCACCAATAAAAAGGTACCTGGCTTTGGTAAAAATACCATTTAAGGTTAATTGTTTATTTATCAGAATGTTGTATCCATGTCCTCTGGGAAATTTCTCAGCCACCCTGAAGACACAGGTAGGTGGTTTTAAGGGAAAACCTTTTAGGAGATATTTAAATTCACCTCTCTTGCGGTAAACCCAGGTAGGGGTAATAGCTATTCTGGGGGTACCCTAAATCTGTTTTCAGGATAACAATGGTAACTAGTTAAGTAAGTCTACTTTCTAGAACACATATTATGCTTTTATTTTACATGTAACCACTTGCTGCCAATATTTCCACTTGCTATCATTTCAACCTGTACTCTTCGATAAATACACTTTTACTTGTTTCCACTACAGACATAGCTAAGTTAAATGGAGCAATGATCCTGAGGTGAAATTTGTCAGCTGGTGCATGCTACTCCTTTGGGAGCAGCGGGTCTGTGAATTCTGTCAATGTCCAGTAGACTAGGGGCTGGTCACTCCTGAGGGATGTGTGGAAGGCTCGAAAGTTGGAGCATGCTTATAGCTAATCTAGAGTGAGACAGAAGGGCAGGCCTGGGGAGTGCTTGTGTTGCTCATGACCAGTAGGGTTGGGGAGCTGATTCCCAGCAGGCACAGACAGCAGGCTTCCTCACACTATAAGCAGGTAGTAATGAGGTACCTCACAGCCTTGGGCGCATCAGACCTAATGGTTAGCCAGCTTTAGATCCATTTAATATGTGACATGTTCATTTTAATTCTTCCTAGGGTTTTTTTAAAAATAAAAATGTTCAAATCAAATGCTTTACAGAAGTCTATTACAGCAATATTGTTACTTCTATCAATCAAACCTGTAATCTTAGCCAAAAAAGCTATCAAATTAGTTTGACAAGATCTATTTTCCATTAACCCATGTTGATTGGCATTATTTATATTACCTTCCCTTAATTCTTTATTAAACGAGTGATGTATTAGTTGCTCCATTATCTTGCTCAGGATTGAAGTCAGGAGGACAGGCCTATAATTACCTGCATCATCCTGTTTATCCTTTTTAATTATCAGCATAACATTAGCTTTCTTGCAATCTTGTGGAAATTCCCCAATGTTCCAAGACTTATTGAAAATCAAAATTAATGGTCCAGTGAGCTCTACAGGAAGCTCTTTTAAAACTCAAGGATGCAAGTTATCCAGACATTCTGATTTAAAAATGTCTAACTTTAGTAGATAGTTTTTAACATCCTCCTGAGAAAGTTAACATGTCTTCATCAGATCTACAAGCTAGAAGAATAATCAAAATCCAACAATCCTAAATCTTTGTCTAGATTCATGATGCTCTCAGACCTGTTGCTAGCCTCTACAGAATGAGACTATCCCTAACATTTCTTTAAAATTTTACTCAATTTCTCTCAGAATGTTAATTCTAAATGTCTGGATCTGCAGCATGGAAACTAACTGTATTTGTGCACATTTACCCACCCATGTCCTTACATAAATGTCAAGAATTTGTAATTCTCAAGTTTTCTATCATTCTAACATTGACTCTTCATCTTTTTTTAAAAAAGTCACATGAAATCACTAGATGTTAATTTAGAAATGAATCCAATTCTCTATTAAGTTAATCAACTAACTTTAATGGGAGTTGGTTCAAGCCTCTCAAGAGTTGCTTATTTTTATTATTAAAAAGGAGCTTACATTCAGGAATAGTATACAGGGATAATTCACAAAGTCAGAGCTCTGCAACCCGAGCAGCCAGTTCATCCACCAAAGCATGGATGTTTATTAGTGTGGGATTCACAACGAGGACTAGAGAGAGCTCAAACAACTATGACTCAAGTTTAATCTTCTCTAAGGAGAGGCTTCCAAATGTTTATGAAACCCTTGACAATGTCCCTTTAATGCACAATATAATTTTGTGTCCTGCTATCAATTCAGTGTATTCGTAATACAAATTATACTTAAGCTATATTGCCTAGAACTTAGATAAATAAAACCAAAATAGTATTGAACTGTTTCCACCCCATACAACAAGGTATCCTTGGCAGCGTCTTAACCATCCATTACAATCCAAAGCAATTTCTCTCTGTAGCAATATAAGAGCTTGTAAAAAATATAATGGCCAATGATAGGCGAAACAAACCACAGAGTTATCGAACCTTGCAGGCCTTCTGAAGTATCTCTGTTGACGTTTAAGTGTGAGTTATTGTGTCACAATATCATAAAAGTGTGCTCAGTGCTACAGATGTACAGTTATTTAAATGACACCAAAAAAACCAGTTTCATACAAGAGAAGGCTACTTTTACAGAAATCGGAAGTTCCCATTTCAGATCTACAAGGCTGTAAGAGATATTGAGAACTGCTGCTCTAAATGAACTCTTTCCAAACTACCGTACCACTTTCAAGAGTCTGATTTGTCTTGTGTATCCTTGAGTTTCACCTCACTTAAAAACTTACAAAATCAGACATAAAAATACAACAGGTGTCACAGCAGACTATGATTGAAAAACTGCTTACTTTCTCATTTTTTCATATAATTATAAAATAAATCAATTGTAATATAAATATTGTACTTACATTTCAGTGTATAGTATACAGAGCAATATAAACAAATCATTACCGATGAAATTTTAGTTTGTATTGACTTTGCTAGTTCTTTTTTATAGCCTATTGTACAACTAGGAAAATAGAAGAGTACATGTACCCCCTGGAAGACCTCTGCATACCCCCAATGGTACACGTATCCCTGGTTGAGACCCACTGATTTAGAGAAATGTAATACATTTTATTCTTCCTATATTGTATACCACAGTTAATAACCAACCCTGAATCAGCATACATATATTGTTATTTCCCTCTTGCAGGGGTACTTTAGGCCCAAATATAGATTCTGGATAAAAAATATTTTACAAAACTCATTAACAGAAATATTTAACATATAAACATTTTCTTGCAGTGTGTGCAACCCAAAAACTGACAACACTGGGCTAGGGCAGGAGAACCAGAAAATAAAAGCAATTAATTTATTTAAATTGTCCAAACTAAATGAAAGGGAAAATCAGCATCAATGGAAGATCCCAAGACTTCACTGAACAAAGGTGTGCTTTTAATATCAAGATAAAAACTACAGTTCCTCATCTCCACTAGGGTTTTAGTTATCTTTTTTGCAATGAAGACATCACTTTTGGAAATTCTTTCAATGCTACTGTTCTACGGTGTTCTCAGCAACACAGGAAAGATATTCTGAACAAAGAAATGAAGCCAGATTAAACATTAAAACACAGTAGACCTCATCTTGCAAGGTGCTCAATTCTAATGAAGTTCAAACGCCTAATACAGTCCAGCCTAAAACCTTATCTGCCCTAGGAAAAAAGATGTATTTAACATGCTAGATAACATGTTAAAAAATGCTTTTTCCCAGTGAAGATATGGCCTTGAACAGTAACCCCCAGATAGAGCTTTCTTCCCACGGCAAGAGTAGTACAAGAACATAGCATCACTATGACAGCAGTCACCTAGCCCGACTTGCACCTAAAACCTTAACATTTTGTGTTAAACATGCATTTCAGAATTTTACAAGTTCACAGCGATGTGTACATTAAATGAGTTACAGCCCCATTTTAGTGACTCAAGATGTGTGACTCTTCTATGAGCATTAACTTCCAAATGGGAACAACCAGACCTTGCCATTTCCACTGCATTGAGATAAACAGGGCAAATTCACACTTTTTATGGTGCTGTTTCACTGCTTATGACTACGAATATCAGGCCTTGTCTATACACATGAATTATACCACTGCAATTGAAGTGCTACACCCCGCTAATGTAGATGCAGTTATACTGGTATGGATATTCTCCTCTGGCAGCATGCGGCACCTTTACACAAGCACAAGTGGGTCTACACTAGGACCTGCACTGATCTAGCTATTTCAGAAGGAAAAAATCACACTCATAGCCAAAATAGTTAAACTGATACAATTATTGTATGTAGCTCATGTCCCAGGGCCACTGTTTATATCAGGCCTTCTCCCACCAAAATAACTTCCTGCCATTGCTCAAACACTAGGTCAGGTCTCCATGGCAAAAGCAACAAAAGAGCACTAGCACAAAGCAGCTACCAGCATTCTACAATGAACAAGACTAGACCAGTGGTCTTCAAACTGAGGTGCGCACACCCCTGGGGGTGCGCGCCCCGGCTGCTGGAGGAGCCGGGCGGCTCCACTGCAAGTGCCATGGCCGCCCCGGCAGCAGGAGGAGCAGAGCGGCTCCTCCTGCCGCCAGAGCCGCCACAGCGCTTACAGAGGAGCTGCCGGGGCAGCCAGGCTCCTCCTGTCTCATTGGAAACCCGGGAAGTTTCCAATAAGACAGGAGGAGCCGGGCTGCCCCAGCAGCTCCTCTGCAAGAGCTGCAGCTGCAGCGCCAGCAGGAGGAGCCGCGCGCCGGGAGCCGCGGCTGCAGCCCCGGCCAGAGGAGTCGCATGCCAGGAGCTGGGTGCCGCGGCTGCAGCACTGGGAGCCATGGTTGCAGCCCGGGCCGGAGGAGCCGCGCACCGCAGCTGAGACCCGGCCCCGGGCGCCAGGCCCCGCATGCCACGGCTGAGACCCGGCCCCGGGTGCCGGGCCCCACGGATGAGACCCGGCACAGGACCCTGTGTGGCTGAGACCCCGGCCCCGCGAAGCTGAGACCCGGCCCCGGGGCCCGCAGCTGCGATGGGCCCTAGGAGCTGGGTGCCATAGTTAGGATGTTAGGGGACAAGGAGTGGGAGGTTAGAGCGGGGCAGTTGGGAGGGAGTGGATGGATGGGGGCAGGGCTTCCCCCGTGGGGGGTGCCTGCTCAAAAAACTTTTTCTACGGGGGTGCGCGGTCAAAAAAGTTTGGAGACCCCTGGACTAGACAACACGTTGACTAAAATGCAACAGCTGACAGCATCTTACCTACACTAACGTTCGCACTATTGCTTCTCCATGTGGAACTGTATTAGCAAAGAATGATAGAAATGTTTTTGAAGGGAAGCCAGAGCGGAGATAGAAGTTATTCTAACTGGGACTACCAGACACTATAATTATCAATGCTACAAAACATTTTCCACTATAAACCTTGTTTTTCCCATACTTACAACTTCATAAAAATATTCACTGAAATTTTTTGGTGCTTGGTCTCTGTCCTAACGAAATTTGCTGAAAAGTAGCCAGAGTCCCTTCAGCAGTATGAGACATGACAGAGACAAAAATCACCTTCCTCATTGTAATACCACCTTAAAATAATACATAAAAGCTACACCAAAAACAGGCTGATTTCATAGATGTGGTTCTTGCTCAGAACGAGAGCCTCGACTAGGTTTGAAAAGTATTTTTGATTTAACAAAAGCTGTTGGAAATTATTTTACTAAGAATGCTCAGAAACAAATGCTGTGAAGTCCATAGGTAACCTTGAGACTTGTCTTAAACCAAGGCCAACTCTACACTAGACTTTTGTCAACAGCTACATTGTTCAGAGCGTGATCCCAGACAGACATAGCTATGCAAGCAAACGCCGCTAGAGTAGGCATAGTATGCCAGCAAAAGCAGCTTATTTAACTGGGGGAAGGAGGGGGAGTGACACTAGATAACTGTGCTTCTGCCAGGTTTCGCCAGCATAAGCTGCACCCACTCTAGGGGCGCTTTGATGATACAGTCTACTGATATACCTGCACTAGCAAAGCACTACTAGTGTAGACCAGGCCTTAGTTTTGAAACCAATCTAATAAAATTTGAACAACCCCCTACTGTGGACACTGCTGTATGTAAGCAAGTTTATATCGGTATAACAGTTTCCACCCTACGGGGCTACTTTATGTCATTTTCTAAACTATGTGCCGACCAACTCCTAAATTAAGAAACAAGGTGCTTTTTAAAATCAACTTAGGTAACTTGCCTTATCTAACATGATTTCAAACACCATTTAGCTTAGCATTCAGGGCAGAAACAGCTTAAATCTTCACAATCATGTCAGACCTGTCATAACCTAGAAAGTAGCCTAAAGTCCTGTTCTTGACAGGCAAAAAAAGATGTGTTTTTTTAACTGAGTTAAGGTAACACAACTGAAAAACTCCATTAAGATACAGTCTAAGTATGTTTGAAGCCATGCTAGCTGGCTGTGCTTTAGCCTCACCTAATCTCTCCCCTAACCTAAAACACAGTAGCTAATTCAGACCTGTTAGTCTGCATTGTAAGCTATGACTGAACTAGAAAAGAGGTGTATTTTTAAAAATGTATTAAGAAATCCTACTGTAAATATGGCAAGTCTTAGTTTTAATTCATGATTGCTAGTCAAAATAAACATCAAGTTGTCAATAATAATGCAGGAGTGTACTATAAATATAATTCTGATCTGTATTTGGGAATAAGCCAGATGATATAAACATATCATGATGATGAAATAGTTACTGTTGGAACAGAAAGTAAGGAGGATGTTAATCAGCAGCTACTAGAGTTCATATTTTTTACATCAGCATGTCCGGATAACTTACATCCAAGAGTTTTAAAAGAAATGGCTCAGGAGCTTGCTGGACTGTTTAATGTCAATTTTTCAAATAAGTCTTGGAGCACTGAAGAAATTTTATCAGACTGGAAGAAAGCTAATGTTGTGCCAATATTTAAGAAGGGTAAAATAGGATGACATAGTAATTATAGGTGTGTCATCCTGACATCCATCCAGAGCAAAATAATGGAAGGACTGATCCATTCTTTTTAGATTATCAATTTGAGGAATTGTCCCAGATTAAGATGTCAGTAAAGGAGGTTCTGGGGCAAACTGATAAATTAAACAATAAGACGTGACTAGAACCAGACGGTATTTACCCAAGAGTTCTAATGAAAATCAAATATGAAATTGCAGAACTACTAATTGTGGTATGCAACCTATTTAACATTTAAATCAGCTTCTGTACCAGAAGACTTGAGGATAGCTAATGTGACAACAAATTTTAAAAGGCTCCAGAAGCAATCTTGGCAATTAAAGGCCAGTAAGCCTAAATCTAGCACCAAGCAAATTCATTGAAACTGTGTACAGAACAGAATTCAGACACATAAATTAACATAATTTGTTGAGGGAAAGTCAACTTAGCTTTTGTAAAGGGAAATCATGACTCACCAATCTAACAGAATTTTTTGAGGGAGTCAACAAACATGTGGACAAGAGTAATCCAGTGGATATAGTGTACAGTACTTGGAATTTCAGAAAGCTTTTGACACAGTCTCTTAACAAAGGCTCTGAAGCCAAGTAAGCAGTCATGGGATAAGAGGGAAAGTACTCTCATGGATCATAACTGATTAAAAGACAGGAAACAAAGGGTAGGAATAAATGGTCAGTTTTCAGAATGTAGAGAGGTAAATAGCAGTGCCCCCCAAGGATCTGTACTGGGACCAGTGCTGTTCAACATATTCATAAATGATCTGGAAAAGGGGGTAAACAGTGAGGTGGCAAATTTTGCAGAGGATACAAAATTACCCAAAATAGTTAAATCCAAAGCCGACTGTGAAGAGTTACAAAAGGATCTCACAAAACTGGGTGACTGGACAACAAACTGGCAGATGAAATTCAATGTTGATAAATGAAAAGTAATGCACATTGGAAAACATAATCGCAACTATACATAGAGATAATGGATTCTAAATTAGCTATTGGGGTCTATTACACTAGTGGGTGGGTGAGGTTCTGTGGCCTTCAGTGTGCAGCAGGTCAGACTAGATGATCCTGATGGTCCCTCCTGACCTTGAAGTCCATGAGTCTATGAGAATCTCGGCGTAATGGTGGATTGTTCTCTGAAAACATCAGCTCAATGTGCAGTGACAGTCAAAAAGGTAACAATGTTAGGAACCACTGGGATAGATAAGACAGTAAATATCAACATGCCACTGTATAAATCCATGGTACACCCACACCTTGCATACTGCATGCAGTTCTGGTCATCCCATCTCAAAATAAATGGAAAAAATACAAAGAAGGGCAACAAAAATGATTAAGGGTAAGTTTACATATGAGGAGAGATTAAAAAGACCAGGACTGCTCATCTCAGAAAAAGAGGCAATTTAGGAGGGACATGATAGAGGCTTGCTGAGGCTGCAAGGGAGGGGGGAGCAGGGGAGGAGCCCTGGCTGCTGGATTCCCCAGTGAGAACGGTTCAATCCGGCCCGGCCTCCTCTGCATTGGGAGGAAAATCCCGGACCTTTTCAGATTTGTACAAATCCTCCTGGACAGCTGTTTAAAAACCAAAATATGGACGTATGGTAACTCTAGGCCAGGCCTGCACAACATGCGGCCCAGGGGCCGCATGCGGCCCACACGGGCTCACTGTGCGGCCCGCGGGGGGTGAGGAGGGGTGGGGCAAGCCAAGCGGTGGGGTGGGGGGAAGTGGATGGAGGCGGGGCAAGGGTGAGGTTTTTCGGCCCGTAGCTGGGTTTTTTGCAGTAATATGGCCCTCGCTGCTTTCCGAGTTGCACAGGCCTGCTCTAGGCAATGGATCATTTGATAATTGCTCTGTAATGTTCATTCCCTCACATTTTAGACTAACAGATCTTAGGGATCATGAGCTTTCGTGGGCTAAGACCCACTCCATCAGATGAATGCTACTGAAATCTCCAGAGGCAGGTATAAATATGCAGGCAAGAAAGCAAAGTAAATTCAATCAGGGGGAATGAGGAGGCCTCACATTCGACTGAATTTACCTTGCTTTCTTGCCTCTGAAGATTTCCATAACATTTATCTGATGAAGATCTTAGGGATCATGAAAGCTCATGATCCCTAAGATCTGTTAGTCTATAAGGTGCTACAAGACTCATTGTCGCTTTTGCAGATGTGAGCTCACCCAAGCCCTGTTGCCCCACGTGAGGGGCCAAAGCCCTAGCCCCACCACCCCAACTTGGGGAGCAAAAGCCCAAGGGCTTCAGCCCCAGGCAAGGGCCTGTAACCTGATCCCTACTGACCAGGACTGAAGCTCTCAGGCTTTGGCTTCGACCCCTGGCCAGCAGGGCTCAGACTTCAGCCTTGGGTCCCAGTAAGTCTAATGCAAGTCTAAGACAGGAGCTTTCCCACTATATGCTACAGCATTTAAACTGTAATTAATTTAATCAAAGTGGCAGTTACATTTCCTAGCTTTTCTGGTTGCTAAAATACTCCTAAATGTAGTTCAATGCAATGATCTTGATAAGGCATACAATAACTCTGTGGAGTGAATTCTCCACCATAATGGGTCAAACCAATAATCCATCTAGCCCAGTATCCTGTCTTCTGACAGTGACCGCTGCCAGGTACTTCAGAAGGAATGAACAGAACACAGCAATTTAACCAGTGATCCATTCCCTGTTGTCCAGTCCCAGCTTCTGGCAATCAGAGATTTAGAGACACCCAAAGCATGTTCTAGGACTTATGAGGACTTTGTTTTGGCAAACCTGAGATCCAGGTTGGTGGCATTCTGAAAACAAAGGTATGGAGAGTGGGGTGAGGGGCAGCATTACCAAAAAAAAAGTGACCTGGCTCCTACTTAGTTTGGTTTTTAGATGTAATTTAACAGGGTTGCCAGTTTTAAAGAGCTAGCTGTCTGGTTCATGTCTTTTTTTAAGTGACTGGGATGGCAAAGACTAGAGTACATATTTTTAAGGGAATAGGACAAAGTAGCAAGGTCCTACCTTTCTTGCTCCTGTTTGGTTGAAGCATTTTAATTATGCTTAAGGAACTGGGAATTATGCTGAGGGAACTGGGCTTATTTAGTCTGCAGAAGAGAAGAGTGAAGGGAGATTAGATAGCAGCCTTCAACTACCTAAAGGGGGCTCCAAAGAGGATGGAGCTCGGCTGTTCTCAATGGTGGCAGATGACAGAACAAAAGCACTGTTCTCAAGTTACAGTGGGGGAGGCCTAGGCTGGATATTAGGAAAAACTACATATTTCACTAGGAGGATGGTGAAGCACTGGAATGGGTTACATATGGAGGTGGTGGAATCTCCATCTTTAGAGGTTTTTAAGGCCTGACTTGACAAAACCCTGTCTGAGATGATTTAGTTGGGGTTGGTCCTGCTTTGAGCTGGGAGTTGGACTAGGTGACCTCCTGAGGTCTCTTCCAACCCTAATCTTCTAGGATTGTCAGCCTTTGCAAATAGCATCTATGTACTCTAGGTTGACATTTACGCAAAAAGCCCCAAATAATATGATGCACAGCTGGAGAAACCATGCAGTGTTGCCTCTGCAACCTCTATGTTCTGAGGCAATGAGCCTAAATACACTAGGGCCAGAGCACAAGAGGACTATTATATTCCTACTTCCACAGATCAAATGGCTCGAATGTCTCATGTGGGGGAAGCAGAGGGGCAGTGGTTGCTCTTCCAGCCCAAAGTTTTTAATGGAGGAGCTACACTCAGTACTATTGCCCCGACTTAGAGAGAATTCCCCTCCTCCCAAGCTCGTTCCTCGCCCAACTTGCTCTAGTAACACAATGAAAGGGCTTTAAATTAAGGATCTTTCTACTCAAACCATGCCAGGAGACGCAGTTAGAACAGGGGGTCAATTTTGTACTTTGGACCAGAACATTAAGAGTCCCCGCATCATGTGGGGTCTCCGGAAGGGGCAGTCAGGGGACAAGGAGCAGGGGGGCTTAGATACGGGGTGGGGTCCTGGGGGGGCAGTTAGGGTGGGGGGGTCTCCAGAAGGGTGATCAGGGAACACGGAGCCGGGGGGTGGGGGGGAAGGGTTGGATGGGCCGAGGATTCTGAAGAGGGCAGGGCCAGGCTGTTTGGGGAGGCACAGCCTTCCCTACCCAGCCCCTCACACAATTTTGAACCCCAGTGTGCCTTCGGGCCAAAAAGTTTGTTCACCCCTGTCCTAGCCCCTTCCCCAAAACTACTGCTCTGACTGATCGTCAACTGCATTTAAATCTGAAGTAAAAATTGCCATTTCTGAAACTCAATCTGGTGGCAGCCATCTTGCTGAGAAGTGACTGACATGGAAGCCTTACAGAAGATGGTTAAATCAATATTAAGAGGATGAAAACTAGTTACAGATCAAACGGAAACAAGCAAGTGGCTTAACATTTGGAACAGCAACACGTTTAGTCTCGTCATTATACCAAGCAGACTATTAAATAAAACCACTGCTACTCATCTGTAGCTCAGGTATTTTAAATTATAAGGACTCTCTCTGCTTCAGTATATACAACTAACACTCAATGCAGGTATACAAACACATTTAGTAATATGTTTTAAAATAGTATTGGACAGTTATTAAAACAAGCAAATCTGGCTGTTATTGTATTAGGAAGTGCTCAGATACCAGGGTGATGAGAGCCATACGAGTACTTGGGCATACAGAAATTGAAGTTACATGAGGGTAAGTTCTGAAGCATAGCCTCCCAGTCTAATTTAACATGTGCGTGTGTATATAACTTGGTTTCCAAACATCATGGTAACTAGACAGTGGGAGGTAAGAAATAAACCCAGTATTTCAGTAAGGAATACCGGCTCCCACCATTAAATTCTCAATGCCTCTTGTTCTCAAATAGGTACACAGAATACAGTCTCCTCAAAGGAAACTCTTAAATACAGGATTTGCCTAACAAGAGCAGGTAACTGGTTCAGCAAATTCTTTGAAATCCTCCCTTCCTTCAGTGGGAGGAAAAGGCTCTCTGAGTCCCTCATTAGACACCTGGACAATTTTGCCACACAGACCAATTTTGGAGGCAAGGGCAAAGGAAGAGTTAATAAGAATTCAGACAATCGATATGAAATTAGATTACCTTTGCTTTATTATACAGTTACAAGAGCGGTAAAAATCAAAGACATCCAGATACTTTTTCTTTGCATAGTTAAAGTTTGGTTCCATCTTGCTACATATAAAGCACTAACATGTATCTAAGTGCCCAAACATGGTAACAGCTATAGCAATGGTTTTCAACTAGTGGTCCACAGACCCCTGGGGGTCTGTCTAAGGGATCCACGAAAGATTGTTAAAAGTATAGAACAGTGTTTTTTCAACCCTTGGGCTGCAGACTATGCCTAAGATTTCCAAGGAGTCCACAACTCCATTTGAAATTTAGGGGTCCACAAAGGAAAAAAAAAGTTTAAAACCACTGTGCTATAGTGTACAACAGACTAAGGTCCAAAAATATCTACCCCTTCTGTTGCTATTAGCTTTGTATCCAGACATGAAAGTTAATCCAGAATAAGGTAGCGTGTGTGAATTTAAAGTGGATTAACTCTCTATATAGATACTTATTCCACAATAAGCGTGCCTTTTTCATGTTTAAACTAATTCTGAACAAGGTATGCTTGTTCTGGAATAAGTGCATGCAGACATGGAGTTAATCAGGAATAGTTAACCCACAGTAAATTGTACTGTTTGTAGCCATATTGGTCCCGGGATATTAGACAAGAAAGATGCATGAGGTAATCTCTTTTATTGAATCAACTTCTGCTGGTGAAAAAGACAACCTTTCAAGTTTACACAGAGCTCTTCTTCGGGTCTGGGAAAAGTACTGAGAGTGTTATAGCTAAATACAAGGGTGGAACAGATAATGAGTTAACACAGGAGTCGACAACCTGCGGCACGCGTGCTGATTTCTAACGGCACGCTGCTGCCTGCCCTGCAGTACTGGATTTACCATGGTGCCCCCACCCTCCGCTCTCTCCTGCGGGCGCAGAAGTTTGGTCTTGCCAGCTCCTGTGGCAGGCCAGGCTCCACCAGCAGCCAAGCTCCCCCTACCTTGCTTCTTCTTCCAGCCTGCTGCGTTCCTCTGCCTCCCTGCTGCCGAACAGTTGATTGCCTGGGCAAGGGGAGGGCAGCACGCTTGCAGCTCCGGGGCCTTGGGGAAGTGGGGTGGAATCAGGGCAAATCCCCTCCAGCCCTCTGCTGTGAGCACCCCCAGCCCTCTGCCCTGACCCCTGCACCTCCCCCACATACCCAGCCACCCCATACCGACTCCTGCACCCCCCACACATATCCAGCCCCCCACACCCTGACTCTTTCACTCCCCACATCCCAACCTGAGCACCAAACAGGAGCTCCTGCACCCCCTCCCCCACATTCTCACCTGCACCCCTCGCACCAACTGGGAGCTGCCCCAGGTAAGTGCTCCACACCCAAACCTCCTGCCCCCAACCCCGAGCCCCCTCCCTCATTCTAGCTCCTGGCCAGACCCTGCACCCCAACCCCCAGCCTGCTCCTTCACCCCTAGCCCTGTGTTCAGTGCACTCCCGCCCCACTCGGTGCAGAGAGAGACAAAGAGAATGGGGTAGAACCAGAGGGAAGATAGGTACTCACTCTACATGAGCAGGGCCGGGACCCCAGACCAGCAGTGGGCTGAGCAGGGCCAGCAGCCAGGCCCCCAGACCTGCAGAATCCCGGCTGCCAGCCCCACTCAGCCCGCTGCCAGTCTAGGGTCCCGGCTGCCGGCCCCTTGCCAGCCAGGGTCTCAGCTGCAGACCCCACTCAGCCTGCTGCCAGCCTAGGTGAATGGAATCACAGGCCAGCAGCAGGCTGGCGGCTTAAGAGCAGCATTTTAATTTAATTTTAAATGAAGTTTCTTAAACATTTTGAAAACCTTGTTTACTTTACATACAATAGTTTAATTATATAATATATAGACTTATAGAGACCATCTAAAAATGTTAAAATGTAATCCTGGCTTAAATTAAAGTGAATAAATGAAGACTCGGCACACCACTTCCGGCAGGTTGCTGACCCCTGAGTTAGCACATGTTGCATGAGACCATTCAAAGTGAAGTGGGCAGTTAACACCACTACAGGCATAGCACAAGAGAATTAGTGGGTTACAGATAGCCACTGTAACTTCACATCCTATCTTCTTCCAGATTAATTTTCACATGTGCAAACTCAAATACCTTAACAGTGAACAAGACCACGACCCTGAACACTTTAGTGCACTGTGGTGACATGGTGTCTACAAAACCAAAGAATTTTGGGAACATGTCTGGAAACTACTACAGCAGAACCTCAGAGTTACGTTTACCTTAGGAATGGAGGATGTTCATAACTCAAAAATGTTCAAGATTAGCAGCCGTTAGTCAGTCTGTATCCGTAGAGAAGATGAGGGAGACTTGTGGCACCTTAGAGACTAACCAGTTTATGCTGAAATAAACTGGTTAGTCTCTAAGGTGCCACAAGTCTCCCTCGTCTTATTCAAAAATGTTCGTAACTCAAAACAAAATATTATGGTTATAAAAAATATATGGAGATATACCTATCTCATAGAACTGGAAAGACCTTGAAAGGTCATTGAGTCCAGTCCCCTGCCTACACTAGGAAGACCAAGTACTGTCCCCTGACAGATTTTTTGCCCCAGATCCCTAAATAGCCCCCTCCAGTATTGAACTCACCACCCTGGGTTTAGCAGGCAATGCTCAAACAACTGAGCTACCCCTCCCCACCACTGGTTGTTCTTTCAAAAGTTTACAACTGAACATTGACTTAATACAGCTTTGAAACTTTATTACACTAGAAGAAAAATGCTCCGTTCCTTTGTTTTTAGTTTACATTTAACACTGTTCTGTATTTGCCTCTTTTTGCAGGGGAGGGAGGGTCTCTGCTACTGCCTGATTTGGAACTGGAAGTACACGAGGTGTATTGTTGACTAGACAGTTTGTAACTCTGGTGTTTGCAATCTGAGCTTCTACTGTATTCCCAAGAATGTAATGAGCCAATAGTGGGCATACAGTATTAAATCTAGGGTCGCAGTGAGGGGGAAGCCCTCGGATAGGAGGAACCCTGAATGAATGTGGCAGAGTTTGGGCTCATAAGACAGGATCACTGCTCTGAAGACTTAACACCACACTGGTTCTGGATCTGAAATGAAGGCACGAAACATGGGGTGGGGGCATAACTACAAATAAAAAGAGCACTGGAAGGAAGAGGGGTGTCGACAGGGATTTGCAGGGCTGGGAGGTCGCATAGACACAAGAGAAGCTGTAGGATATGCAGGGCTGGGAGCAATATGGGGTTTGCAGGTGAAATCCTGGAAACATCAGAGTTTTGATATGAAAAATGAGTGTGGGGGAGATGTTCACAAAGGATCCCAAGCAAGGCTACACAGGGATCTGCAAGGCTGGAAGCAGGCCTAATGTGAGGATTCTAGAGATAGGGAACGTGTTGGGAGGTTGCAAGGCTAGGAACATCCACAAGGTTTGCAAAGAACAGTGGGGAGGGCTAAAAAGCTAAGTGGGTTTGCAGGAAGCTGCTGGAGATCATAGAGGGGGCTGCAGGGCAGAATGTGGTTTGTAGCCCCCCTAATCAGGGCTGTAGGTGGGCAGTTGCAGGGGATCTTGAGGGGAGAGGGAAGGACTGTGAGGGGAATTCAGGGGGAGGCTGAGGGACGGAGAGATGGGAGATACTTGGGAGGAGGAGGAAGGCTACAGGGGGTGTTTTTGCAGGGGATAAGGGAGGAGGGCTGCGGTGTTATGTTTGCTGGAGATCGGGGGCAGATGACAAGGAGGGCTGTGGGGGAGGATAGCAGGGGAGATAGAGTTGCAGGGGATGGGGGAGTTGCAGGAAATCTCAGAGGTGGAAGGATGCAGAAGATTCCAAGAAGGCGTGACAAGCACGAGGGTGTGCGGCAGGTGACTGTGGCGGGAATACAGGAGATATATGGTGGGCAATTGGCGTGGGGGGGGCAGAGTTGTAGAGAATCTGGTGTGGAGGAGTCTGTTACAGGAGACCTTGGGAGGGAGAGGGTTGCAAGGCAATGCAAGGGATCCAAAAGGTTGACAGGGGAAGGCTGCAGGGGATTTTTTTTAGGGGGTGGGGGTGTACAGGACAAGAGGTTTGCAGGATATCGGGAGTACCAGGAATTTTGGAGAGGGGGATTTATGGGGGATCTAGGAGAGACTAAGCAGTAGGAAGGAGGATGTTGCAGGGAACCCAGCGGCGGGGGGGAGGGGGCATCCACGGGGAACACAGGGGGCTGTTGCAGGGGATCCAAGGGGTAGGAAGTAGCAGGAGAGGATTCTGGGGGAGCAGTGAGGGATGTTACCGGAGATTCGGGATGGGGGCAGTCTTCATGACTGGGCAGTACAGAGGATTTGGCGGGAGGAGCAGCGAAGGGTTTACAAGGAATTTGGGGTGAGGGATGGAGGAAGAGGTGAGACAGGATGGGGGAAGGTTGGGGGACGAGCGATGCAGAGGAAGGGGGAGCAGCAGGGGATATGGGGCGGGGGAAGGAGGTTTACAGAACAAGGCAGCGCAGGGTATCGCGGGGCGGGGCAGAGCAGCGCGGGGGGGGGGGGCTGCAGACCACAGCGATGTAGGGAATCCAACCGGGGAGAAAGCAGCGGGGGTGTGCAGGACAGTGCAGGGGTCAGGAACCCAAGACGATGAGGCCAGGAAGCTCGACCTCTCCCCAAGTCCCTTCTGCACTTTGGGGGTGAACCCCATTTCCCCACCCCCACCTCATGGGGTCCAGAGGCGGGCATTGCGACGTCGGGCCCCGATTGGCCCGCTGCCCCGCCCATCAGGCTGGAGCACCACCCTAATACGCTTCCACCCTAATACGCTTCAGGAGCACGCCCCAAGAACCCGCGCGCCCGTTAGCCCCAGCGCCATCAGTCAGGAGGGTAGGCACCGACCCATCCATAATGCGCCTGCCTCATTGGCGTAGAAGGCTGTCGCTCACACTACCGCTCCCTCCCCCTTCCGCGCCGCTAGCACTGGTGCATCGTGCTGCCAGTCATGTTACCTTAGCCCCGCCCCTGCCCCTACACTGGGCAGCCAACCTGTACATCAGGCGTCGCGGGCCCGCCCCCTAACCCCTTTCATTCCATACAATGGGCCCCTGTCCCCCCGCTGGGTCTCCCGTCCGAACAAACCGATGCTCTAACTCAGCAGGCCTCCCGTCCACCGATTACCTGGGTACGAAGCGGGTCCGGCACGGCACCGACTCCCCCTTCTCGCAGGCGCTCAGAGCCGAGGCCGCTTCTGCGCAACGCCCGCCGCCCGCCAAAACAGCCCCCCGAGCGCGCAGGCGCCTGGCTCCCTACACTACGCATGCGCGTCTAATGCGCTCTTCCCCCCCTTCGTACACATATGGGCGCTCCCTTGGATTTTATCCCAGCGCATGCGCAGATGAGCACTTGGTGGCTGGTGCGTCTTAATTCCCTTTTCCGTGACGCTGCCAGGCAGGAGCTCAGGTCCAGACTGTTTTACTGAGTTAATGCTCGCGAGCGAGTACTAGTGACACAAACCACATCATTTAATTCCTTCCCCCATAGTAATCGACACCCCCGCCTCACCGAATGATTGACAATACAGCCCACCAGTCAACCACAACGTTTGGCAGCAACAGCCAAACATTGGACAGTTTAGAACATGATTGTCCATCAGCGAACCAATCAGAGGTGGATACAGTCTCTCGAGAGTGGGACAGTGAGGAGGAAAGGCATGGACGTCCAATGAGATACGTCAATAGGCGGGACTTAGACCGCCTTAGCCAGTAGACTGCCGCAGTGGGGTAGATCAAGGCTCTACACCACCAATGAGATGTGTCTGCCGCTCGTGGCTATCCAATGGGATGTGGGGGGGCGTGACCCGATCCCCATATCCAATAGGAGCGCGCGCCGGGCGGAGCACTACCAGGGGGCGGTGGAGTGAGGCGGCGACGCACTCGTCATTCAGCCCTTTCTCAATCGGCGCCTCACGGAGGCAGCATCGCGCGCGCAGCAGTCAGAGACGGAGGCCTGAACCCCCTCCCCACCCGCCGCCATGTCCAAGTCCGAGGTGAGCCAGGCCCCAGGACTCCGGCCGCCATCTTTTCCATGCGCCCCTCCCCTGGCCCTGCTGCTCCGGAGCCCTCGGCGGTTCCTTACTGCTTTAGGGGCTTCTTAGGTTTCGGTGTAAACTGCGAGGCCCCTGTTTGCGTCGGCGGCGGTCCGCAAACCGCGCATGCGCTACCGAGGCCGGGAGGGGGCCCCTTAGCATTGGCGCCTGCGCGGTCCTCCTCTCGCTCCCGCTGGGCGGCCTCTTCGCGCATGCGTGGCGGAGAACGGTCTCTGGGTGTGGGTCCTCCCGCGCCTCGACTATTCGCGCCGGCGCCCGCCTTTGTGCAGAACCAGATCGGAGCTATGGCGGCCGGCCGAGCGGCGCGTGGCGGGCATCGTGTGCGCGTGCGTGGCTGCTCGGCTTGCCCTTCTCCCGTGCTAGGCGCCTGGGCTGTGCAGGATGTATGGCCCTGGTGGGGGTGGGGGCGGTGATCAGTACGGGGAAGGGGGCGGTTTCCTCAGATTCAGAGGGGGTGCAATGGGGGGGGCTTCTCCCTCTTCCCCCTCCTCCCCCCACCGTTAGGCTGTTATGATCTCCTTGCGGGGTAGGGGAATTCCTGCTCCCCTAGCCGAGATCGGTGCTCTCTTGGGTGGGAGAGAAGGGGTATTGTTAGCTCCCGCAGGCTGTCTATCTTGTTCCCAACTCATGGCTGCTTCTTCTTTTCCAGTCCCCTAAGGAGCCTGAGCAGCTGCGCAAGCTCTTCATCGGTGGCCTGAGCTTCGAGACAACAGACGAGAGCCTTCGTGGCCACTTCGAGCAATGGGGCACGCTCACCGATTGCGTGGTGAGTCTCCTGGTTCTCACACCATCTCTGACGCACTCTAGGGCTTCTTTTCTTGGGCTGGGCAGCTGTGTTACAGTAACTTAGCAGCCTTCCGTAATATTTCTTGCCAAATGGGTTAAAAATGTTTCCTTGCGGGGAGTGAGAAGGGAGCAAATTTGATATTGAAACTCAGAAATGGGTGAAGGAATCTCATTCTGTGGCGATACTGGTTTTTGATGCAATGGGGAAAAGTGAATTTTGTTTTTACTTACCAATTAAGGATCCTTAAATCACTATTTCTAGGTAGTGGAATAGCATGGAATTGGTCTAGCTGCATGCTTAGTGTTGCTCTGAAAAGTTTCCGGTAGATAAGAACGGCCATATAGGGTCAGACCAATGGTCCATCTAACCCAGTGTCCTGTCTTCCAACAATGGCTGATGTCAAATGCTAGTTTAGGGGGACTTAACAGAACAGGGCAATTATCAAGTGATTCATTCTGTCATCCTATCCCAGCTTTTGGCAGTCAGGTTTTTGATAACTTATAGGACAAAGCCAATGCAAGATAATAACCTTAGATGTTCCCTTGTATGCCACTTTGCTTGTTTCTATTAGTGACCAAAGTAAATAACATGAGATGTATCATTTCTAGGTAATGAGAGATCCAAATACCAAGCGCTCCAGGGGCTTTGGGTTTGTTACATACTCTACAGTAGAAGAGGTTGATGCTGCCATGAATGCCAGACCACACAAAGTTGATGGCAGAGTTGTTGAACCAAAGAGGGCAGTATCCAGAGAGGTATGAATTAGTGTTAATTTAATCATGAGGTTTCTGTAGCCTTAAATTGGCTGTTCACGCACTGGTGATTGTGTTAAATGGTTCTGTGATTGTATAAGGAGTGGAATGAGATTATTGTGGACATGGTTTGGCTATAATCAAGAGTTTAAAATGAGAAGAATAGCTCCTGTCCTCTTCATGGGTTGAGGGAGCAACACTCCCCACACATAGAGCTCCCTCTATGTTAATCATGCTGGCTGTAACTGCCAGTGCACTGGTGCCAGCCAGAAAACATGCGAAAAAAGGACATTAGACAATAGCATAGGTCAGGGGTGGGCAAACTGTTGCTTGCGTGGCAACTTAATCTGGCCCTCGAGCTCTGGCCAGTGAGTGGGGTTGAGGGCCACTCTGCAGGTGAGTGCCACAGCTCTTGGAAGTAGCGGCATGTCCCCTCTCTGGCTCATAAGCTTAGGAATTGCAACCAGTGGGAACTGCAGGACAGTGCTTCCGCGCCTCCATGTAGGAGCAGGACAGGGGACATGCTGCTGCTTCCAGAAGCTGCTTGAGGTAAGGGCCCCCTGGAGCCTGCACTCCTGGGTCCATTCCGTCTCCCTGCCCCAGCCCTGATCCCCCATCTGCCCTCTGAACCCCTTGATCCCAGCCCGAAGCCCTCATCCCCTGCACCCTAGCCTGGAGCCCCCTCCCACACCCTGAACTCTTCATTTCTGGCACCACCCCAGGGCCTGCACCCCAACCACAATTTCGTGAGCATTGATGGCTAGCCAAACAATTTCCATTCAATTCCAGATGTGGCCCTCAGGCCGAAAAATTGTCCACCCTTGGCATAAATGGTACTGAAATTCTTAAAGCAGAACCATTCCATTAGTCATTCGCTACAGTTGTTTGTGAGGGGGGACAAAATTTCCTGTGTGCACTAGCCTTTTAACTTCTGTTCGCAGTTGTGGTGTAGAACTACCACAGTTTTGCGTATTGGCATTTTTTTGTTTGAGCCATGGGAGCCTTGCAGTTCAGACCAGTGTTTGTGGAGTCCTAAATTTATGTGTTTCGTATAATACTTCATATTTCCCTATTCTATCCTGCATAGGACTCTCAGAGGCCTGGAGCTCACCTGACAGTGAAGAAAATCTTTGTTGGTGGAATTAAGGAAGACACAGAGGAGCACCACCTGAGAGACTACTTTGAACAGTATGGCAAAATCGAAGTGATTGAGATCATGACAGACCGTGGCAGTGGCAAGAAGAGAGGCTTTGCGTTCGTCACTTTCGATGACCATGACTCCGTGGACAAGATTGTTAGTAAGTATCCCAGCAAGGCTATTGTGCAAAGCTCTGCAAACCAGCGAAGAATTGATAGTATTTGAAGGGAATTGTCCTTGGCTTAAAATTAGGACACAGGTGTGAATGTAACAGTTAATGACAGCCTCGTAATGTCTGATTCTTCCCTTTTAGTTCAGAAGTATCACACTGTGAATGGCCACAACTGCGAAGTGAGGAAAGCACTGTCAAAGCAAGAAATGGCCAGCGCTTCATCCAGCCAAAGAGGTGAGTGGCAGTTTCTATAAATCCGTTTGAAATTAATCCAAACGGACCCTTGATAAATTAGGTGTGCCATTCACACACACTGCTCTCTCTCCTAGGTCGCAGTGGTTCTGGAAACTTCAGTGGTGGTGGCCGTGGAGGTGGATTTGGTGGAAATGACAACTTCAGCCGTGGCAGCAACTTCAGTGGTCGTGGTAAGTGACTTGACGGGTCGTTCTGACTAAAATTAAAAGGATACTGTCAGGCTAACAAAACTGAAGTTTTAGCCCATAGGTTAACACACGTGCTGCTGCAGCTCTGGCTATTGATTTTTACCTGTTGATTTGGACATTGGACTAAATGCAATTCTCCTTTCTTGGCTCTTGCATTCTAACATGGTACAAGGGCTCATTCAGGCAGAGCTTGGAATCCCTGATTCCCTGCAACAATCTCCATCAATTTATACAGCTGCTTCATTCTGTAAAACTGGCTTACAAAAAAGTGTGCTTTGGGCTCCAGCACCTGACAGTGTCCCTTCCCGGACAGACTGAACACAAAGGTTTGTTCTTTTCAGGTGGGTTTGGTGGCAGCCGCGGTGGTGGCTATGGAGGCAGTGGAGACGGCTATAATGGATTTAGCAATGAGGGTAAGGCCAAAGCATAACTTTACTGACCTGTCAGCGGCCAGTTTGCCTTGTTTCCAGGCTCAAAGGTGCTCCGCCCGTGAAGAAGCACCGGTGACGTGAGGAACATGACTAAACTCCAATCCCTTGGCCTGGCGGATGGCTGATACAAACTGACTACAGCATGGACCCAATTGGATCCATCCAGATACACAATAATTATTCTTAAGCATGTCACATTGATTGGTCACAAATTTTCTACACAAGTATATTGATTTACCAAAGTGCATGCTGTGATCAGTTCTTCGGGGAGTTTCTAATTCCATCAGTGAACTGTGGGGTTGTGAAATGCTGGAGTTCAGCCGTCTTGTGTTTTTTATTTTGTAGGTTATGGTGGTGGCGGCGGCGGTGGCCCGAGCTACTCTGGAGGAAGCAGAGGCTATGGTGGCAGTGGCAACTATGATGGCTATAACAACGGAGGTGGTGGCTTTGGGAGTGGCAGTGGAGGTAAGTATCACCCCACTGTCGCTAGGGGACCTTGCTCAAAAGTGGACTATTTGGCTTTCAATCAGCAACGCCAGTTCTTTCTGCTCTGCTACGGTTTCATGGCGAAAGGTCATTACTAGTAGACCAACACGGGACGTAATTTCCTAAGCTAACCCAATGTCCCCATTACCACATGGTATGTTGCACCTCCTGTTTCCCAGAATTCCGTTCTGTCTCATCTCCAGCCTTGGGCCACTGCTCTCCCTCACCTGCCATGTTGGACAGGCAAGAACAGCCTCACTGTGGAGACTGCCCTTGAGTTCTCAAAACCGTGCTGCAAAAAATTGCCCATCAGCCGGATGCCCTGCAAAGTGTACTATTGCTGAGAAAGATATTACAAATCACAGCCTACCCATCTCTTTTTCCACTCCTTAGGAAGCAGCTTTGGAGGTGGTGGAAACTACAATGATTTTGGCAGTTACAACAACCAATCTTCAAATTTTGGCCCTATGAAAGGAGGGAACTTTGGAGGCAGGAGCTCTGGTCCATACAGCAGTGGTGGTGAGTCTCAGAATGAGGGGTCTGTCCTTGTAAAGGGTGCGTAGGCATGAGGGAAGCCAAAGCCAATACCACACTTCTGGTACAAGCATGAAATCTACCTGCCTAGTGCCTACAATTATCTAGCTTTAACCACAGGAACGGTCACTAGCCCACAGTTAAAAAGCTTTCCACCTGATGTGAAAATATCCTTGTCCATTTAACTTGACACAGACTTAACTTGCTGTGATCATAGTAAATCAAATGTAATAGATCACAACTTAATTATCCAACAGGAACAAACTTGTGCTTCAGAATATGCTTATATTGCAGACATTCAAACATACAGTTGGGATCAAATGCAATCCTTTGCAACTGTGGCTTACCTGAATCTAATCCATTTAGGGATTGTAGGGGGTTAGGTTTCATTGTCAAGTTTGCCAACCCTCAGTCTTTGTGTTCGCTATAACATAGGGATTCTCAAATAGGGGGTCATGAGGTTATTACACGTGGTGGGGGTGGTTGCAAGCTTTCAGCCTTCACCCCAGACCCCGCTTTGCTGCCAGCATTTATAATGGTGTTAAATATATAAAAAGTGTTTTTAATTTATAGGGGGGGTCGCACTCGGAAGCTTGCTATCTGAAAGGGGTCTCCAGAACAAAAGTTTGAAAACCACTGCTATAACGCCATCTCCAATTGCTCTCTCAGGTGGCTACGGTGGCTCCAGTAGTGGTGGTAGTTATGGCGGTGGGAGAAGGTTTTAACTGCCAGGTAAGCATCTGGACGTTGCACCTCTCAGTCAAACGTATCATGCTAGTGAATCAGTAATAGTAACTAATGTAGCTGAGCAAGTACACAGTAAAAAGACTTAATTTCAGTAAAATGTGGATTGTTATATGCTAATATTCAGATCAGCTATCTGTGGGAAAGAACTTGCTATTGGATTGTAGCCTTGAGTCTCAATGTGTTTAGATTAACAACTTTATTCCATATTATTCAACAGGAAACAAAGCTTAGCAGGAGAGGAGAGCCAGAGAAGGGACAGGGAAGCTACAGGTTACAACAGTTGTGAACTCAGCCAAACACAGTTGTGGCAGGGTGTAGCTGCTACATGAAGACATGTGTTAGACAAACACTCTTTTGCAAACATGAGGACTGTATTTGTGACTAATTGTATAACAGGTTATTTTAGTTTCTGTTCTGTGGAAAGTGCAAAGCATTCCAATAAGGGTTTTTATGTAGAATTTATTTTATTTTTTTCCACACCCATGCTGTTGATTGCTAATTGTAATAGACTGATCATGACGCTGAATAAATGTGTCTTTTTTTTAAATGTGCTGTGTAAGTTAGTCTGATATAAGTCAATCGAATGCCATCCTAGCTATATGAATGCTTCAGTGCCTGCATGTAACTAGACCAGGGTATAGCTCAGCAGTAGCCCACTGGGCAGGAACAGTCGTTTGTGGGCCATGTCAGGACTCCTGAGCTGGGTCTGGAATACTAATGCCAGAGGCTGTGTGCATTAGCGAACTTCACATCTGTAACCACCAATTGAATCTGTAGATTTAGTTGTGCTATCTCTATGTGGCCCTTGTAGACAGGACTTGGGTATCTTGTACTCCAACTGCCACAGCTGTTGGTGGATTACAGCTGCAAAGTCTGCTAGTGTAGATGGGTCCAGAGACTCTTACAGCAACCAAAAGGGTCTAATTCCTTGCATGGTGCATATACTCATGTAAACCCTTTCTCACCAAACCAGATTAACTTGCCTGAACAGAGTATATCAGGATCCTGCTCTATACAAGAACAAAAGTCAGTTGGTGTTGAATAGCTAAGGCTGTAAATTAAAGTGTAATGGACCAGTCCCTGCCAGCCAAAACTTCCCATAAAACTGTCCCTGGGCTATTTCACAAAGCTAGGGGGATTAACTCATTGGCATGGATCTTCTGTCCATTTAACCAAACTCTAATGGCTGGCAGAGGATGGAACTAAAACTCCTTTTCAACTTTTGGAAAAAGAAGAGCAATTCTAAAACCCAGCTCTAGCAGTGAGGGGGGTGGGGAATCTAGTTCTGCTGAGAAGCACACCCCAAATTCGCATCAGGAGATACTAATGGAGGCCAGTCTAGTTGGCCGTGAAATCTTCCCTGTGTAATGATAAAGGAAAGCTGAGTGCGTCCAAGGTTACTTTGAAAGCAAGCTGCACTTTTGTTTCTTGGAAAACTATCCAGCCCAGATGCCTGGTAAATGTTTCCACCAGATAGACAGTGGCATCAGGACCATAAGTGTTGTAAGATTGTGACACTGGCCTCATGATGGAAAAGTTGCACTGCATTTTTCTTTAACACAAATGCTCAGCAAAGCGGTTGATTCTCAAATGCAGGTTCCAGCTTTGAGAAATGCTTGCAGTTTCTCAGACTGCTGAAATCAGACTCTAATCTCTGCCTCTTCTAAGCACTGAGTGGGTTCTGCAGAAGTTGTCTGAACGGTAGCCTCTTGATATCGGAGGCATTTTCTGACAGATGCAGTGTGATTCCATTGCAGTTTTAAACCTGTGTATAAGCATAGATATCCAACTGCTGTAACTGAATCTCCTTTTTGTTTTTAAACTGGTTGGTAACTAACCGTGCCTCAGCCTGTTTTAAAGGGGAACTGCAGAGGAAGAAACTGACCTTAGGAGATAGCCCCAAAATGTAAACAAGCTGCTTCTGCTGCTCATTAGGAATATCAGATCTTTGCTGGCATGTGTAAGAGAGGGTTGGAGATGAGGTGGGATGAACAAGCTTCCCTAGCCCTGTAAATTTGAAGAACATTAAAATCATACTGCCTGTGTTAAAGGTTTAAATTCCAACTGCTGAAGTAGCTGGGATAAAAACTCTGAACTGGCACCCCCTTCTCCTGTTCTAAGCCTCCAACACAGTGAAGAGCTGAGCTTTCTGATGTAAATTGAGTATAAAATCGCTGTTCTCCAGTTGTCCTCTACAGACTGCAGATATGTGCTGCTGCTTCCTACAGCTACCTAAAATCATAGCTTTAGTTTCCTCCCGTTTCCTGTGTTGCAGAACACGGGAGTCATTGCAGAGCACTCAGTTCTTATTCTACTGGTATTTCAAATCAGAAGGAATTCACTTGTGATTTCAATCCTCTGATAAAGAGCAGCTTAGCCCCATGGTAACTGTTTGAAGCAGGCCTGTCTGTAAATTGTGTTGGCATATTTCTCACAGATCTCTTCAGTTGAATGATTTTGAAGTGTATTAATGTGGAATGCAAAAAAAAAAAAAGTTTTAGTTTCATTGGGTTTTATGTGGCTGAGTTTGCAATAGCAGGTGGATCCTAAACTTATAGAGGGAGTCAAGACCTCAGGATTCATGGAGTATACTCTTGGCATGGCTTGATAACGTTGAGGACATGGTAGCATACCACAACAGAGGAAGGCACTCCAGGAGCCAAGAACTAAGTAGCTTAAAGATCCAGGAGACATGCAGATGTTGAGCTACTAGGAGCTGCTAGCAAGCATAGCACGAATGGCTTCGAGTTCAGACACTTCTACAGCTGAGAGAGAGTAGACACTTGTGTTTGGAGTCCAGTGTACACAGATAAGCCAGGTGCAGGCTCTGCACTCTAGGAGGGAGTGGAGTATCAGTGACCATCGAAGGAGGCAGACAAGAGTAAAGATCCTTGCTCTTAGGACTAGCAGTCAGATCCAGAAGGCAAGGTTTTATTACTGTGCTTGTAGGTAAGAACAGATTTTACTTATGTCCGTATGGTTTTGCCTGAAATTAATTTGTCAAGTACTTTGCTAAAGCTTTGTGTAATGAACCCAAGCAGTCAGGCTAGCTATCTTGAAATCTACAAGATGGGCTTCTTTTTAAACTCGCCCAGTGCTGTAAGCGCTGGAATGTAGTGACTTGGTCACTGGCCTGAACGTAATGCTGTCCACCTTATTTGTGGCACGTTCATTCTCAAGTCACTGCCTCTCATTCTGTTGCCATTATTATTGGAGCTGCTTAATGTTGACCCACTTGCTTAGCACCGCAGTCCAGATTCTGTAAATTGCCTTGGTGCACTGTCCGTGCCTTTCAGAGGGCAGTCAAATTGGCCAGCAGTTAACTCTTTAAATTGCAATGGGGTGGTCATGCAGGGTAGCTTTTAAATGTCCTGGGAAGCAACTATGCTGGCGAATCTAACATGTGCCTTCACTTTTATAGGAGGAAATGCCCAGTGCTAAGCCCGCCCTCTAAACTAGAGGACTCCATGTACGTCTGCAGTGACTGCTTTGAAAGGTGAGATCCGTGGAGGGGGTTTCTCTTTGTAGGCCACTCGGGTCATGACTGCTGTTTAATGCCTGGTGTCTTCTCTTCATGGCTCTAATATGCTTTGTTGGGAAAACTACCTGGGGTAGATTTCAACCCTCAGGCAGGACTAAGGGATGTGGCTTTGTCTAGTGTGAAGCAATTTAGAAGCTCCCGCAAAAAGCGGACCAACTAGTGATCCCAGATGCCTTGCGGTGATGATGTCTGCTCTCTACTCACATGCTCTCTCACTTCCTTGCAATACTTTCTCTTATCTAGCCGGAAGCCCAGCTGGTGTCTCCGTGGAGAGTCGCAGAGCTGCTGTGTAGCTGTGTTCACTCGTTAATATTTGAATGCAATTTTTTAAATAAAGATTTTATTTTTTTACAGTAAAGCTAATGTGGCTGAAAGTTTTATTGTATTGCAGTACCACCCCAAGCCTCATTCGTGAGCTAGGACACCATTGTTCAAGGTGCTGTACAGATGCACAGCAAAGACTGGCCCTGCCCCAACGAGCTTATGTTCTAAGCATGACACGAAACAAGGCCAATACAGAAAAGAGGAAGCAATGAGGCACTATGGTCAACAGGAGACAATGGATTTAGCACGGTTCGAGACTTTGTAAACAAAGGAAAGATTGGGGTGCCCCTCCCAGGCAGGATGGGCAGCATGCAAGGGGAGGGGTCAGGGGAAGCAGGGCTTGGCTGAAATTCTGACATGGGTGGTGATAGGTTGCCGTCATTAGGCAGTGCGAGGTAGGAGCTGCCATCTCTGTAGTGTGTAAGATGGCTAGACAGGTAGGCTCTGAGTGGCTATGGAAGTGAAGGCAAGTACTTTGATGTGAGGGAAAATTGGGAGCCAGTGGAGGGATGCAGAGGTGACAAGGTCAAAACAACAAGCTAGGACAAAGACTATTATAGCAGCATTTTGAATGGATGTGAGCAGGATGAGACACATTTGTCAGGGCCCCACAAAAGGATGTTGCAGTAATTGATGTGCAAGATGAGAATGTTGCTGTGTGGATCGAGAGGAAAGTTCTTCTACACAGCAAGAATCAGCAGGATGTGAGGCTCTAGAGAGGGCTGAAGTGAAGTTGATATCCAGGTTATGGGCTTGAGTGACAGGGAGGTATCCATAGCGGTGGGGAGGTCTGTCTTGCTCATGCTGACCTTAAGCGGGGCAGGACACCCATGAGATCTTGGTCATGTTAGTTTGGACAGAAGACACCTCGCATAGGAAGGTAGGTCTGTGAATCATCCGTATAGAGGTGGATGAGATTGTGGAGCATCAAGCGGGAGGGTTGTGGGGGTGGTCAAAAGTGCTGCCTTCAGAACCCTCAGAGAAAGCTGAGGGGAGTGAGGAGAATCCTCAAGCCTGCTGAAGGAGTGATCAGAGAGGAGAAGCAGGAGAGGACTGTTAGAAAAGCCAAGGGAAGACAAGATATTGGGGAGAGCACAGTGTCAGATGATGAGACGGTCATTGGTTCTCAGCTTAGGCCAGGAAGTGGTCATGTAACCTGTGACAGGGTAACAAGCCTTGAGGTGGGGGAAGGGGTAGCTGTGGTATATCTTGACTTTAGTACATTTTTTGATATGGTCTCACGTGACCTCAAACTCTAAAGTGGGTGCATAACTGGTTGGAAAAATCATAGAGTATCAGGGTTGGAAGAGACTTCAGGAGGTCATCTAGGCCACCCCCCTGCTCAAAGCAGGACCAATCCCAACTAAATCATCCCAGCCAGGGCTTTGTCAACCCTGTCCTTAAAAACCTCTAAGGAAGAAGATTCCACCACTGCCCTAGGTAACCCATTCCAGAGCTTCACCCTCTTAGTGAAAGTTTTTCCTAATATCCAACTTACACTTCACCCACTGCAACTTGAGACCATTACTCAGTCATTCCTAGAGAGCATTTATGAGTGGTTCACAGTCATGCTGGAAGGGCATAATGAGTGAGGTCCCACAGGGATTGGTTCTGGGACCAGTTCTGTTCAATACCTTCATGAATTATTTAGATAATGGCATAGAGTACACATATAAAGTTGGCAGATGATACCAAGCTGGGAGAGGTTGCAAGTGTTTTGGAGGATAGGATTAAAATTCAAAATGTTCTGGACCAACTGGAGAAATGGTCTGATGTACATAAGATGAAAGTCAATAAGGACAAATGGGAAGTACTCCACTCAATTGCACACATACAAACTGGGAAATGACTGCCTAGGAAGGAGTACCACTGAAAGGGATCTGAGGGTCAGTAGATCACAAGCTAAATATGATTCTACACTTGCAACAACAACAAAAAAAGCAAACATTCTGGGATATATTAACAGGAATATTGTAAACAAGACAGGAGAAGTAATTGCTGTGCTCTGCACTGATTAGGCCTCTGCTGGAGTATTGGGTCTAATTCTGGACGCCACATTTCAGGAAAGATGTGGACAAAATAAAGTCCAGAGAAGAGCAACAAAAATGATTAAAGGTCTAGAAAACATGATCTATGAAGGAAGATTGAAAAAACTGGGTTCAGTCGGGAGAAGAGAAGACTGAGAGGGGAACATGATAACCATTTTCAAGTACGTTAAAAGGTTGTTACAAGGAAGAGGGAGAAAAGTTGTTCTTAACCTCTGAGGATAGGACAAGAAACAATCGGTTTAAATTGCAGCAGGGGAGATTTAGGTTGGACATTAGGAAAAACTTCCTAACTGTCGAGGTGATTAAGTACTGGAATAAATTGCCTATGAAGGTGGTGGAATCTCCATCATTGGGCATTTTTAAGAGCAGGTTGGACACACACCTGTCAGGGATGGTCTAGATCAATGGTGTCCAATACTTTCGCCACTAGCCACATGTGGCGAATAGGCTATTGAATTGCAGCTAGTGCATGAGCAATGTGCTGGTGTATTGAAGAGAGCAGTACTGGAAGACAGTATGAATTATCTACCAGATTTCAGGGTTATGATACAAGAAAAAGACTGCAAAATGTCACACTGAAGTAGTTGTGTGTTCGTAGTGCCTATTCATATTTTTTGTAATATATACTTATTTTTATATTAATAAAAATAATTTGAAATGCCATAATATGTTTTAATCCTTTTTCATAATGTGGCAAATAAGCCAAATTCAAAACCACAAGTGTGGCTAGCATCAAATTTCTATTGGACACCACTAGCCTAGATCGGAGTGGGCAAACGTTTTGGCCCAGGGGCCACATCGCGGTTCAAAATTGTGCGGAGGGCCAGGTAGGGAAGGCTGTGCCTCCCCAAACAGCCAGACCCTGCCCCCTCTCTGACCCCCACCCACTATTCAGATCACTATTACTGAAATATTGCTTCCGTTCTCATTTTGCCATATAATTATAAATCAATTGGAATAGAAATATTGTACATTCATTTCAGTGCATGGTATCCAGAGCAGTTTAAACAAGTCATTGTGTGAAATTTTAGACTGTGCTGACTTCACTAGTGCTTTTTATGTAGCCTGCTGTAAAACTGGGCAAATATCTAGATGAGTTACTGTACCCCCCAGGAAGACTCTGTGTACCCCCAGGACTAAGTATCCCCCTGATAGAGAACCACAGCCCTAAAGCTTGTCTGTATCAGGAGGGGAGTGAGGCAGAGGTTTTGGCGAAGGGAGGGGCAAAAAGTGGAACAGCAGCTGGTGGGATGAGCTGACTGGGCCAAGTGGAGGAGGGGATAGAAACCTATAACTGTGGAAGGGAGGGCATGTCATTCCAGTCTACATGGACAGTCTCTCAACAGTTCTGTGATGCTTCAGCAGCATTTGAGTCACCCCAGCTGCTCTCCAGTCCCATATGTCGTGACTGGCTTCTCATACTGACACGACGTGATTTTAAACATCCCAAATGTAGAGGGACTAAAGGAGAAGCTTCGGAAAAGCTTTGTCCCCGGTTACTGACTAATACATTGGCTGCTAGGCCGAGCAGCAGCCCGCAAAGCCATGCTGACAGCCCCTTGGTCCTCTGCAGCAAAAGTCTTGCTTCCCTAATCTCTTGCCGTGGGATACCAGCAGAGGGATCCACTCCACTCAGATGCAGGGAGGAGTCCTGCACCCCTGCTGGGTGTGGGTCAATGCAGAGCCCCAGGGCCTTCATCTCCACGAATGAACGACGTTTGACTCAACTGCACTAGGAGTGGCCAGGACGGCTTTGCACAGGGCTCCGCTGGGCCCCACCACTGCCTGCGGTCCTGGCCTGGCGGCGGAGCAGGCTGTTGCACCATATCCTGGGGTGCGTCAGCTGGGTCTGTGACTGGAGTGTGAGCGTGTCACGCTCCCGCAGTGGGAAGGGAGGGCCGGATGCTCTGAGCACAAGATCGGAAACAGCCAGGGCCTCCACTCACAGGCTCTCCTGGGCTCGAAACCGCTCTTGCTGGGCAGTTGCTTCCGAGTTCTGTCCCACCAGCCCCCACGCCATCAAAAGGACCTCAAAGGACATGGGTCTAACCCCCTGCCAAGATGCAGGATTTTGTCTAACCCATCCAGGACCCATGGCTCTCCAGCCTCTTTTCCAGAACCTGTGAAGGAGCTACTGTGACTTCCCGGAGCGTCTATTCCATCGGCCCGCTGTTCACACAGTTAGGAAGTTTTCCCTGAGAGTCCATCTAAACTGCCATGCTGTAGTTTTGAGCCCAATTGCCTCTTGTCCTGCCCACTGTGGCAAAAGAGAGAAAAATGTCTCCATCTTTTTTCTGGCCACCTTTCAAGTATTTGGGGATCATTATCACGTCCCCTCCCTCTTAATCTCCTCTTTGCAAACTAACAAGATCCTTCAGCCTTTGCTCATATGACTTGGGTTCTATCCCTTTGATCATCTCTGTTGCTCACCTCTGGATCCTTTCCAGTTTCTCCACATCCTGTCTATACATTGGTGACCCGAATTGGACACTACAGCTAAGGCCTAACCAGTGCCGAGTAGAGCGGTATCACCTCTCCTGGCTTGCATCCTATGCCTCTGTTCATGGAACCCACAACTGCAGTTGCTTTTTTTTTTTTGCAACAGCATCACATTCCTGACTCCTGCTGCGGTTGTGATTCACCACAACTCCCCGATCCTTCTCAGCAGTGTGGCTGCCAACCAGTTATCCCTCATTCCATATTTGTGCATTGGGTTTTTTTCCCTAAGTGCAGCACCTTATATTTGTCTTTGTTCAATTTCTTTTTGGTGTCTATAGCCCAAATCTCCAATTTGTCAGGATCCCTTTGAATTTTAGCTCTATCCTTCAATGTGTTTGCAAACCCCGTCCCCTCCTACCACCCATCTGTTGTGTCGCCTGCAGATTTGATTAGCTGGCTCTCTGTTCTTATATCCAGGTCATTAATAAAGATGTTAAATAACACTGGACCCAGAACAGATCCCTGTGGAACCCACCTTGAGACGACCTTCCAATCCGACCATCCTTCCTGACTGTCGGGGTGGTTAAGCACTGGAATAAATTGCCTGTGGAGGTGGTGGAATCTCCATCATTGGGGATTTTTAAGAGCAGGTTGGACAAACACCTGTCAGGGATGGTCTAGATAATACTCAGTCCTGTTTTGAGTGCAGGGGACTGGACTAGACGACCTTTTGAGGTCCCTTCCCATCCTGTGATTATATATTCAGACAGTGGGGTGGGGATAAAAGCTTTGTAAGGGGGTTCAATTCCAATGGGAGGGGGCCATGTAAAGAGCTGGCTGCATGGTGGCCACCAGTCCAAGCCGTTGTGGGGCTGGAAAAGCCCCTGTGTGCTCTGCTTGTACTACAGAGATCCCACACTCCCCCCAGCTGCTGTCCTGTCTCCTCTCAGCCCTGCGCAGGGCTGGCCGCTCCACTGTGAATTTGGGAGGAGTTATTGTTCCACCTTAGTTATCCCAACTATGGTACCATGCACAGAGCTGGAACTGGTTCACCTGCTGCAGCAACCATATAGACACCTGAAACACAGTGTACCCACACAGCTTAATGCGCCCCCACCACACCACACACAACACCCCCACACGACACACATACCACCACACGACCCCCATACAACACGTGTACCCCTCACACCCACACTGCACAAACACCACACCACAGAATGTGTGCAAACAACAACATATTGTACAACACAGCACAGAATGCACACACACACACCCCCCTGCATAATGTACTGTGGGAAATTGCTGGCACTATTATGATGGGTCCCACGCTTTCTCTTCTTGTGGGGGGGTTCAGGGAGCCATTTCTTGCCCCTGAACAGGGTATTAACTGCCCCACTAGTATCCTAGAGGAGGGGAGTGGAGAGGGAGGGACCTGGGCCCGCCCTCTACTCCAGGTCCCAGCCCAGGGGCCCTGAGGATAGCGGTAAACCACTTGAACTAGCTATTCCTTCCCCTGGGCTACTTCCCTCTCCTACCCTTCAGCATGTGGGGCTTCCTGCCCTGTCTCTGCACAAGCCAGGTGTCTCTTTACCTAGGGTCTGGGTCATTTTGGTTCCAAACTCTCCTCTGCTTTCCTCCAAACTGCTCTCTGCTCCAACTCCAATCCTCTCTGCTTCACCTCCTTCAAACTGCTCTCTGCTCCAACTCCAATCCTCTCTGCTTCACCTCCTTCAAACTGCTCTCTGCTCCAACTCCAATCCTCTCTGCTTCACCTCCTCCAAACTGCTCTCTGCTCCAACACCAATCCTCTCTGCTTCATCTCCTTCAAACTGCTCTCTGCTCCAACACCAATCCTCTCTGCTTCACCTCCTCCAAACTGCTCTCTGCTCCAACTCCTTCCCCTGTCTGATTGAGGCAGGGTTTTTATCAGGTGACTGGCTTCAGGTGCTCTAATTAGCATCAGGTACCTTAATTGGCTCGAGGTGCTCCAACCAACTTCTAGCAAACTCGCTTCCCTCTAATACTCTCCTGCTGCCCTCTGGCCACGCTGTGTCACAGTACGCATAATGCACAGACCATACAAAATGTACATCATACAAAACACATTATAGGTAACCACAGAATGCAGACAGCACACACCCATACCACGCAACGTACACCACAAACATGCACACACAATTCGTATGCCACACAATGTGCACACACCACACTCAGAGAGAGATATGGATGGACAGGGGGCTCTACAGTGTCTTATGTGGGGGCAAGCAGGGCACAGTCAGATTATTCCCCCCCCCCCGCCACACACACACACACTTTAATTTATGAGCTCAGCACATCTCGGAGATTTATATTTGTGGAAAGCAGAGCCCAGGGATGGGCCACAAATGCCCCTGGTGGGCACAGGATCACCCAGAAACGGTGCAAGGACAAGTGACATAGACGTGAGGCAGCAGAGATCCTGACCCTGAGAGCTGCCCCACTCCACAGCCTGTTCATACTGCCCCACACTCACCCCTACTCCCTGTCCACACTGTCCCACGTGCTCTCCCCACACCCTGCCCCACTCCCTGTCCACACTGCCCCACGTGCTCTCCCCCTGCCCTGCTGACCCCCAGCGACGGGCATGGAGACGCGGGCTACCAGCAGGTCCCTCCGGGCGCTGTTTATTGCGGGAGAGTTGGCAGCCACGGGCCAGGTCTCTATTTACAACAGTCCAAATGCGGGAAACGCCGCTGGGGGCACCTTGCACCAGAGCAGTTGGGACCCCGGCTCCCCACCTTTAACCCTCTGAGCTCTGGGGTCCTCTGGCCGGCCGGCCTGCGGGCCACTGGAACTCAGGGGCTGTGCTTAGCACTGCTCACACGGCCTGCCCTGACGGTGGATTGGCCTCGTTCCCAGCCACGAGCCAGGGGCCCTGCAGCCGGCCTCTCCTTGCCTGGCATCACCAGGAAGAAAGGCTTTTCTGTTCCCACCATACCTCAGGGAACCCCTCCTGTCCCCTCCCCCATGGCCCTGCACAGCCTCCCATCCTCCGTACCCTGCTCTCAGGGACTCCCCTCCTGTCCCTGGGCCTCTTGACCCTGCACAGCCCTGCTCCCTCATGGACTCGCTTCTGTCCCCAGCTGCCCTCTCCCCAGCCCTGCCCTCAGGGACATAGGGCTCCCGTTGCTCTCAGTGACTTTGCAAAGGGGCCTCTGACAAACGAATGGTTGGACACACAGGAAGGAAGAGACTCCGGTTCTGTCAGCTCCGTGGGGCAGAACCCTGGACCCTCTCCCCAAGCTGGGGCATGAGAAGTGCTGCTCTTCCCTGCAGTTGGCAGCATTGCCCCAAACCCCGCTAGGACAGAGCTCGAGGAGTGGGGGGCCAGGGACTCTGCAGGGCTGGTCTCTGCAGGGGAGCGAAGGGGGCTGGGGCAACCATCACAGAAACAAACAGTGGCACACCCAGGGCGCGGGCGTGTAACGCACAACAGGATCCCCAAACGACACCTCCAGGATTCTCGGGTGTGTAATGTTCTGGCAGGCCCCTCTATCCCCATACGACACCTCCAGGGTTTGGATGTGTAAGGCACTGACGGGCCCCCCATGCCCTTAGGATGCCTCCCGGTGTGTAACGCACTAAAGGGCCCCCCCCACAAGCTGGTTTGGTTGCTGGGAAACACAGACCGCCCCACACACAGGCAGGGCCGATCTGCGGGGCCCTGGGGCCGCCCTGCTCAGTCCCCGCTGTCCAGCTTCTTGCTGCGCGGCACCAAAAAGATGCCCCCGTCAGCGGTGAGCTGCAAGGAGAACTCGTCTGGCGAGTAGGGGTTCCCCGTGTCATCCCGCAGCATGAGGAAGACCTCGCGGTACAGCTGGCCCAGCTTCTGCTTCATAAGGCCCAGGGTCTTGTCCACCTCGCAGCGGTCCCGCAGCAGCTGCTGTCGCTCCCGCCCCAGCTGCTCCAGCTCCTGCTCCAGCTGCACGATGTTCTCCAGCTTGCGCTTGCGGCAGTTCTGGGCTGCCACCTTGTTCTTGCCGCGGCGCCGGATGTCCCGGATCAGCGCCAGCTGCGGCTCCGTCAGCTGGTACTTGGACACCAGCTCGTTGAAGTCGTCCACCGGCAGGTTGACGATCTTCTCAGTGGGGAAGGGGATCTTCATGGCCAGGGCGCGGCGCTCATCCCGGCTGCAGGCCAGCTCAGCCCGGGGGGGCGCCCGGCCCCTCTCCAGCTGGGGCTTGAAGGGCTCCGGGGGCTGCATGGCAAAGGGGGGCGCATCTTGCAAGGCGGGCAGCAAGGAGTAGTGCGGGCCGTAGTCCACGGGGTACATCTCGGCATAGTCGGGCCGCAGCCTGCTGGGCTCCAGCCCCTCTGTCTCCATGGAGTCGGCGTCGCTGTAGTTGAGCGACAGGCCCGAATCGGATTCCAAGTCCTCCTGGGCACTGCAGGGTGGCGGGGGACCGTAGCCCTCAGCCCGGCCCCCCTCAGCCTGCCTGCCGGCCTCCCCTTGGGACTCGCTTAGCAGCCCGGACAGGGACAGAGTCTTGTTGGTGCCCAGCTGGCCCAGGGCGGTGGTTCCCGGCCCCGGATCAAGGCTGGAGGAGATCAGCATCCCAGTGTAGCCATAAGGGGAGTCCATAGGGGGCACGGGGCCCATCCCCAGCCGGGAGCACGGGGGCGCCACGACATCCAGATAGTGGTGGTCATAGACTGTGGCAGGCTGGCTGCAGCTGGGCACCGGGCCATCCCCCAGCGCTGGGCAGTGCCCGTAGTTGGCAGTGGGCCCCATTTGGTGCATGAGGGTGTAGAGTGCAGGGTCGTAGGGGGTCTCATTCGGTACATCCAGGCCCTGTGGGGTTGAGAGACGCAGGCTGGTTAGTGGATGCAAGGAGCTTCCCCCGAGGCATCGCTGGGCCAGGCCTCCCACGCCTGAGAGGTCTGGGGTGTTGTCCCCATAATACAGGGTGGGGTGGGGAAACGGAGGCACAGGGAAGGTAAGCATCTTAGTCAGAGCCAGGGTCAGTGGCAGAGTCAGGAAAAGAACCCAGGAGTCCTTACGCCCAATTCCCTCCTATAGGCCTACAGCCACGCTCCCCACCACTCCCTAGGCCCAAAATACTGGTGCAAAGGATCAAAGCAACAAAGGGTCCAGACTGGACCAATGTCCCATCCCTGCCCTCGAGACATTCCCCCAACTTCCTTCTGCAAATGCCTGTCCTCTCTCCCACCTCATGCTCCCCAACACCCGCCTCTCCCCCAACTCACTCTGCCCTAACCACCTCCCCTCCCCCAACTCATGCTTCCCTCAGCTCCTTCCCATCTCCAACTGCTCCCTATTTCCTGACTGCTCCCCACAACCCCTTGCCCCTTATTCAGTCTCGCCCCTGCTTACTGCTCGCCGGAGCCAGCCATGCTGCTGCAATGCTCCCCGGCAGGAGCAGCAGGTCGGAGCGCTAGCAGAGTGGCTGTGGGGGAGGGGGAACAGTGTGGGAGGGCCAGGGCTCGCCTCCCAGGCTGGGAGCTCAGGCGGGCCGAACTGGATGGTCCCCCGGGCTGGATGTGGCCCACAGGGCGTAGTTTGCCCACTCCTGCTTTAAACGGCCTTGTCTTCCTTGAGTGCTCCTTTAGCACCTCAACCGCCTAGTGGGCCCACTGTCTGGCTAGCAGGCTTCTTGCTTCTGATGTATTTAAAAACGTTTTTAGTGTTAGTTTTTGCATCCTTAGCAAGCAGCTTCTCAAATTCTTTCTTGACCGGCCTTTTTTTAGTTTTATGCTTAATCTGCCAGAGTTTGGGCGGCTTCTTATTACCCTCACTGGGACCTGACTTCCAGATTTTAAAGGATGCCTTTTTGCCTCATACTGGGCTGCTTAGCCCGGTGGTATTCTTTTGGTCCCCTGATGGTCTCTCCTGGCTTCGGGGGTCTCTCTTTAGTCTGAGTCTTTACAGTGGTGGTTTTAAACAGTCCCCATGCTGCTTGCAGGCGTTTCGCCCTTGTGACGGCTCCTTTCAGTGTCCAGCTAATGGACGGCCTCCTTGCTGTATTGTTCCCCTTTTCAAAGTTAAATGTCACCATGGTGGGTTTTCTTATGTTAGCCCCCTACGTGGCTATTCCTGAGCAGGTCAGCTGTATGCACCTCTTCGACCTGACCCTGTGTCCCATTTAGGCCTGTATTAGGAACTGCCTCTCCCCTCGTGACTGGCTCCCAGGACTACCTGCTCCAAGAAGCAGTGGTGGAAGTTAGTGGGGTCTAGGAATTTTATCTCTGTGTCTTGCCAAGGGGGATATGTGCCTACGCAATAAAGGGACAATTGAAATCCCCATTATTGCATTTTCTGCTTCTGTAGCCTCTCTAATCTTCCTGGGCATTTTCAGTCCCCCTCGCCAGGCTGGTCAGGGTGCCAGCATTGCCTGCCCCTCCCCCCCATGCTCTGCAGCATTGCCAGCCCTAGAAAGGGGTCAGGAGAGGCTCTAGGGATGGGGAATACAGCATACTGGGAACTCCTTGGAGGGAGAATGGGAGGCCTGGAGCATGCTGGGAATATGCCACTCCTTAGAGTGCAGGAATGGAGCATGCTGGGAACACCTTGCCTCTTGGGGTGGCATGAGGGGTCCCAGAGCATGCTGGGAACACCCTGCCCCTTGGGATGAGATGAGGGGCCCCAGAGCATGCTGGGAACACCCTTGGGGTGGGATGGGGGATCCAGAACATGCTGCAAATGTGTCATTCCTAGGATTGGAGGGGGAATGGAGCATGCCGGGATCACCTGCCCATTGAGGAGGGGGGTTGCAGTCCCAAAGCATGCTGGGAAGACGCCCAGCCCTGCAGCAAGTGCCCGCCCTACAGAGATGGACAGCGCGATATCGTCTCAGCCAGAACAATGGAGCCGATTCATCTCCTCAGACAGACGCCCCATTGTGCGTTCGGCCCCTCCGCCCTCCCCCACCAGCCAAGCACCACAGCAAGGCCCCTGCAGTGAATGGGGCAGTGTTGGCGCAGGGGCAGGTGAGCGGCTCCATCCCACTGGGAAGATTAAAGAGACGACTGCGTGTAATTAATACCTGCCGCTCTGCCGGGGCCTTGGGAGGACAGGGTGCTGGGCGGGGGGCTGTTTGTCCCCAGAACCCAGGCTGCCTCCTCACACTGATCAGGTCTCCTGTCCCTGGTGGGATGGATCCAGGGAGCTGGTGGGATGGTCCCTGGGGGCAGAGAATCCCAGGGAGTTGGGGCTAGAACTCACCAATAAGGGGAGCGCTCCCTTGGCCTGCACAGCTAGCTGCTCCCCTAGCCTCTTGGTGGGCCCAACCACCAGGGGGCAGCATTGCTCCCTCACTCAGGGATCCCCACTCAGGGCATGGGGATTCGGTCGGCGCTGGGGCCGGTTAGCGTCACTGGGAACTGGGCTGAGGCCAAAGGATGGGGGAGCAGTTGGGGGACATTAGACCCAAACATCAGGTCTGGGGTGAGCTCTGTGATTGGCTGGGATGCCCCATTAATCCAGCCCAGGCTTATTAAGGCCAGGCCAAGAGCCAGCCAATGCGCTCCTCTCCTCGAGCTGGCAGCGGGGGGCTGAGCTGGGAGCCCCCTCCCTGTGCCAGGCTCAAGGTAACCCGCGTGACTTTTGACCCAGATCAGAATTTTCCTGCTGGGGTATAGGGTCTGAGCCTGGCCAAACTCATGTCACTTTTGTGAGCCTAGAGCAGGCAGCTGCCTGGGAACCAGGCCCCATTGCAAGGGGAGATGCCAACCAAACTCCCTGGGAGCCAGCCCCCCAGGTGGGTGGCAGTAGCCCACTGGGGACAAGGGCCTGGCAACTCAGCGCCTGAGGCCCCCAGCTGGGTCAACCCCATCCTCTTCTACAATAATTGTCTCTCCAGCTGCTCTAGTGCCCAGGAGATCGCGGGAGTCCACGCTGGACGCTGCGACCGGCTTGGCCAGCAGGAGGGCGAAGGGGGCTAACAGCAGCGGGCACTGCCATTGCTTGAAGCCAAGAGGCTGGGATCCAAAGCTGGTCTGGCTGACGGAGGGAAGCAGAGGGGCTGTTCGGGGCTCACCTGCAGCTCCGCGATGGACATGATCTCCTGCCAGGTCAGCTCCATCTCCCCTTGCTGTCCAGGCTCACTCAACGGTGGTGCGGGCAGGAGCGTTGTCCGAGCCCGGCCCTGCTGGGGCGGGCAAGGGGGCATCTTGCCAGCCCAGGCCCTGCCCAGCTTCTGCTCCAGAAGGGCCACCCCAAAACCGGCCGTGGCAGCAAAATTCTGTGGCACAAGGACAGAAAGAATTTGATTGGACAAAGGCCCAGCCTTCCCACTTGCTGATTGGTAGAGACAGGATCCACCCTAGCCTTCCCGTCTGCTGATTGGTAGAGACGATCCATCCCAACCTTTCTGCCTTCTGATTGGTTGGGACTGGATCCATCCCAGCCTTTCCGCCTGCCGATTGCTAGATACAGAATCCACCCCATCCTTCCTGTCTGTTGGTTGGTACAGAAAGGATCCAGCCCAGCCTTCCAGCCTAGGGATTGGTGGAGACAGGATCCATCTCAACCTTCGTGCCTTCTGATTGATAGGGATTGGATCCACCCCAAACTTCCCCACCTGCCGATTGGTAGAGAAAGGATCCACCCCATCCTTCCTGCCTGCTGATTGGTACAGGCAGGATCCATTCCAGTCTTCCTGCCTGGAGATTGGTGGAGACAGGAGTCACCCCAGCCTTTCTGCCTGCTGATTGGTGGAGATAGGATCTCTCCCCCTGTCCCCCGCAGCCTTCCCATCCACTGATTGGTGGTCTGAGCGATTTCTCTCTCTGATTGGGAGCTGGAGAGCTCCTCTGCTATGGGGCACCCTGAGGAGCTCTTTGCAGCTCCCAGGCCTGGGCATGGCAGGGGAAGTGGGGATGCCCAGAATCGCTCTGCTCTGTACATCGCCCTCAGGCCTGCTGGGCCAAGTGTATGGAGGGGCCAGGCTCTCCTTGGGCTCCACTGTGGGGACCTGCTCCAGATCCCAACACCCCCACCTTTGGGGGTCACAGTCTGGAGCTGGGTGGCCTGAGGGATTCTGGCTCTAGCCTCTAACTGCTCTCGGAGAATTGAGCTGTAGGGCGCCCCATTCCTGAAGTTCAGTGGGGACTGGATCCAGGCCTGGCTGGAGCAGAGATGGGGGATGGGGGGACATTCATAGGAAAGGCACCGGTCCCCGATCCCCACTGATCTCTGGCCACCTTAGTCCTCTTCCCAACCCAGCTGGGGATGTGGGGTGAGGTCAGGACCACGCCCACCAGCCGCCCCCCCACTCGCCATCTCCACTCACCCCCCTTGCTGCTCTCTTACCCTCCCCCAGCCTCATTTATCTTCCCCCTCTGCCTGGAAGGATCTCTCCTCTCCCTCCACAGCTCCCTCCAGAGTCTCCCATCCTGTGGGGTGTCCAGGGTTGATGGGGAGGCTGCAGTACTGGGCCCTTTCCCGAGCACCACGTTTCCTTCTGCAGCCCGGTAGGATTCCCCACAGCGCCCCCGGGCGTGGTCACCCCGTCTGGTGCCCCGATAAGCCTCCCCTCCCCGGTTGCTCCCCTCACCTCTGAGCCGGTTCTGTGAATTTGCAGCCCGCAGCCGGCAAACTCAGACATTCATGAAGCCACGAGGAGGCCTGCTCTGCTCCTGCAACACACAGATAAGGGCCCTTATCGCCCACAGCTGCATGGCTCCGGCATGCGCCCTGCCAGCAACCTGAACCCCACTGTGCTCTACCCGCCCTGTCCCAGCCCTGACCATCCCCAGTCTCCGTCCAGGGCCAGACACACCCGTGAAACGGCCCAAAGCACAAGGGAGGCAGTGTGATCTAGTGGGTAGTGCACTTCATTGGAACACAGGGGTTCTGTTCCCAGCTCTGGCCTGCTGAGTGACCTCAGGGAGGGCATCCCTGCTCAGTTCCTCAGTTTCCCCTCCTGAGCTCCTCTGTTCAGCTCTTTGGGGCAGGGTCCATTTCTCACTCTTGGTCTGTGCAGCACCTGGCGCAGAAGGGCCATGATCTCGGTCGGGGTCTCTAGGTGCTGCCAATATGCACAGAATAAGCCTGGTCTGCAACAGGAGCCAACAGTGGATCATGGAGGGGGCCCCAGGGAAGCAACTCAGCTTGGCCATGGTGTTGGGACGTCCCATCCCGCCCTGAGACACTGCACCACGCTAATGACCAGGCCTTGGATTTACATTATGCCCTCCTGCAGCACAGCACCCCCTAGTGCCACACTGAGGCAATGGGGCCAGCGCTGACGGCCCGGGGAGAGCAGCCCCCGTTGAGCCCCTGCTCGGTTCCCGGGCTCTGCTGCCCTCCCCACTGCCAGCGCCCGGGCATGCGGGCAGGGCTGCCTCCCTCCAGCGATTTCACAAGAGGCTCCTTGCGGCAGGGGAGGCCCCGGCTGCCGGGAAGAGAAGCAGAAACGGTCCCGTCACTTGCCGGCCCCGCCCGGCGCCCACGTTACCCCCTTCCTGCTGGCAGTGCCTTCCTAGAGGAACTTCCCTGCCACTCCATTCAGCTCTGCCATGCAATGACCCCCATGACACCATTCCCCAAGGGCTCCCTGGCAGGCTGGGGGTCAGAGTCTTTAACCCCCACAGTGGAACTGAGTCCCCCTGGGCTTGTGCCACCCCAGGAATGAATGAATGACCAGGACGGCTCCGTGGGGCACAAAGGCACAGAGCTTGGCTCTTCCCCATAGCCAGACTAGCTCTGTGGGGCCCAAATGGACAGATCTCAGCTTCCCCCACGACCAGGCCAGCTCCCTGGGGCCCAAAGGGACAGATCCTGGGTCCTCCCATGACTCAGCTGGTTCTGTGGGGTTTGCAGGGACAGACTCTGGCAGAACGATGCTCCCCTGCCCCACACCTCCTTCTTATTCCCCTCCAAGCCCCGCCCCCAGGTGCCAAGGCTAAGGCCAGCCTTTCACGGGAGGGCACCCAGTCAGAGCCGGATTCTCAGTCGAGATGGTCCTGTCAGGGGCACACTGGGCAGGCTCCCCACGTCCCGGGGGTTCAGCTGGGCCTGAAACTGGCGTTTGCACCCCGAGCACAGACCGGCCACAGAGCCGGATCCCAAGGCGCCTGCCTCCCGCTCCGGGCACTGGGGAAGCCTGAGGGGCAATTCCCAGTAAAGATGTTGGGGAGGGGGAATCCCAGCCCCGAGCCGATGGAAACACGACTGAGGCAACAAACCAAGAAGACCACGGGTCAGATGTGTGAGACCTGAGCCAAAGCAAGGGTGAGAAACAAAGGCACACCCTGCTCAGGCCACCCGCTGTCCTTCCCTCCGTCCGCCCGTCGCCAGCCAGGGGAGTGTTGGAAATCGAGTACTTTGCCTACAGGAATCCTGCCCGAATCCAGGCACAAACACACACTCCTCACCTGCCCCCAGTTCCGCCTGGCAGCATCACCCCATCGACAACCCAGCTGGGATCTTGTGGGCCCCCCCACCAGATCCTATTTCCAGGATGCTGCAGGGCTGGGCTCTGGGTATCCCTAGACAGCACCCGCCAGGTGCCACCCAGCCATGAGGGGTGAGGTCAGGGGGACGCTGGGTATGGTCAGATCAGGATGGGGGGCAGAGCATAGGCGCAGGAAGTAGAGGTTTGGGGGGTGCTGCAGCACCCCTGGGTTTTGCACCTGGCATCCCAGCTGCTGGCCCTGTGCTCTGCTGCCCAGGGTCCTAGCTGCTGGTCCTGCTGCTCCCCAGGGGCTCGGCCGCTGGCCCCAGGGCCCCCCTCGGTCACTGGGTCCTGGCTGCAGGATCCCCGCCAGTGGTTCCACACCTGCCCCTAGTTGTAATCCCAGCCTCTGCCGCCTTCCCCCTGTCTGCATCGCCTCACTCGGAGCCGTAGCCCTGCTCCCGGCCCCAGCTCTCAGGGGCGGTGAGAGGCGCAGACAGGGATAAGAGGGGTACAGCTCAGCAGCACCCCCACTCCTAAAGCTTCCAGCACCACTGGAGCTGGGCACGGCCAAGGGCCATCGAGTCGGGTCCCGTGTCACTGAGCAGGCAGCTTATAGCTGATCGGTATCAACTGGGCCGCACCCATCGCTGTACCAGAGAGGCAGCTGTTGGTAATGGACATGGCACCTTCCCCACCCGCCCAAACCCAGCTGCCACTGCCAGCAGCTACCACCTTGCGGCTGTTTCCACAGGGCTGCGAAATGAGTTTGCCAGGTCTCAGGCCAGTCCAGAGACACCTGGCCCCAGAGCCAACCCTAAAAGATCCCCTGGGGCCGGTCTCAGCTGAGATCCCGCAGGCTGACAGGCTCTGGCAACTGAGCTGCTGTGGGGGCAGGGCGGGGCCCGCAGGCCCTGCTGGGAAGCTCGTGAGGAGGTTCTGAGCACCAATAGATTTCCTGGCGATAGAACCAGACGGGCCCATTCAGATCCCTGCATCCCGCCTGGTGACTGCTGGGCGCGGACCATTTAGAAATCGAGTCCATCCTCAACTAAAAGCCTCCACGTGATGGAGAATCCACCAGTCCCCTGGGAAGCAGCTCCGAGGTCTATTTCCCCTCCCTGTTACAGACTCCTGTCTCAGCTCCAGTTTAAACTGGGAGGGATCCAGCCTCCAGGGTGGGGCATTCCAGAGGCTCCTCCTCTCTGCAGTTATTTGTTAGGTGTATGACTCTAACTCATGGACCAAGCCCCCAGCCAGCCAGGTGCCGTAAAAACACAACAGACAGATGGTTCCTGTGCCAAAGAGCTTCCAGTTCAATGCAGCCACCTCTGGGGTGAGATGCAGCAGCTTCCAGGCGAAGGCCTGGTCAACACTTAAAACATCTGTTGACGGTTCTGGGACACAGGGGGGTGAAAAATCCACTCCCAAGACCTGGCCCCAATAACCTCAGTTCTCAGTTGGAACCTTTTGCTGGATCATCTCTGTCCCGCTGCATTTCCAAAAGGGGGCAATTCAGCCTTTTTTAGCTTCAAAAAAATTCTCTAAATCTCCTAGATTTCTTGGTTTGCTTTTGTCTCCAACCCTGGCAACTTTGAAAGGCCATTTTCCTCTAGCGCCTGCTCTGGTTCGGTGAGGAATCGATGGGGGAAGTTTTCTGGCCGGTGCTTCGCAGGACGGCGGATGAGACGCTGCCAACAGCCCCTTCAAAGCTATTTCAAATGTTTCGTAATTTACCAAAAATATATCTAATAAAAAACAACGGGCTGTAGAAAGGGGAAACAACCCTTCGATCCCAGAAATATAGGGGTGGGTGGCTTTCCTCTGAAAATCCCACCCTCCCATACACATGACTTAAGTAACCAATCAGAACTGGCCAGGAGGAGCCTGTCCCCGCTCCCAAATCTTTGAGCTGGGCCCTTGTGTTCCCTGCCCTTTGGGCATTGTGGATGCACTGGGCTGGGCCCTGCGGTGGGGTGGGGGGGGGGGCTGAGGAGCATGGCAGCTCCCTGTGGGGGCAGGTTGGCAGAGTGCCCTGTGCTGTCTCCTGCAGATGCCCTGTGGATGCCCCCAGCTGTCTCATCCCTCTTTCCCTAGGATAATAAACACCCCACAGCCGCAGGAACGCCCAGCCAGACCGCACACTGGGCTCACTTCTGCTTTCAAGTGCTTTCCAGCAAGCGGGACAAGCAGCCAGCCATGGCATCATCCCCCGCGACCGGCAGGCCATGTTGCGGGGGGCGGCAGACTCAGCTCTGCAGCCTTGTGCCACGAGTGCTTGGTTTACACCAAAGCCAGGGTGGACAGGGTCAATAGACCTGTTCACCGGGGGTTAGCCAGTGGAGTGGGGCGGAGGATGTGGGGAGGAGGGTGCTGGGGACTTCCTGTTGAGCAGCCCAGGATGCAGGACTCTGTCCGTCCCTCTAATTCCATCCCTTTGTCTGGTTTGGACCCAGCTCCCCTCCATGTGGATCAGAGCCCCCGGGTCAGGGGCAGCTCCTCACAGGGCTAAGCCCGCTGCCAGCGGGGGGCAGATTTGTGCTAAAGCACCAGAAGATTCACTCTCCTTCCGCCGGCGTCAGATCCCAAACCCGACTCCTGCCCTCAGCGCCACCAGTGGGGGCCTTGGGCCAGACCGAAATAGACCCCTCTGTCCGAGCCAGGTTCTCCATGTGGACTACAGGTTAGAGCCATGGGGCTGGGAGCCAGGACTCCTGGGTTCTCTCCTTTGGCTCTGGCAGGCAAGTGGGGGCTGGTGGGCTAGAGCCATGGGGCTGGGAGCCAGGACTCCTGGGTTCTAGCCCTGTCTCCCTCAGCGAGCCCTTTGTCAGAGCAGTTTTGCCACCTGATGCTAGGGCTGTATAGAGAGCAGGGCGCTTTTTCTGCAGGGAGATGCAGGGATCAGAGGGTTAAGGCCCTGATCGGCCCCCGCCCCCGCCGCAGCCTGTGGGCCGTTATCACCTTCTGGGGCCCCTGGTTTCCCGCCCGTGTTTCAACACAGGCCCCCTCCGATTTCCCAAGGCCCCGGCGGGATGTTGCACAACGCAAAAGCCTCTCTTGGTTAACACTACGCCTGGCTCCCTCGGGGCATGTCCCCCTCCCCTGCTCCTGGGCCCGAGGTGTGGGATGGGGTGGCGAGGGGGCATTCCTTAGGAGGGGCCTCCCCACCAACCCTGGCCACTGCCCAGCCCTCTCGGCTCATCGGGGTGGCCCTGCCCTGCACCCTTGGCCCAGGCAGCCCTGCCAGGGGATCAGCACCGTGCACGGCGCTGAGAGCACAGAGCAGGACCCGTGGGGCAAACACAGCAGCACCCGCCAGCCATCCACCCAGCACAGCCCCTCGCAAACACTGGGCACTGCACTGGTAGCATCGGAGGCACTGCACTGGGCCTCGGGAGAGCTGGGGTCTGTCCCGGGCTATGGCTTGCTGGGTAACCTTAGGCAAGCTATGCCTCTCTGTGCCTCAGTTTCCCCATCTGGACAATAGGGATCACAGCCCTGGCCTGCTCAGTGAAGAGCTTTGAGATCGATTGTTAGGATGGCACTGGAAGCTGGCATTTTGCTCCGGACCTTGCAATGGCTCTGACAGCTGCGATCCCACTTCCCCCACCAGCAGTACTGAGCCCTGCTTGCTCCCTCTGGCAAGTGCTACACCCTTCCCTGCCTTCCAGTGGCTGGGTCTCACATACTCCCCCACTAAGTGGGACCCACATCCCCTCCCCCACCCACTGTAGGTGTCACCCAGTAGCACAGGATGGGGATACATTCCCTCCAGGCCCCTGTGCCTCCCAGCTGGCATCCTGCAACCTTAGCATTAACAGGAGCTGGCAAGCACCACTACCTTCAGCTAGGCAGGATAAGGACTGCTCAGCTGTGTGTCAGAGGCCCTGCACTGCTGAGGGGGATTCTCCCTTAGTGCAGGTGGCTTTGCCACCAGGAGGATCCAAGTTCTATGTCTCATGCAGCTACGAAATGCAGCCTGGAGCTGGGCGTGGAGTTCCCAGTGCCCACGGCTTTGCTGCAAGATTCTGACCATCTCCTGTACCTGTTGTGGGAAGACCCTACAATAACAAACCAGCATGCACAGTTTGGTGGGCTTTTCAAGCTCTTGGTGACATTAGGTTCAAGCTGGGGTCAGTGCTGGGATGGGGCTGCATGGGGCTTGTACCCAGAGCTGGGTAGGTGCGGACTCATCTGCTCAGGGCTGGGGCAAGCTGGACAGTCAAAGGGGAGAGACAGGCAGAGACTCGCAGCGGGGCTCAGCCAGTCGGGAGCCAGGCACCCCGCTCCCCGTGGTCGGGGGCAGGGGGTTGCCCCAGGACCACAGCTTGTTCTGCTACTTAGATTGAGATGTAGCTTATACCAAGCATGTGAAACGCTGGGGCCCTGTGTGGGTTATTAGCGGCGGGGATCAAACTTGCAACCTGATCTTCGTCCCTAACCCTAAAACATCAGCTCTTAGGCCCATCAATCCATACCTGGCCTAGACACCACAAGAAGGTGACAGAGCACCACACTGAGTGGGCATGGCTTAGCCACAAGTAGGTGCATGTTGTTTGCACATGCGTCAATGTGTGAGCTCCACTGTCCTCTACTGGATGGAATCCACACCGCTGCACTCTGTGTCATAGCCCTGTACTGCTCCCAGGGAATCGCTTTTCGTAGAGCTGTCCATCTGGGAGGGGGTGCCTCTGGAGGCATCTGTTCCATTCTGCTGCCATGAGGTTCTGGGGATCTAGGGTGTGACTCCCATGACGCCCCCGGGGGATTGTCTCAGGGCCCCTCTTCCAATCCAGGCAAGGCTGAGACTTGCTCTGAGCCAATGGCCCCTGCCCAGGGGGATTGGCCTTCAATTGTCACCCCACTGGCTTGGAGCCTTGGGGCCAGCCCAGGGGCTCCAGTGGGAGGGACCCGAAGGGGATCATGGTCAGTGTGTGTGAAGGGTGGAGCCGGCCCCAGATTCCCACTCTGATTCTAGCAGTGCAGCCAGAGGGGCCGCATCCAGCCCCATCTCTGCCCCTAGCAAAGGAATTCAGTCCAGCCTCCCTGGTTTCTCTGGGCTGTTTCTCTGCAGTCACGGATGGAGATGATGCAGAAGCCTGGCTAGAATCTGGCTCGCTTGCCTCTGGCCAGAGCAGCTGGCTGGGGATGGGAGCCTGTGTGCGTTTGGGGTGGGAAGGAAGCTTTGGGACTTGCAGAGGCAGCTGCTCCTCGGTGATGCTGGGGTAAATCCAGGGTCACGCCGGGCACCTGAGTGGGGCTAGTCCAGCTTCACACCGGCCTAGCTAAGTGCTGAATTTGGCTCAGAGGGGGCGGAAGCAGGCATGGCTCTTCCAACCCTGTGTGCCAAATCAGCAGCCTAAGGCATGATCCAAAGATGGGGCATGGAGAGGGCTTGGATCCCCAAGGACTACAGGCCTCTGCCCCCCCAGAACTGAAGGAGAATCCCCACTAGCTGTTAGCAATATAGGGTTTATGACACACACACACAGCCTTTACGCCCCACATGTTGCTCTGCTGAGGCTAAGAGAGAAGGGACGCCTGCTCCGTGGTGACACACTCTTGGAACCAGGAGTGAGCTGAGACTCTGCGGGGAGATATTTCCTTTGCTGTTTCTCTTTGTTACCAGTCTGAGGACAAAGCTGCCACAAGGCTCAGATCCTCAGAAAGAGAGAGAGAGCTACAGGAAGCCCTTTATTGCCCCTCAGCGCTAGGCCCAGGGCTCACCCCCTTCAGGGGCAGTCAGCAAAGCTGGGCTCGCTTGGCCCCTGGTCAGATACACGGGTACCCAGCCAGGGCCTGGGCACATTCAGGAAGCCAGTGCCACAGAGCTGCCGATGGCCTGTCTGGCGGATGCGGGGGCATCACCCCCACTGCTAGATTTCCCTGGTACCTCCAACAGCCTCTGCATCTGGCCCTCAGAGATCCCCAGCACTGCCACGTCCGTGGGCACCTCCACCAAGCCAGCTGCCCCTCTGCCTGGGAGCTTGGGGCTCTGGTTGCACCCCCAATCCGAAAATCAAAGAGAGCCCAACCCCGCTGAGCTCTGCCTAGTTTTCAGTTCATGCTAAATGGCCATGGGCTGCACTGCCCCCCAGAAGTGGCTGCTTTTGGGCAGTGGGGGAAGAGATCCCTGTGTCAGGAGTCCTGGAAACACTCTGGGACCCTTCAGGGAGAGACTTCAGCCCCTGCTGCTCTGAGTGCGCAGCCCCTGGCACTTGAGCTGAAGGGGAATCACTGTGGGCTGTGTGGGGGTTATGACACTCAATGAAGCAGAGTCTGCAGCCGTCCAGGAGAGGGCAGTGGTGAGCACTAATTGGCTGGTCACAGGGAAGAGACAGGCCTGGAGCAGGGTCCCTGGGGCAGCAGAAACGGTCCCAGGGAGGGCAAAGCCAATAGGCCATCAAGCCCAGGACCTGGGTCTCCCTGTGAGCCCCCTTCCCCCCGGTGTGTCCAGCTGACCACAGGCCTGTCCCTGGAGCCCCTGGGGGCTGGACTGACTCAGCCCCACAGCCCCAGCCTCTCTATTTATTACCGGTATTGCAGCCATAGACGGCAGGCCCATTTCCCTTTGTCTCTGTGATATCATGTGGCAGGGAGTTCTTTTGGTTCACACTCCCTCCCGCCCTGCCGCCTTCAATAGCAAACGCTGTAATGAAGCCAGGGCCCCGTGACCCACATGGCAGCTCTGCCCCAAGAACCCAAACCGCAACTCAAGCTAAAGGAGAATCGCCTGCAACTCTTCACCCTAAAGGGTCTATGGGCCATGGCTGACAGTGCTGGGTGCACCCAGGAGAGGGCAGTGGTGTACGCATCTGACACACACACACCTCGCGTGCCCCAGCCTGGCTATTTAGATTGTCCTTTTCCACCAATGTCCACCCAACTCCCAGACCTGGGTGCAACCTTCAGAGCAAACCCTCGTCTCTGCCACGTGCGCCACAAACACAAACACTAGAGCCACACAGCCACGAGCCCCAGGGGAAGATCCCACCCCTGCCCTACTCACCCCACCCGGAGGGGAAAGTGCAAATGCCCGTGAGCCCCCCATGGGAGCTGCTTTCTGCGTAGCTGCTGGGAGAATTGGTTGACTTCTGCACTGGCTCCACATGTGTGTGTGTGTATTGTGTAGGGGTGTGTGCACATACAGTGTATACATTGTGTAGGTGTGTGCGTGCATACAGTGTATATGTGTGTGTGCATTGTGTCGGAGTGTGTGTGCATAGAGTGTACACGTGTGTGTGTGTGTGTGTACTGTGTGTGCGTAGTGTGTATGGGTGGGTATGTGCAGTGTGTGTGTGTAGGACATATGTATGTGTGAGGGCATACAGTGTGTCTGTGTGCGTGAGTCCTCTGTGTGTCCTCTGTGTGTGTGTATACAGTGTGTGTGTGTGTAGATAGTGTGTCCGTGCGTGTGTGTGTGCACTGTGTGTGTGTGTAGGATGTGTGTAAGTGATGGTGATGCGGGGGGAGGAGGGCTGTGTTTTCCACTCACCTCCAGCAAGTCACTAACTCACACCCAGAGACACAAGGGCGCAGATGGGAGCAGGCAGCCCCCGGGCTGAGCCTCTCCCCCATAAACCCTGCCCCGCACCAAATCCCCAGGATGGGCAGTCGGGGCAAGTCTCCGCAGGACCCCACAGCGCAGCGCCTGCCCCACAGGCCACTGAGCGCAGACCCCCAAAACCAGCAGGGTGGAGCCCATCTGATCGGGACCCCCAGGGGCTGCAGCATCCGCATCCTACATGCCCAGGGCTTCATACCCCCAGCTTCCTCATGGGCCCCATGCCCTCCCCACGCCACATGGGGCAGGAGCCTGCCCCCAGACTCCAGGCCCCCAGAGCCATATGTCTCCAGCCAGCTCACAGAGATGGGCTGGAGCAGCCCGTTTCTGACCGGGATCTGGGCTGGACTCTTCCCACAGCTCGGGCGGCCGGATGGAGCTGGGAATCTGCGGGGTGGACGGGGACAGGGATCCGGTTGCGGGGCTGAACAGGGCTGGGGATCCGTGTCATGAGGGGTGGCGTTGGACTCCAGGGGTTGGTGCGGGATTGCACCCTGCCTTGTTCCAGAGCCTGGGGTCCCATCCTGGGGCATGAGGTGTGTGTATGGGGGGCTCCTGAACTACCCTAGCGAGTAGTTCCATGCAAGCAGGACAGGACTCACCCACCCCCACCACCCTGCGGTGACCCATCTGCTTTGGGAAACTCTCCCACCCCCAGCTGGGCTCTCGGGTTCCCAGCACCTGCCGGAGCGGCCCAGCCGCAGGGACCTGAACAAAGTCTCCTTTGAGAGGCCGGGGCCGGGCCAGGCACAGCTGCTGGCTCCTACCTGCCTGGGGTCCCCAGCCGGGGGGCGCGCAGGGGTCTCACGCTTTTCCCCCGTCTCCGTCACGGTGGCTCCTTCCCGCAGGACCCCCAGGTTCTGGGGAAGCCGAGCGTGGTCCAGGCTGCGAGCCGCGGCGGGGGACTTCTCAGGGCACCTCCATCCTGGTCAGCCCTGGGGGGGCCCTGCCTGGGCCGTGGGGTGCTCGGAGGGCAGGGCTCACGTCCGCGGTCTCCTCTGTGAGGCTCTGCGCCCGTCCCTGGGGTTGCCTGTTATTACATAAACGGGGCCAGCCCTGCCCCGCCGTCTAACGGCCTCCCGCCCGCCCCCCCGCGAGGTGTGGAGGGGAAGCCACAGAGAGCAGTGTCCCTAGGGGACGCCCCCCCCCGCCTCCGGGGGCTGCACTGCAGGGAAACAGGAGCCCTCGCTCCACGGCACACGGTGATAACAAGGACACGACACAACCCCCGACAGCACACAGCCACACACACACACGCTTGTGCAGATGCAAAAATACAGCCACAGGCGCACGCACAGAGACCCTTCCCCCCCAGAGTGTCTCTCACACACACAGCTGCACACGCACTCAAACACACCTACAGCCACACTCACGCACACACACAGCCCCACAAACACTCACACAGCCACACACACACACGCTTGTGCATATGCACAAACACTGCCACAAGCATGTGCACAGAGCTTGCTTCCCCCCCACACACATACAAAGCCACAACCACACACAGCCATACACCCAGAGAGCCCCACAAACACACACAGAGCCACAAACGCACACCCAGAACCCCACAAACATACACAGCCAGACATGCATACACACACAACTCCGTACACAACAACAACTTTAAAAGGGATTGTTGAGTCTTAAGAAAGACAAACACAAACCCACAGGCACAGCCCCCACAGGGGCGCTTTCTTTCTTTCTTTCTTTCTTTCTTTCCCCACTTTAGAACTCAAGAATTTCTGTAACTTTGTGCCACATTTCGGTAAAGTCTCAAATATACCCAGGTGGGAGTTCAATGCAAATTCATTTTTAGTCAATAAAACAGGTTGAGATTGTCCCCCAGGAACCGGCGGCAGGGAGGGAGCGAGCTGCCTGCGGCGCCAGGTGACCAAAGGGGGCACAACAACTCTGGGGGCAGTTGGAGGGGGCAGCAGGGTGACCACAGGGGTGTAGGAGGGCAGGATGGGGGGCACCAGCATCATCAGTTGTGTCTTTTATGTGAGACACTCGCACATTTGTTAACCCCCTGCCAGCCACTACCCAATTGTACTGATGGGGAAACTGAGGCACAGAGCAGGGCTGGCACTGACTGAAGGTCAGACAGAAAAGCTGACGCCAATATGGGGAGTGGAACCCAGGTGTCCTGACTCCCAGCTCCCTCTGCTCTAACCCACTCCATTCCACCATGCAAGCCACTTGGGTTCTACAAACAGGCCCTTACAGTCTCAGTAGGTAGACAAGGGCTCAGTAGGCCACTTCTGGGAGGACAGTGGGGTCTTATGGTTAGAGCAGTGGAGACTGGCAGTCAGGACTCCTGAGTTCTATCCCCAGCCCTGGGAGAGGTGTGGGGTCTGGTGGTCAGAGAAGGGTTGTGTGGGGGAGGCAGGAGGAATGGGCATCAGAACTCCTAGGTTCTATTCCCAGCTGTGGGAGAGTCTAATGGATCAGCACAAGGAGGCTCAGGGAGGCAGGACTCCTGGGTTCTATTCTCAGCCCTGGGAGGGGAGTGAGGTCTGGGGAAGGAACCGCCAGGCTATTGCCAGAAGGGGCGGTTGCAGCCGCCTGGCAAAGGCCTGCGAGAAGGAACCAAAACTGGCCGATTGCACAAGGAGTCAGATACATTGTCTCCGAGGCGGGGGCTTTCCATGGAGAATCGTCCCCGTGGGGAGGGAGCCTGTTCCCTGGGTTGGGTGGTGAGTGAACTCCCTACCCTTGGGAGTTCCCTGCCGTTGGCCCCAGAGCTGGTGCCTAGACGTGGGTTGCCATGGTGGCTTGGAGCTCATGGGCTGGGAAACAGGGCCCTTGCCAACTAAGCCTCACCAGGCCTCATTGTGAGGAGACTACAGGGCCTAAGCCAATGACAGCCTGGCTGGGGGCTGCCATGTGGGCCTGGGGCTCAGGACACCTGGGTTCTATTCCCCGCTGGATGGCTCTGGGTAAATCTACTTCCCTGCTTTTGCCTCAGTTTCCCCTCCCATCTCTTATCTAGTCAGACTTGTGAGCTTTTTGGGACATGGACTGTGTCTCACTCTGGGTCTGTGCAGTGCTCGTTGCGCTGGGGGAGCCCAGAATATAAAGAATCGAAATAGTTTACACTCTTTGAGTACTTCTGATTGTTTCTTCCTGTAGCACCCAGGGATCCGAGCACAGAACAGGATCCCACCGTGCCAGGCGCTGTACACACCAAGTGAGTCTCTGTCCCAAAGATCTCACAGACAGCCCTGCATAGGGATCTAGTAGGTTACAATGCAGAACCTGTGAGTCAGGACTCCTGGGTTCTGTTCCTATCTTTGGGTAGGGAGTGGAGGTCAGTGCTTAGAACAGGGGTGACTAGGAGCCAGGACTCCTGGGTTCTATTCCTGGCTCTGGGAGTGGAGTGGGTTCTAGGAAAGGAAACTGATGCATAGAGAGGGGCTGTGACTCCCTCTGGTGCTGTGTATTCATAGCCCAGGACTCCTGGGTCCTAATCCAGCTCTGAGAGAGGAATGAGGTGCAGTGGGTCACATCAGGTGGGTTGGAAGCCAGAACGCCTGGGTTCTATCTCCAGCTCTAGGAAGGGAGGGTGACTAGTGGTTAGAGCAGGGCACCTGGGAGCAGGACTCCTGAGTGCTACCCCTGGTGCTGGGAGGGGAGCGATTGCTGCTGGGTTGAGTTTGAATCACCTTGGCCATCTAGGAGTTGTCACCGTGAGCCATCCCTACTCCCCTCCCAGAGCCAGGAATGGAACTCAGGAGTCCTGGCTTCCCAACCCCTTTACTCCCCTCCCAGAGCCAGGGAGGGAACTCAGGAGTCCTGGCTCCCCCCACAACCCCTTGACCCCCCTCCCAGAGCCAGGGATGGAACACAGGACTCCTAAGCACCTCCAGTGAGTGGGTGCAGGCTGTGAGTCCACGTGTCCTGCGGTTTTGGGAGGACACCGTGGAAGGGGGAGCACTCAAGGAGGGCACCCCTGCACCCCAGGGAATGGCAGGGGGTAGAGGAGGGCTCTCATCCCTGAAGAGCCCCAGGGCAGTGGGGGCTCCAGGACTGAGGCTGGGGGAGGAGTGTCTGAATCTCAGCCCTTTCATTCTCCTGGGCTACCCCTCCCCCAGGCCCGGGCCAGGCCAAGGCAGAGACAAAGGCCCTTTTATGGGCCCAGGTAACCAGGCGTCCCTGTGCACCTGTCTTAAAGGCACAGGCAGCCTTTCTGCTGCACACGCCGCTCCCTGGCCGTGAGCCCTGGCGAGTGCCCTGTCTTCACTCAGTACAGGCGTGTGAGCGGCATGAGGCCCCCGTCTGCACCGGGGCTCACGTGGCACGAACCCAGCAGCACGGGTCTGTAGTGGGCATGGCACAGGGGTGCTAACTCAGCGCATACCTGCCCCATGTACATAGGCCACGCCCCCCCAACATGGCTTCCTGGGAGATTGTGCAGCCGCACACACCTGCAACCCATGTGAATACTCGATCAGCACATAGCTGCGCATGCATCATGCATGCATCATGACTGCAACATGTAATATACATGAATGCTAGAGCAGCACATATCTTCAGTGCACGCTCCTGATTCTTTTCACGCTGGTGTTAAAGTCAGTGAAGCTGCATGGGTGTCACAGAGACTCAGGCCCCAGGTACATAGGCACATGCCAGCGGCACATAGGAGTCGCGGAGCTGCACAGAACTGCAGCAAACAGAACTCAGGACTAGCACCCTGCACGTTTGCCGCAGGCCTCACACAGGAACCCTGGTGGCATGAGCTAGTCGTTACACAGCTGGGACAGGTATGGTGTGGAGATGTACTAGCAACACACCACAGTGACTTGCTTCCTATACCAATAATCCAGCTCACAGGTCACGCCTGCGGCATCCTTAAGGACGAATCCTGGGTCAGCGTCTAGCTGTAATGGCCACCACACACAAGTACCGTGTGTGTGACGTAGTATGCAGGGCACATAACATAGGAATCCCATGTTAGCACATGCCTGTAACATGCACAGTAATGCCATGGCGGCATGTCTGTAACAAGCAGCACACAGGGATGCCACGGCAGCACACGTCTGTAACACGCGGCGCACAGGGATGCCATGGTAGCCTGTCTGGTGCATGCCACACTATGGTATCAGAGCCAGGGTATCACAGGCTCTGGATGTTTTCCTTCCCTTGTGCGACCCCCTCTCCCCCCACACACAGGAAGGCCGTTACTGTGGTTTCTGTGCCACCTCCTGTGTTTTGTGCCATATGGACAACTTATAACCCCCAGGGCCCGAGCCTATTTCTGGGGCTTCCCTTCAGCCTTCCCAGGGGATCTTGGGCCTCGTAGTCTGAGGAGGGGCCGGAGAGCCAGATGCGGCAGCAGGCCAGCGGCTCAGCTCCATAGGCCCAGGGACGCTTGGCCGAGACAGTGCTGGGCTGGAGAGCGGCGACCCCCGCAGGATAAAGTCAGGCCCTTTTGTTCCGTGCAGCGAAGCAGCCGCTCCACGCACTCCAGAGGTGGCCGCATTTCACTGCTGGGGACCAGTTGTCGGAATAAGGATCTGCCAGGCTCGGTAGCAGTGTGGGGCTCGGGCTGAGTGCAGGGGAGCCAGTGCGGCATCTGCCCCTTTCCACTTACTCTAGCTCCAGCCATCGCTGCTGGCACCCCAGACATACCAGCTTCAAGTCCTGGAGATGGGCACTGACAGGGCTCCCCCTGGGCCTGTATGGGGCATGGGCAGGGGGGCCAGCCGTGGCCCCAGGAGAGCCTGTTTGTCTGAGTGAATAGGGGCTGGAGGCAGCAAGCCCAGGGCAGCACTTATTTGGGCTCGATCCTGCAGGGGGTCTGTCTGTCCATCTGTCCAAGGGAGCCGAGCACCCCCGACTCCGAAAGGGGTGTCTGTGTGTCCTGCAGGCCCAACTGCCAAACCAGATTGGACCTTGCCCCATGGAGCAGCACCCTGGACCCAGATTTTGGAGTGGCTCAGCCCAGAAGGGGGGGGTAGTTGGGGGAGTGGCTCTGGGGGGCACAGACCAGACGGGACCGCCCTTTCGGCTCCAGGGGGGACCTAGCACAGCTGTCCCACCCCCTCGCCCAGTTCTGTTGCTAAAGAGCCCAGCCAACGTTATGTAACTGGTCTCGCGGCAGGGTGGCTGCCTGGTCTAACGCAACCTTTATCAGCACGGCCCAGCGTATCCGCCCCTGGCAGCGCCCGGCCCAGCTTCCTCTGCAACCGGCCGGGGAGGCCGCAGGGCTGGTATCCCTGACACCCAGCGCTTCCCCTCCGCAACCCCAGAGCCCCCACCCCAGCCCGCGGCTCCGGCAGCCCCCGCCACTCAGAGGTTATGGAGCAGGACTGGAAATAGAACCCAGGAGTCCTGGCTCCCCACCCTCCCTCCCCGCAACCACTAGACCCCTCCCTCTTCCCAGAGCCAGGGATAGAACCCAGGAGTCCTGGCTCCCTGCCCCCACTGAAACAACTACACCCCTGCCCCCCTTCCCAGGGCCAGGGATAGAATCCAGAAGCCCTGACTCCCAGCCCCCTGCCACTCTAACCACTAGATACCCCTGCCTTAGGCATTCAGTTCCTCTATGCTAGGGAATTGTGCAAGCAAAGAGCGCCCCCTGCTGTCAAAGGCAGCTGGGCTCCCAGGGCTACCCTCCAGCCCTCTGTTTTGGGCTGATCCATGCGTGGGAGGGGGACAGGGCTGGGTCTTCCCTGCTGGGGTTTGAGGTTTGCACCCCCACGCCAAACCCCAGGCCATGGGATTAGCTACTCTCATCCACAGCCCATGTGCAGTGGGGAAAACTCCAGGGAAGTTCAACCGGCAGAGACTGTCAGTGGGGTGGGATTGAGGGGCACCGGCAGAGCTGGGGGGCAGGGAGCCCAGGACTGGGAGAGCAGGGGCTGCAGAGTGGGACTCAGGGGCGTTGCCTTCATTGATGCCAGGATCGGTGTGGGTCCAAGCAGTGGCTGCAGAGCTGAGTGCCAAGTCCTGCAGAGTGCAGGGCATGGGGACTGGTCCCACCTCAGTATGTGGGGGAGGAGGGATTCTCCATCGCTTGGCAAGGGGCAGCTGGGCCTGTGATGCCCACTCAGCTCCCCTGGTGGTTTCTGGTTTTGGGGACACATGGGCCCCAGGCTGAGCTCCCACAGAGCCCTAAGACGGGAGCACCTTCCTGTGATGGCCCCATCACTCCCCCACCAGCTCTATTTGGTCCCCAAGCCCCCATCCTCCGTCCCCCATGCTGTCCCTACCATGAACCCCCCATACCAGCTCTGCCACACACCCCCACACCAGGCCAGCCCTGCCACCACGCCCATGCCATTCCTGCCATGCCCCCCACACGATGCTGGCCCTAACGTACCCTCATGCCAGCTCTGCCACACACCCAACCCTCTGCCAGCCCTGCCGTACATCTGCTATGGTTTGGTCTTTAATGATAGGATTACCCACACAGAAGGGCCCCGGCCTTGCATCCAATCTCTTCCCCTGTCATGGGCCTTGATGGCAGGAGAGTAGGGGGAAGGGCGTGATACCCATGACCCCACCCTAAGCAGGGCCTACAGGTGCTCCCAGGCCTGGGGGGTGTTATCGGTCAGCTCTGTGTTCTTGGGGAACCAGGGCGCAGTACCCAGCCTGTCTGACTCACGAAAGCCCTTTCCCTCTGTGCTCCCAGCCTCTGCTTGAGCTGATCAGAAGAAAGGCAATGAAAAGGCCGTGAGAGACCCCCCCCCCAAACTCCTCCAACAAGGGTGACGGGATTAAGGCAACGCCCCGGCCTCATTTGCATCGAGGATGGGACAGGGAGGCACCTCCATTTGCATCTAGAATGGAGAACAGAGATTCCAAAGCAAGAACCGCCCTGAACTCTGGGACCAGAAAAGCAGGGAAGCATTGCATGATGGGGGATCTCTACTCCAGATGCTAATGAACCCACCCCTGCACACACCCAGCTCAGTGGTGATCAGAACAATTCTAGTAATAAATCCTTTACTGGTGTCCAAAATACGGAAGCTGCCTAATTGCATTGGGAGCTCCCTCCAAGGAACACCTGCCATAGCCAGGAGTGATCAGATCCCATGGTCTTGCCTGAACAAAACAACTTTGCGATACTCCCTTGAGCAATCAGTTTACACAAACAAATCTAGTGTTCTCCCTTGAAGCACTGTTGTTTCTCTACAAAAAGCCCTACGCAAGCTTCACAGAGTGGTGAGAACTCTGCTCTCTCTCTCTTTCTGGGCTTGGCTACATTGGCACTTCATAGAGCAATAAAGCCGCCAGGAGCGCTCTACCTCACTTCCCGTCCACACTGGCAAGGCACGTAGAGCGCTCCAAGTTCGCGGCTGGAGCGCTCCTGCTACTCCACCTCCCCGAGAGGAATAACGTTTGTTGCACTCCCGCTGGAGCACCGTGGCACCAGTGTGGACATCTAATGTGCTCTGATTGGCCTCCGGAAGTGTCCCACAATGCCTGTTCTAGCCACTCTGGTCATCACTTTTGAACTCTGCTGCTCTGTCCTCAGGTGACCAACCATCAGACCCGCCCTTTAAATTTCCTGTTTGCTCAGCCAGGTGTGGAGTGCTCTCAGTGTATCTTTCCAGGTGACCCTGCCTCCACGCGCCAGGCGATCCCCAGCATGGAGCAATGGTGAGGTGCTGGACCTCACTAGTGTTTTGGGGGAGGAAGCTGTGCAGTCCCAGCTGCACTCCAGCCATAGGAATTACGATACCTTTGGGCAGATATCAAGGGCCATGACAGAAAGGGGCCGTGACCGGGACGCGGTGCAGTGTCCGGTTAAAGTAAAGGAGCTGCGGAAAGCTTACCGCAAAACCAGCGAGGCAAATGGCCGCTCCAGTGCTGCCCCCACCACCTGCAAATTCTACCAAGAACTAGATGCAATACTTGGGGGTGATCCCACCTCAGCGCCAACGACCACCACGGACACTTCGGAGCCCAGCAGAACAAGGGAGGAGGAGAAGGAAAGCATGACCAAGGGTGCTGAGGAATCCCCAGAATCCTTTGAGGCATGCAGCCAGGAGCTCTTCTCGACCCAGGAGGAAGGCAGTCAGCCACGGTGTCCAGTGCTTGGGGAAGGACAAACAACAGAAGAGGTTCCTGGTAAGTGGCTCTTTTTGGGGAAGGAAGTTTTTCGGTGTGAGGTCTTTGGGCGAGGAGGGTAAGGGCTGCATGCAGGCCTAGATGCAGAATAGCGCCTTGATGTGGTCTATCACATCGCGGTAATCGGCATCAGTGATCTCTTCAAAAGTCTCAGCCAGAACGTGAACAATGCGCCTGCGCAGGTTTACTGGGAGAGCCACTATGGTCCTTGTCCCAGTCAGGCTAACGTGTCCACGCCATTCTGCCGCGAGGTGTGGGGGAGACCACTGCTGCACACAGGCAAGCTGCATATGGGCCAGGGCAGAAGCCGCATTGTAGTAGAAGGTCCTCCCTTGCTTCCCTGATCACCGTCAGCAGCGAGATATCTTCTAGGATGAACTCCTGTGGAGAATGTTGGGACAGGGTTCAGTGTAGGTGCTCCCTGCAGCTGTTGGCTCTCCCCAAGGCACAGAAACCCAGAGGACAGTACAGCCATGAAACAATCAGTCTCCCTGGATCCTGTGCTTACTCACCATTTCTGGGGCTCCCGTGGGTTAGGTGCGCTCGCTTTGGGACAGGCAAAATATGGTTTCGTATGGACTGTGATTGCCCTCCTTAAGTGCGGGAGAATCATTGCTCTGGCTGGTGTGAACAATGCTGCCTCTGTTAAGTGTTGCATTTTGCCAGTATAGGTGCAGCCTTGAGATCTCATTCTTATCACTGGCCGACACACTGAGAAGACTCAGGAAGGCGACGCGTAAAAGCAAAGAAGACATGCTGCACCAAGTGATGCATCAGTCTGTGGAAGAGAATCGAAAGGCACAGAAGTGGAGGGAGAGTGAAAGGAGGATCCGCCAGAAGAATGAGGATCGCCAGCAGCAAAACGCGGTGCCCTGGCAGCAAAGCATGGAATGGTTGATCAGCATAATGGAGCACCAAGAGGACTCTATCCAGGTGCTTGTCACCACGCAGACAGAGCACTACCGCACTTGCCTCCCCATGCAGCCCATGCCCAAAAACTCTTTCCCTTGTGCCCCCATGTCTCCTCCAACCTACTTTCCCCAACATCCTGGTTCTTACCACCCCCAGCTGCCTCTTACACCCATAGCTTCACCACCCACCCACGAAAACTATAATCCTTATCCACCGCACTCAGCCCCTCTCAACATGCCTTATAGCCATCCTGAAGTGCAGCACTCAATGCACAACACTCCAGACAGGATTCCAGAGTATGAAATCAGGACATACTTAAGTCTATGAGTGAACCGGTCCCACCCCACCCCCTTGCCCTTTTGGTATTTCTGTGTTAGGGTTTTTTTTTTAACAAATGAATTTTCTTTTCAATAAATGGAATTTTTTACTTTGAAAACATACTTTATTAGTGCATAAAGCAAAACATACCTTAGCCCAGGAAAGCAACAAGCACTGCAAATCAGTGTAGCAAACACAGCCACTGCACTTAACTCCCGTGCAGAGCACCAGACATTACTGGTGGCTTTCAGCCTCAGATTGCTCCTTCAAGGCATCCCTAATCCTTGCAGCCCCACGCTGGGCCCCTCTAATAGCCCTGATCCCTGGTTGTGCAAATTCAGCCTCCAGGTGTTAAACCTCCGAGGCCCATGCCTGAGTGAAGCTTTCACTCTTCCCTTCACAAATATTATGGAGGGTACAGCACACAGATATAACCGTGGGAATGCTGTCTTCGGCCAAGTCCAGCTTCCCATAAAGAGAGCACCAGCAGCCCTTCAAACAGCCAAAAAGCACACTCCACAGTCATTCAGCACCAGCTCAGTCTGTAGTTGAACTATTCCCGGCTGCTGTCCAGGCTCCCTGTGTAGAGTTTCATGAGCCATGGCATTAAAGGGTAAGTGGGGTCTCCAGAGATCACAATGGGCATTTCGACTTCCCCTATGGCGATCCTCGGGTCTGGGAAAAAAGTCCCAGCTTGCAGCTTCTTGAACAGGCCAGTGTTCCGCAAGATGCACGTGTCAGGCACCCTTCCAGGCCAGCCTGCGTTCATGTCAATGAAATGCCCACGGCGATCCACAAGCACCTGGAGAATCATGGAGAAATACCCATTTTGGTTAATGTACTCGGAAGCTAGGTGGTCTGGTGCCAGAATAGAAATATGTGTCCCATCTATCGCCCCTCCGCAGTTAGGGAAACCCATTTGTTCAAAGCCAGCCATATTGTCATGCTCAGTACCCAGAGTTACGCTTCTTCTGAGCAGGATGCAATTAATGGCCCTGCAAACTTGTATCAAAACGATTCCAGCAGTCGACTTTCCCACCCCAAAGTAGTTAGCGACCGATTGGTAGCCGTCTGGAGTTGCCATCTTCCAGATTGCAATAGCCACCTGCTTCTCCACCCGCAGGGCAGCTCTCAATCTCGTATCCTTGTGTCACGGGGCGTGGGCGAGTTCAGCACACAGTCCCAGGAAAGCGGCTTTTCTCATCCAAAAGTTCTGCAGCCACTGCTCGTCATCCCAGACTTGTATGACGATGTGACCCCACCACTCAGTGCTTGTTTCCCGAGCTCAAAAGTGGCGTTCCACGGTGGACAGCATGTCCATGAATGAGAAAAGCAATTTTGTGTCATGTGTGTTACGCGACTCAATTTCATCGTCCGACTCCTCAGTGTCACTTTGGATCTTAAGGAGTAAATCGACTGCCAAACGAGACGTGAGGCGAGACTCATCAGTGTGCTCCTCAGCAGTTCAGGCTTCATTCTCGCAGACCGAAAGGGAAGACAGACAGAAACCACTGAAAGATGGCACCAAATGTGGACGGAAGCACAGGGATTGCTGGGATGCGAAGCGATGCATCACGGGGCATTAGGACAGGATCCAGAAAGCCCTGCATCCCACGCCCCCTTCCCATAAGCCACAGCACCAGAATGGGAAGAGGTGCTCTGTGGGATAGCTGCCCATAATGCACTGCTCCCAGTGCCGCTTCAAGTGCCACATATGTGGCCATGCCAGTGCGCTTGCAGCTGTCAGTGTGGACAGATTGGAGCGCTTTTCCTGGTGCACTCTCCGAAGGCTGGTTTAACCCAAAGCACTCTACATCTGCAAGTGTAGCCAAGCCCTCTCTCTCTCTAGCCTTCTAACCCTGACTTGTGTGATCAGTTATAGCTTTGTAAACCTGACTTTTATAATCAAATTTAAATTAGATTTAATATTATAACTGTTTTGTTTGTTTGGCTCCCCTATGGTTATTACTTGGCAATAAATAATTTTCATGACTAAGCTGATTGCTTCTCTCTCTTTCTCCCCCTTGTGGGTATTTTTGGGTTTCCTCATTTGCTCTGCAGCAACGCTCCTTGTGTCTAAGCTAAAAGACCCCTGTAGTGCCCAAAAATCCTGTGGGGTTTGCTCATCAAGTGGATCACTGCCAGAACAATTGTAACATAAAAGTGAGGATAGGGATGTCCTGAACTTGGGACATAGAATCACAGGACAGGAAGGGACCTCGAGAGGTCATCTAGTCCAGTCCCCTGCACTCAAGGAAGGATTAAGTATTATCTAGAGTAGACCATCCCTGACAGGTGTTCGTCCAACCTGCTCTTAAAAATCCCCAATGATGGAGATTCCACCACCTCCCTAGGCAATTTATTCCAGTGCTTAACCACTCTGACACTTAGGAAGTTCTTCCTAATGTCCAACTTAAACCACCCTTGTTGCAATTTAAGCCCATTGCTTCTTGTCCTATCCTCAGAGATTAAGAACATTTTTTCTCCATCCTCCTTGTAAAAACCTTTTATGTACTTGAAACTGTTATCATGTCCCCTCCCAGTCTTCTCTTCTCTAGACTAAACAAACCCATTTTTTTCAATCTTCCCTCACAGATCATGTTTTCTAGACCTTTAATCATTTTTGTTGCTCTTCTCTGAACTTTCTCTCATTTGTCCACATCTTTTGTCCACTTTGTCCACATCTTTCCTTTTCTGGCCACATCTGGCGCCCAGAACTGGACTCAACACTCCAGCGGAGGCCTAATCAGCTTGGATTAGAGTGGAAGAATTACTTCTTGTGTCTTGCTTACAATATTCATGCTAATACATCACAGAATTATCTTTGCATTTTTTTTGCAACAGCGTTACACTATTGACTCATATTTAGCTTGTGATCCACTCTGACCCCCAGATCCCTTTCCACAGTACTTCTTCCTAGGCAGTCATTTCCCATTCTGTATGTGTGCAACTCATTGTTCCTTTCTAGGTGGAGTACTTTGCATTTGTCCTTATTGAATTTCATCACATTTATTTCAGCTCATTTCTCCGGTTTGTCCAGGTCATCTGTGGGTGAGCCAGGCCCCAACCCCTGGCAGCTCCAGCCCCCACACCTGGGGCACTTGATGTCAAACCCCCAGCTCCCTGCTTCTTCCTCTGGTCCCCCCATCGCCCTCACCCAGGGTCCCCTGCACCCCTCTGGTAACCCCCTTGACTGATGCTCAGGAGATGGAGGTGGTGCTGGGAAAGGAGATCCCCGCAGCTGTGCTGCTCCTCCTGCCCCTAGCCCCAAACCCTCCGCTCGACACACTAGGACCAGGGGGGCCAGCTCCTGTTGCTCGGGGGGCTTTACTGCAGGGCTTAGGCAGGAAGCAACAACACTCCAGCTCCCTAGGCCTGGGGGTAGGGGAGCGACATGGCCCTGGGCCCATCCCCCTGATGGCAGAGGACTCCAGAGATGTGCCTGCAGTGGCACTTACTTCCCACCAGGGATCTGGCAGAGGAAGGGCTGATGCTCCAGCTTGTGGGGGGAGCTGGCTGAGAGGGTGGGGGCTGGGCCAGCTTCACAGGAGGTACCAGACTGACTCCAGCCCATGGATTGGACCTCCGCAGCCAAGCAGTGACGGGGACAGTGGGGAGCTGACACCTGGAGTCTGTGACAGATCCCCGCCCAGCATCACACAACACCCCCATCCCAGATTGTGGGCAGCTCACTGCTGGGAGCCCCATGCTGGCCTCGGGGTCAATCCTGTGTTTCTCCAGAGGGAAGGCTGGCAAGGACCCCAGTGCCCATGGCCAATGGGGCACAGAGAGTCAGGGAGTTCGCAGGGCCTGCAGTGGGGGAGAGGGGAGGGGTGGGTGCAGGACAGGAGTGACCCCGGACAATGGCTCCTCAGCGACCTTTTCCCCTTCCCTGGCGCAGGGGAGCAGGCCGAGCCATTCTGGGCAGCAGGATCTGACAGCTGGTCTGTGTCAGGCCCATGGTGCCAATCGCCAGCTGAGAGGGGGAGGACTCTGCAATTAACCCTGCACGGCCCTGACTCCTTCCTCCAACCTGAGGGGCCGGGGCCTAGAGACCAGGGTGGCAGCACTGAGCTCTGTTCCAGTCAGTGCTGGGGAGGTGTATGTGTGGGGTGTTCACTCAGGCTCTCCCACACACTCCCACCCCCTCGCTGAAGAAATCCCCCTGGCGAATGTGGTTGAGTCTTTAGTATTGTTAATAATAATGATGATCTCAGGAGGAGTGGTGGGGCTAAGAAAATAGTCTCTTAGTTTTGAAATACAATGTTGGCAAACTGACCTCTGACTCCCAGCGCTCCCCCATCACGAGTCCACGGCCACAGGCCCCGAGAGCAGCTTGTAGCGGATCAGGAAGTAGGGGTAGCACTGACAGCTGTCGAAGATGACGAAGATCTGCGGCTTCTTCGCGCAGTCCGTGCAGGAGTCGTAGAGGTGGCCGTCGTGTGCCAGTGGCGGGCGCCGGAACTTGGGATTGCCCCGCACCGAGCGTCCCACCAGCACCTTGACCAGGAACATGTGGCACAGGCTGGCCTCGCCCATATTGGCGTACGTGTGGGAGTAGGAGGCGTCGATGGCGAAGTAGCTGCCCTTTCCGTAAGCCTCGCCGTTCTCCCCGGACACCCGCGGGTCAAAGTTCATCTCACAGATGGGCTGCACATTGCTGGCCTTGGTGCCGTGGAAGAGGTGTCTCTCCAGGCAGCGCCGTGCCGAACGGGGGTGCCTCTGGGACATGAACTTCTTCTGGCTGGAGGGGGGACAGATAGGGAGAGTGTCACTGACAAGCTAGAACCCCACCCACCTGCTTATGTGGTGCATTGCCCCAGGTTTGGATATGAAGGGTCAGGCACTAAGAGCAGCCAGGAGTCACCCCTAGCTGGGATCATGAGCTGGCAAGGGACGTGGCAGGGTGCCCTGGGTGGGTTCGTGGCTCCAGCCCAGCCATATCCCCGGCCCAGAGCATAGGGACCAAGACCACAAAACACCGGCCTCTGGCCTATTTCCAGCCGAGGGGGAACAGTGCCCCAGGATCAGTGCACCAGACTTACAGTTCCAGCTGCCAGCCCAGCCCTGGCGCAGCAGCCAGATGCAAGGGCACAGAGGGAAAGCCCAGAACCCACTAGCAGCCCCCTACGCCCGGCTCTGCCCCAGGCCGGCCCTCCTTACCCACAGTATTTCTTCCACAGGTAGTCGTTCCGGACCCGGTAGACGGCCAGCACCAGCGCCTTGTCCTCTGCCAGGGTTTTGTGGAACAGCGTGCATGTGGTCTCATAGGCCCTCTCTGCTGGCGCCACTTCTGCCAGCGTGTACATGGTGCCCACTGGGGCCTGGGGGACCCAGGACGCAGGGTATGGGCCCCAGTAGGTGTCCTGGGGGTCCTCTCCGGGGACGGCGCCGGGGGAAGAGAGGGTGGCGCCTGGGCCTGTCCTGCCAAGAGAAGACACACAAGGGCATGGCTAGTGGCGGGAGCCTCTTGGGTGTCCAGGGGCAGGGACGGCACCTGGCCAGAGTACTCACCGCAGGTGGGGCGCAAGGCGCCAGGGCGGGCGGAAGATTGGGCGGCACAGGATGCGCCGGGTGAAGCCCGTACGCACGTTGCGCTGGGTCAGATTCTTCAGGTCCACGTTGTACAGCTGGCCACGCAGCTCGAAGGCGTGGTTCCACATGCCCTTCTCGAAGGCCGCCAGCAGCTCCCACCGCACCGGCTGGGCACAGAGAGACGCCGTCACGGGGCACCCCTCAGCCACGCTCCTCCCAGCCACGCACCCGCTTCCAGCTATGTCGCTCCCCCACCACGCAGCGCCACTACGTTCCTCAGCTACACCCCTCCACCCCAGCTATACCGCTCCCCCACCCACACAGGCCTATCCCCTCCCCCGGCTACGCTGCCCCCCCAGCCACCCAGCCAGGCCACTTCTCCAGCCACCCACCCCCTCCCAACCATGCAGTGCTACAACCCTCCTCAGCTACCCCAGCCGCACGGCCCCTCCCCCAGCACCCCCTGCCCTTCCTCAGCTATGCCACCCTCAGCCACCTAGCCCCTCCGCCAGCCACACCGCCCCTCCCCCTCCTCAGCTATGTCACCCCCAGCCCCCTAGCCTTTCCCCCAGCCACCCCTCCCCCTCCTCAGCCACCCCACGTCCCCCCAGCCACACTGCGCTTCACCCCAGACCACCCAGGCCTGGCCTTCCATTTCTCTCCCCCATACCCGCTCCCCTCCCGGGATCACCCCCCCTCCCCTTCCCTCACCTCCTCGTACACCAGCCACTTGCCCCACTCCTCCCAGTACGCCTGCCACTCCGCGGGGAAGCAGGGGTTGCGGCTGGGGTCGCTGCTGTTGGAGAGGCGCCGGACGCGGTCGTAGAGCCGGCAGGGCTTCAGGTGCATGGAGTTCAGGTTGAGGGTCCACGATGAGCCGGCCCTGGAAGCAGGGGGTTGGGATCAGAGACGTATCCAAGGGGCAGGGGCCACAGGCAACCCCCACCCCCACCCCACGCTGGCAGTCAGTAGCCGGGTGAGGCACCTGGGAGCAGGTTTGCCTCCATCCTCCGCCAATGCTCTCCTGGTGGGATGGGCTGGGACTGGAGCAGCCGAGAGATCCCCACTCAGCCAGCCCTCCCGCCCCGCTCCCCACAGCACCCCCGGGTGGGCCCCGTCCACTCAGCCACGTACTTGTCCACGAGCTCGGCGCTGTGGTGGCCGGTGCTGCAGTAGAGGCTCTCCAGGTGCTGCTGGGCCGAGGTGCCCACGCTCAGCCACACCCCGTCCGCCTGGCGCCGCATCTGCCAGTGGAAGGGGTTGGGGGTGTGGTGGCGCGAGCAGCGCTCCCCCTCCAGACACTGCCCCAGCAGGAAGTTGTCACAAATCAGGATGCTGTCTTTCTGGTGGACGTGGACCTCCTCTGGGCCAGCCAACTTCAGGACCTGCCCGCCCAGTCCTTGCCCCTCGGGCTCCAGCGTGAGCAGCAGGGGGTACTGGGCCAATCCCAGATGCGGGCGCTGGGGCCTCTCTGCCATCTTGATTGGGCCCTAAGGGGAGGGGGAGAAGTCAGGGCAGAGGTGGGACTTGGTGGGAAGCCAGGCTAGTTCTGGGGGCAGACTGGGCCTGGGATTCAGGATATTGGGGGGCATCTGGATGCCAGTGGCTGGAGGGGCACTGGTGCTGGAAGGAAGAGCAAGGATCTTAAAGGGGATGCTGCCCCCAGGGTCAGGGAATTGCCTGGGGGTGGGGTCAGTGTTGGCAAAGCTGGCCCCAGCTCTAGTGCAGCCTGGGGCTGATCATGGGAGGCCTCCCATAGGACCCCAACATTGGGAGGAGGGCGGGGGGCCCATCCCCAGTCTACAGATGGGAAAACTGAGGTTCTGGGCCAATGCAGGAACTTGTGGCAGAGCTGGGGGAGGAAACCAGATGTCCTCAATACCTTGGCCTGCTGCAGTCCCACAAGTTTGCAATGGAAGCTGCCGCCCCCCGCCCCGCTCCCCTTATTATATTGGAGAACTATCCTGAGTTTCCAATCAGCAGCCCCTCCCAGCGAGCCGAGTCCCCCAGAGACCTAGGGAGCCCCGGCAGATCCCAACTGGGTCCACAGATGTCAGGCTCCTAAGGGAGACAGAGCACCCCATCCCTCCCAGCAGGCTCATGGCATTGACTGGGAGGTGGCGGAGACAGATGTGGACCTGGGTCCCCAAGGCAAATAGAACATCTCCTCCCCAACCTCGGGGTGCACTGATCCGCCAGCCCCACCTCTCACCTCCTCCGCTGAAGTTGAAGACTTGCTCTTGCTTTTGCTTTTGCTTTGCTGGCCCCGCTGAGTCACAAGGCTCTCTCCCACCAACCCCCAGCATGCCACCTGCATGCACTGAATAGAGGGAGCTGGGGCTTCCCAGGCTGGGGCTTCCCCCTGCCTCCTCCCCTAGCTCCTGTTCTAAGGCTCTCTCCCGCTCTGGATTTCAGGGAGTGAAGTGGCTCACGGCCTGGCCCAAAGCCCCACCACTAGGGCAGCCAACTTTCTGATCACACAAAACCGAACACTACACCTGCCCCGCCCCTTGTTCGAGGCCCTGCCCCCAATTGCTCCATCGCTTGTTCTCCCGCACCCTCCTCGCTCACTTTCACCAGGCTGGAGCAGGAGTATGGGGTGCACGAGGGGGGGTGAGAGCGAGGGCTCCAGCTGGGGGGCAGGTTCTGGGTGAGGTCAGGAATGAGGGGTTTGGGGTGCATGAAAGGGCTCCGGGCTGGGGCAGTGGTTTGGGGTGGAGGGTTTGGGCTCTAAGTGGGACTAGAAATGGGGGGTTCAGGATGCAGGAGAGGGCTTTAGGGTGGGGCAGGGGGTTGGGGCACAGGGAGGTTGAGGGCTTTGGCTGGGAGCGCTGGCTCTGGGGTGAGGCCAGGGATGAGGCGTTTGGGGTGCAGGAGGAGGCTCCAGACTGGGGCTGAGGGGTTTGGAGTGCAGGAGGGGATGCAGGCTTTGGGGTAGGGCCACAGAGGAGGGATTTGGGGTGCAGGAGGCAGCTCCGAGCTGAGAGTGAAGGGTTTGGAGTGTGTGTTGGGGGTGGGGGTGCAGGCTCTTGCTGCACCGCTGAGTGGACTTTTTATGGCCCGGTCAGCAGTGCTGACGAGAGCCACCAGGGTCCCTGTTCACCCAGGTGTTCTGGTTGAAAACAGAAAGCCTGGCAACCCAGCACACAGCAGGTCGGGGGGCAGCACTGAACCCTTACTGCATATGAACAGATGAGCACCTAGTGAGTCAGCTGTAAAGTAGGTAACTGAACCCAAGAATCCTGATTCCCAGCCCCCCTGCCCCCCTCTAACCCACTAGACCCCACACCTTACCCAGAGCCATCAATAGAACCCAGGAATCCTGCTTCCCTCTCCCCCACTCTCAGCACTCCCTTAAAGGAGTAAATATTTGTACCACTGGGATTTGCATCTGCCGGACCACACAAAAACGACCTTGCCTCAGCTTCTGCCTTGTCCTGCTTTGCTTTCTCTTTCACTTCATACTGTCTATCGCAGGGCTGTGCTGCATTTTGCACACGGAGCCCAAAGGTGGGCAGGACGAGCTCTTGGCTACGGCAAACAACGGCAGCCTCCTTTGGGGCACGCTGTGTGGGAGCTTGCTCTTCCCAGGTGTTTAACTGTGGTGTGGCGTGATCTCTCACCGCCCCACACCTGCTGTGATCAGAGCACGTGTAGCATTCCAAGCCTGGCCTAAGCCAGGAATGAGTTGGGTTTCCAGGTGGGGGAGAGAGATCTCTGAGCATGCAGGGGCATCTCAATTTCATACCTCCCCTCTGGATGAGGCCAGAGGTTTCTTCTTTGTGGATCATGCCCAGAGCAGGCTGGGGACCCACCGACCACGGGCAACTGGTCCTAGCCCTGGGCTGTAGCTGGGGGGCGGCGCCTGTGTGTTCTCCTGACTGCACAATGGGACCCACTACCTTCCCTTGCCAGTTTGCAACTGAGAGCTCCTGTTAGAAATCAGCCAGGCCCTGCCCCAGCTCCCACTCCCCACTCAGCACCTTCCTCTTTTAACAAGCTGAGGGCCATCTGCCTTCCTATGGATCTGAGAGGTGAGAGCAGACGTGCCCACTCTCTCCATCTGCCCCATGCCTTATCAGCTGGTCTCTTTGTCTTTGGAAGCTGTTATGTGTGTCTATCCTGTGGTGGGGAGGCTCACCTTGAAAGAGAAAGGGCAATGTGGCTAGTGGGGCAAAGTGCTCGTCGGTACATGTGTAATAAGGCTGACCCCAGATTGGCCTAAAACCCATAAGGTTTTCTTGAAAGGTGATTTTCTTATAAATGTTGCTGACAAAGCTCCAAGATGCTGCCGTTCTTCTCAGGCTCTGAAGTGTCTGGCTTAGGTGACAGACACTCCATGTTATGGCAACACTACAGAGACTGGGCAATCATGACTGAGAGCGGCTCTGAGGGGCCTGCGTTTCTGTATTTACATATGTGCAACTGCAACAAAGGGGTGGAGGCCTATATGAGGACTAGCTAGGAGGCTTATTACCTATAGTGTTTGTATTAAAACATTTCTAAGTAGTGGAAACACTATTTGCAATGCATTTGTGTGACGGGATGGCCAACCTGTGGCTTCGGAGCCACATGCAGCTCTTCAGGAGTTAATATGTGACTCCTTGTATACGCACCGACTCCAGGGCTGGAGCTACAGGCACCAACTTTCCAATGTGCCGGCGGTACTCACTGCTCAACCCCTGGCTCTGCCACAGGTCCTGCCTCCACTCCACCCTTTCCCGTTCCCTTCCCCTGAGCCTGCTGTGCCCTCACGCCTCCCCCCTCCTTCCCAGAGCCTCCTGCACACCAGGAATGTGCGATAGGGGAGGTGTGTGGAGGCAAGGAGAGGGCTGGTCGGGTGAGCGGGAGGTGCTGGGGGCGGGGGAGCTAATGGCGGACTGCTGATGTATTACTGTGGCTCTTTGGCAATGTACTTTGGTAAATTCTGGCTCCTCAGCCTCAGATTGGCCATTCCTCGTGTATTAGATGTTTGTTTACTATGAAATTATGAGACTCTCTCTTTGAATAGCTGCATTTGGAGTGACCAGGCCTCTGCTAGGCTATGCCTGCTGTGAGGACAGGCAGAGGCAAACCAACACAATGGAGACAGCCTTCATTTTTTAAACTTTAAGAAGGAAAACCCCAAAATTTGGCAAGAACATAAATAACAGGAAGCAACATCAAATACTTGCTTAGGAAACCCCTCCCCATGTAAATTACCATCATCACAGTAAAAGAAATTTCTCCACAACACAATGTGGCCCCAAGAAGCTCCTCTACTTTCCCCCTCTCACCGCCTTGCGATGCTCCTTCTCTTCAACGCTGCGATGCCCGCACCTCTTTCAGATAGATGCCCGCACCTCTTTCACCCGTGATTATGATCGACATCTCCTGAGCCAGAGAGACTCAGCAAAACTTGTTGACCCACACTGGCACCCAAATCGTATTCCCTCTTTCAGTGTTCCTAGGGTTAGCGTCATCTGTCATATGCTCTGTGCCCCTTGCATGACCCTTCAAAACTTCAGCTTCTTCTAGCACAGCTCATTTTACCTCCTTTTCTAACCACCCTTCAACTGCCTCCTCCCCTCAACCTCGCAAGCTGCCCTCTCATTGGGTGTCCCTCTCCCTGGCAGCATTGGATGATGCTGCATCACAGCTGCAGGCCCTAACATTCCTCCTCTTGGGCCAAACTGCAGCAGGTCCTAGGGCTGGAGTTAGCTCAGTCAGGGTTTTACACAAACTTGCCCTCAGATTTAAATAGACCATATGTCCTGTTCTGGCTGTGATGGTCCCTATTTTAAGCACTGTCCCGGCCATCCCAACTTTTTTAGCAAAAGTGGGCGTTTGTCCCATTTGCTCTTGGTGACTTGATTGGTTGGCAAGAGCAAATGGGATAAATACTCACTTTTGTCAAAAAAGTGGGGTGAGGTGTGGAGGAACATGCTGTGGGGGGATGGCAATGCTGGCCCCACGCTAAGGTGGTGGGGGAGGGCAGGGCTTGAGTGAGCCAGAGGGCCAGGTTCAGGTAAGCAGTGACCCACAGCCTCATATGGGGGGCAGGCAGTGGGGACTGGGCCAGCCCTGCACCAAAGCGAAAATGGTCACCCTAGATTTAAGGCCGTGTAGGGGAGTGAAGCAAGGGCGTAGGGGGAAGAGGTGTTACCCAGCTCCCCTCTCCTTCTCCCACTGCCCTGCTCATCGGATCACAATATGTGTTACCGTGGGTCAATCCCTTCACCCCATTGGGCAACGGGGAAACTGAGGCACAGGGTGGGGAAGTGACGTGTAGAGGTCACAGCAGGGGGCTGGCTGAGGCCGTGTCCCACCCAGGAGCTGGTAGTCCCCACACTAAGAGGGGTGGGGTTTGCAGGCCCAGCCCACCAAGGAAGCCCCTGGGAACCAGCATAGCCTCTCCCCCTGCCTCGAAGTCAGGGTGCCCGGATCAGGGTCATGCACACACGGCGCCGGGCCCACACACAGCGGATAACGATTACTTCCGGTCATGTGACATGTGATCCCGCCAACCACAGCGCAGGGCTGGAGAGACGTATTAGGTCACCGCTTCGCTGGTCGCCATGGGAACTATCCCGCCCTCCCACGCTGACCCCTCCCCCCCGGGAGGCGGGGATTCAGCGAATGACCGAGAAAGGCGCCTTCGAATCACCGACCACTAACTACGATAGCTGAAGGGCGGTGCTTTCAGGGCCACGCCCATTCAATGGAATAAAGTTTCTGGTTGGCTGGATGTGATAGAGGGATTAGCCAATGAACGGTCAGAACGGTGGGGAGGCGGGATCTAGAGCTGCGATTGGCAGACGACCAACCAATGGCGCGCGGACCCTGCCGTTCCTGCTCCACGTCGGCAACATAGTTGAGGGCAAGATGGAGGCGCTGATCCTGGTAGGAGCGGGCGCCGGGCGCGGTGGGGGGGGGCTTGCGGAGCGGGCTGAGCCGTGGGGCAGACACTGAACCCTGAGAGGAGAAGGGGAGTCGGACGGGGGGGGGGGGCCCCCCCCCCCCCCGGGGGCGGGGGGTTAGGCACTGCTTTAGGGGGATGGGCACTGCCAGGGTTGGGGGATGGGCACTGCCAGTGAGTAGGATGGGGGATGAACTCCACTGTTGAGGGGTGGGGGATTGGGCACTGCTATTGGCAGAGGACGGGCTCCATTGTTGGGGGAGAGGGGAGTGTTGGGTACTGCCGGGGGGAAGATGGGCACCCCCAGTGAGTGGCATGGGGGTTGGGGGGAGGGGAGGAATGGGCTCTGCCAGTGGGAGAAGTGGAGGGAGGATGGGCCCCATCATTGGGGGCGATGGGGGAGAAGGGTAATGGTGGTGATGTAATTTACTTAGACTTCTGTAAGACCGCACAACATTTTGATTAAAAAACTATAATGATATAAAATCAACATGGCGCATGCCAAATGGATTAAAAACTGGCTAACTGATAGGTCGCAAAATATAACGGTAAATGAGGAATTGTCATCGAGTGGGTATATTTCCAGTGGGGTCATCCTGTGTCGGTTCTTAGTCCTGTGCTATTTAACATCTTTATCCGTGTCATGAAGGAAAATATAAAATCATCACTTATGGAGTTTACAGATGGTGTAAAGACTGAGGAAGGGGTAAATAATGAAGAGGACAGGGCATTAATACAAAGTGATCTGGAACTTGGTAAAGTGGGTGCATGCAAACAATATGCATTTTAATACAGCTAAATGTAAAGGTATACACCTGGGAACAAAACTTTAGGCCATACTTATGGGATGGGGGACTATCTGGGGAAGCAGTGACTGAAAAAGATTTGGGGGTGATGATGGATAATTAGCTGAATGAGAGCTCCCAGTGCTATGTTGTAGCCCCATTGGCTAATGCAACCCTGAGATACATAAATAGGGGAATCTTGAGTCAAAGCAGAGAGGTGTTGGAGGGAGAGGTCAGAGCAAAGTGATTTGCAGTTCTTCGGTGGGGGGGGTATCTCCTGCACCCAGAAGCTCCTTTGACTCTGCACAGGTGAGAGGGGCTGCCCACCTGGCTCTGGTTGTGATCAGGAAGGTGTGATTTTGGCATCTGCCATCTTCCCAGCTGCCAGGACTAGAAATGCCCTGGAGAGCTGGGGCAGGAGCAGCCCTTGCCCTGAGCGTTCCCAACACGGGTGTAGCCCTCTCTCTCGGGGGAATGGGACTGCTTGGTTCTGACTGTGTGAATGAGCTGGGAGGGAATCGGGCATGGCCAATGGGACACAGGCAGCTGCCCGGGAAGATAAGAGGGCCCCTTGGGCCAGCGGCCTGCTCCCTAAGTTCTCTCCAAGCCTTGGCTATGGAGGCTGCTGTGTTGGCTCCTTGGCCCCCGGGTATTCCTGGCACCTGTGTGGCAGTGCTAGTGGAGTTAGCCTCAATGGCTGTGCTGGATAACAGAAGCAGTTTAAACCCAGACTGCCCACTAGCCAAGCTGCCTGGCTCTGAGACCTGAGGCAGGCTTGCTCCCCGCACGCTACCACTCATCTGGCTGTGGTGCTCTCTGAGCATGCTGGGTTCTGGGAGGTTTCAGGAGGGCCAGCGAGGAGAGGGCTGGTTGAACTGGTGGATCCAAGCTGGCGCCAACCTGGTTTGGACTGGGCTGGTTCTTGTTCCTCAGCTCCAGCTAGTTCTCGTGGCACGTGCCAACCACCCAAGGCACTTCTGTGTGTGGCGTCCAGGCCCTGAGTCTCTGCCGCATGTTTCTGGAGTCGGAACCCAGGGAGGGGAGGGGAACGGCAGCCCGAAGTCACTGTTGTGTCTCCCTCGTCCTGGTCGGCTCTTGCATGGCCCCTGCACAAAGGAGAGCAGCCCACAGACTGTTTTAACTGACCCAGGCCTGGCATAACTGCTGGGAGCCCAGGACAGCCAGCGCACTCAGTTCTCCAGTCACCCTCCTCCTGCCCCTACAGCTGGGTGGTGGGGCTACCTCAGGTTCCTGGGTGTGCAATGGAGATTCCCCTTCCCAGGGGACACTCGTGAGATGGAGCACTCTGATCCTGCAGTGCTGGGGCCAGAGGGATCCTGATCTAGATCAGAGCCCGTTCAGATGGCTCTAGGCCCTTTGGAGCAGCTCTGGCTGGGGCGTGACAGGGCTGGACTCTCTCATTTGCCTTGTGCTGGGGAATGAATCTAGGAGTGTAAAAACCTCTGCTGGCTTTGTCTGTCTTGGCCAGCAGCAGTTCTGACAGCCAGGGACGTGTACCTGTCTTATGCTGGTGCAGAAAAATCCTCGGCTTTAGGCACTTAATATATTGTGCACAAGAGCCCAGCCGTGCGGCGGGAATTGTTTCCGAGAGGGTGAAGTCGTTTTGCGTGGGCGATTTCTTCCAAGCCGAGTATCCACCTAGGTGACCCGGAAAGCCCTGCTACTCGCGACATGCTTCCCTCCATGCCCTGAGCTGAGTGCCAGGACTCCTGGGTTGCATTTGCAGCTCTGCCACTGGCCTGCTGCTGGGTTACCTGGGGCAAGTGACTTCCCTGCCCCGTGCCGCAGTTTCTCCATCTGTAAATAATAGATGCCAGTCTCCTTTGTAAAGTGCTTGGAGATCCACTGATGTCTGACAGTACCCACTGTAAAGTGCCCTTCTGTATTACTGCCAGCAGCTCCCAGCCCCTCACCTTCATCTGCAGAAAGGCTCTCCAATCGCTATTGCAAATAATCATAATAAAGCTCCACACGTATTTCTTGGCTTCTGGCATCCCTTTTCCGGCACTACCCCCTAGTTAGGGTCCTGGCAGCCATAAAAGGTTTACGGTGCAGCTGCTGATACTGCACTGACCATCTGGGCTGTTGAGCACCTACTTGAATTGATTGAAGTCTAATTTATTGAAACTCCCGAATTAAATGATCAGAATAAACTGGGCCGTAACTCTTAACGTCTCGTTTTAATGGTTGATTGCTTGAGGCTCAAACTAAAAACCTCCAGAGAGAGATTCAGGCAGCTTCTCAGTCTCCAGGCCCTCTGCCCTCCGGAAGCGCTCGTTAGAGATGTAAAATGTGTATTTATTTGCTCTGCTCTGCGATGCTGCATGGCTCTAGAGAAGTGTAAATCCTCCAGGGCTCTGCTTGCATTCTTTTTGCCAGGCTGACTTCTCGTTTCCCCTCTGAGGGGGGGATGGATGGAGCAGGGGCTGGCATGGGAAGACTTGGCCCTTTTAGCTCTAGGCTGCCGGTTCTAATCCAGCACAGGGCAGCAGCTGCTGTAAATTACTAGCTGGATGCCAAAGAGGCTTGTGGTTTGTCAGGCTGGTTCCATAGGCTCATGTACATCTGCCCTTTCTATTGGTCAGGGAGCGAATGGAGACTGGTCTCGTTTGTCATCTCCAGAGGGGCCTGGGTCTGGTCAGGGTGAGGTGTATGTGGGGGCCATGCATTGAGGGGAATGTACCTCTCCAGGGCTGTCCATCCAGCTGCCCCCAGAAGAACACGGCTGAGCCCCGGTGTTGGAGGGGAATCTCGGGAGAACCGCACCAGTGCGGGATGCAGTTAAGGTCTGGGGTACCTTTGAGAATTGATCCAGAATAAAGCAGGGTGTGAATGTAAAGCTGATGCTCTATTCCAGATGAACTCCATGTATCAGTTGGTAGGTTAATATTAGTTTAACTTTTAATCCGCTTTGGAAATGGATGAAGCTAATTCCAAATAAGGCACTCTGATACTGGAGTAAAAGCGTCCACACGTGGAATTAATCGAAATTAATTCCCCCTATTGACAAGCCCTAAACAGTTTTTGGCCTGATTCTCCGACCCACTGGCCACTTGCAGGGATGCCCATGGTGACAGCAGGTGCTTGGAACCTCTGACAGTCGGGCTCTTAGGTTGCGCACCCACCAGTCAGACCCCTTAGGGTGTCCCGCAAATGAAGACCCCCTTGAATAGTGTGGTTCAGCCCCAGTGTCTCAGTCTCCTGGGTTGGGAGTGGGGATCAGTCCAGCTTTCTGACAGGGCCCTTCTGGAGTCAAAGGGCGGCAAGATCTGGCCCGTTTCCCGCAGGCTAGGCCGTGCTTGGCTTCTGGGGGAAGTCATGTCTAAGGCTCCCTAGGGCTGTAGAGTCAGCTGGGAACTTGGCCACCTGGCACAAGGATGAGCAGCTATGTGGAGGGGTCCCTTGGGCTGGTGCTAGGCAGCCAGCAGGCCTGGGGGTCTCAGAAGTGGGGCAGTCCCATGCTATGCCCAGTGGAAGCCAGTCCATGCATCACAACAGTCCAGGGCGCAATCCTGGAATGAGCTGGGCACCAGCAGCCTCCCTGGAGGGCAGAAGGCGTCATGGGTGATTGGCATCGCGCGGGCTCCAGGGTGGGGTTGGTTCCGTCAGCCTCCCTGCAGGGGCTGGGTCTCCTTGGAAGAGTCTCAGATGAAGAAGAGGCAGTTGTGCCCGTCTGGGAACTGCCCTGCGCTCCCCAGATCCGCAGGTGGGGGGATTTCTGCTCCGCTGCCGGGCCCCAGGTAATGACGGGGGGCCCCGGATTCTCGTGGCCCGTGCCCAGGACGGGGTGGGGGTGCCGGAGGCAGAGCCCACAGCATTTGAGGTGAAGTTCTGTTATACACTCCGACTGTGGCTATGTGGAGGTCAGTGCATCACAGAACTTTGTCTCGAGAGCTTTTTAGCGTCCGTCTTACTTGGGGGTCCCCCAGGTCCCTGTTGCGCCACCCAAGTGTCTCCACCCCTTTTACAAGATCTGCAGCCCTGAGCTGGGGGTCCCGGCCTGTGTGGGGATCTGCTTACGGTTTAGACCACCTCATACGGCAACAGCAGGCTCCGCCGGCCCCCAGCCCCTTCACCGCTGTCAACTCAGGAGCCTTTCAGGAGGCCTGGCTGTGCTCTCATGCCTGGCGGTGGGGTGCCGGGAGCGATCTCCATGTGCCCCGTGTCTTGATCTGTGCAGCCCCCGTTCCTTTTACTCTGGGGGGCTGGGAGTCTTCCGAGCTGCGGGGCTGGAAGCCCGGACGCTGCTGGGCCCCGATGGGCTGAAGCCATTAGATTCTGCCCCAGCGCACCCATCCATTAGTGGCTTGTGACCCCGTGGGAGCGCGGCCCCTGATCCTTCCCACAGCGTGGCCAGCCTGAGTCCTTACCTGCTCTGCTAGTGCTGCTCACCCTCCTGGGCCTCTGCGGACAAATAAGCCCCATTCCAGGCTTATTGCCCCATCTCGGGCCCCCCGCGGGGGGGGGGGGGTGCCAGTCACCCCCTCGCCCGGTGGGGCACCAGTGTAAATCCGGGTGGGAATCCGGCTGTGTGTGTGCCCAGCTCTGACCGTGGCCTGGAGACCGGGGGGTGACAATACTTGGGGTGGGACTCCTCCCGCATGCATCTGTGGGTGTCTGAGTGAATGATCCCCCCGATCTGCTGGGTGCCAGGGCTGCTGTGCTGCATGGGCAGGATCCCGCCAGGGTTGATAGGAGCTGTAAGAAGAGGCCTGGTGGCTGGGGGGCCTGTCGTGTGTTGGACTGTAATCTGGTGGCCTGCGGGCTGGGCGAAGACGAGGGGAAGGGCTGTGCCGCCTCCGTAGTCGGGGTGGGCACCAGTCTTCCCCTCCTGGCAGCCGCATGGGGAGTGAGCTGGGGCTGGGCTGAGTGTTGGCAGAGGCTCAGGAAGGGCCGAGCGCCCGGGGTGGTGCTGGCTGGGCAGAGGGGCAGCTTCCACCATGGCCCTTCGCTCGGGGGGTTCTGTAGGGACAGGGCTGGGGCTGGGTGGGACTCCTCAGTCCTTAGAGCCGGAGGCCGAGGCCTCGTTGCAGGCTCTCAGGGGGAGTCCCGATGAGCGCTGCTGGGGACACTGGGCCGGGGACTGGCTGCGCCGCTGTCCGGCCAATGACCGCGACCAGGCCGGATCCTGGTGGTGACGAGGGGCTCTCATCAGTCTGGGTGACAGGCAGCCGGCCCCCGAGGAGCCCAGAGCCCCATTGCCTCCCCCCCAGCCCTGTACTGTCAACTTTTGCCTCCCTTGTGCCTTCCACATTCATGGGCTCTTAGTGCTGGGGGCCCTCGTCTGTCCCCATTCCTTGCGCAGGGGGATACGGCCCCACGTGCTCCGTTCCCAGTGCAAACAGCACCTGCAATCTGCGTCGTGTGACACTGAGCAGCAGAGCAGGGGTAACAGGAGTCCTGACCTCCCAATCCCTTGCTCTAACCACTAGACACCACTCTCCTCTCAGAGCTAGGGTATACAACCCAGCAGTCCTGGCTCCCAGCCCACCTCTGCTCTAACCACTAGACCCTGTTCCTTTGTGAAGCTGTCAGAGCTGCCAGTGTCTCTGCTCCATGCTGCGGGGGCCCTGGGGGAAGTGGCTGGCCGGGGTGGGGAGTGATAAACGCAGTTGCTAGAGCTGCCCCGTGCAGAGCTGGGGGTGGCGGCAGGAAGCCGGTTCGCCCGATAGCAGCCGGTTATTTATACCCCCTGCCAAAGTGCCAGCTGGGCATCCTTAGTGAGCCGTGTCTGCGGCTGCTGTGGGCCTGGAGCTCCCCCTGCTGGCCGAGGGCAGGGAGAGCACAGGGCTGGGCGGGGCTGCGGCGGAATGGGGCAGAGAGCTGGCTGGGGGGTGCTCTACCCTGCAGGCCTGTGTGTTACAGGGCATGGGGAGGCCTCGCTAGCACCTGAGGCAATGAGGGGGCTGCACCCCAGAAGATCCTGAGGAGGGGGTGCTGGCACCCCAGGGCAGGGGCAGCCAAAAGGGGGTCAGGCCTGGGAGGAGGGGGCAGAACAGATGGACACTGGCACCCACAGATGGGGGAGCCCCAGAACATCCCCTCCCTGCACTGGAGACACCCTGCCATTAGCCATGGGGTCATGCCAGGGGCCCTTGGGGCTTGTATAATAATGTGGGACCTGATTACAGCTGGAGCCTGTGGGGTGGGGGCCAGGCTCCCCCCTCGAGTCCATACTCAATCTGATGCCTCTCAGCGGGGCCCTTTGGGTCTCCTGTCCATGCCCGCCCTGGGGCGAGTGGGCACGTGTGCTGGGCACAGAGAGGGTGTGGGAGGAAGGGGCAGCTGGGCCCAGAGCAACAGTGACAGAGCTGGACTGATTACAGAGCACCTCCGACGCCAGCTGGGGCTGGCCCTTTGATTGGCAAAGCCCTGGGTAGGGGTGAGGTTGGGGCAGCAGCGTCTGTCTGGCAGTCCCTCGAGCCAGCTCCCCACAGCCCCACACGGGGAGCATGTGTGGGCCTAATCCTGGTCCCCCTGCCCCAGGTGCTCCTTGGGCTCCCGGAGCAGATGGTTCTGGGCCGCGGCTGAGGCTGCCCCACGCGCCGAGCTCCCTGCGGGTGGGGCGGGTGGGCTGGAGCGGCTCGAGGCCGGGGCAGGCTCTGGGCAGTGACTGGGCCTGTGTCTCTGCAGGAGCCGTCCCTGTACACGGTGAAAGCCGTCCTCATCCTGGATAACGACGGCGACCGCCTCTTTGCCAAGGTGAGTGCCTGCAGGCAGTGCGGCATGGGGTGCGCTCTGGGTCCCGGGGGCACTGTGGAGAGGACAGGGACAGGGTGAGGGGCTGTGCCATGGGTCCCGGGGGCACTGTGGGGAGGACAGGGACAGGGTCAGGGGCTGC
>ML677378.1:4193358-4205871 GCA_007922305.1 Dermatemys mawii
CTGCGCTCTTGGTCCCGGGGGCACTGTGGGGAGGACAGGGACAGGGTGAGGGGCTGCGCTGTGGTTCCTGGGGGCACGGTGGGAAGGACAGGGACAGGGGCTGCGCTGTGGGTCCCGGGGCTCCACAGGTGGAGGGGGTGAGGTGCTGCTCTTTGGGTCTCACGACCGTCCCCTAGGGCAGGCAGGAGCCTGGGATTCTCGTCTGGGAGTGAACTCTGGGATTGGGAACATAGGATCGAGGGCAGCAACTCTGGAACCAGAGGCTGGGCAAAGCAAATCCCCCCACCCCGCCAGTGCCCCTCAGTCCTGACCTGTATCCCCCCGTCCTACAATTTCAAGGACATGTGCACGCAACCAAGCCCTGCTTCTTCCCCTCTGGGTCCTGCCCTGCCCAGTGCTCTCTGACTGCAGTGGGTGTCATGGGTGCCCAGAACCAGCCCTGCGGTGTGGGGGAGAGCTTGGCGTCCCCTTCCCAGTGCCAGACTTCAGGCTGTGCCATTTGGACTGGCCTGGTCTCCGGGCCCGGCTGGCGTCGCCAGGTGAGCTGTGCCAGGGCTGGGAGTAACGCCCGTGCCTCTCCCGGCAGTACTATGACGACACGTACCCCACCGTCAAGGAGCAGAAAGCCTTCGAGAAGAACATCTTCAACAAGACCCACCGGACGGACAGTACGTGCCCTGGCCCGGTGGGGGGGACTGTAGGACACCACGGGGGAGGGGACACTGCCCATCTGGGACTCTGCCCACCAACACTGCCTGCGATCTCCCCACCTGCCCGATTCATGGGCCCTGCAGCTCCACTCGCTGCAGTGGGGTGAGCGGGGGCAAATGCCACGCTCTCGGTCCCAGGGGCATCATGGGCACCTCCATGCGGGCAGGGCCATGTGAAAGGTGCCCGCTGTGCGTATACCGTTGCTGGGCTGGCACACTGCGGGCACATGGGATCGCAGTAGCACTGCTCCCAGGGTGGGTGTGGGGAGTTGGGATTGGGGGCCATGGCTGGGGTACAGCAGGGTTGGGGAGACGTGACAGGGAGGTGCCCCCGTGCCCTCCCCACCAATGATGCTTGGAACCAGGGTGGTCTTGGGATGTCCACCTAAAACCGAGACTGAGGCCGTCCCATGAACACTGGCTGCCCCTCGCTGCCTCACCAGCAGGGGGGGCACTGGTGAGCCCACCCAAGTGAAGCCCTTTTCCCACGAGTCGGCCTGTCCCCCCGCAACCAGGCGAGATCGCCCTCCTGGAGGGGCTGACCGTGGTCTACAAGAGCAGCATCGACTTGTACTTCTACGTCATCGGGAGCTCCTACGAGAACGAGGTACGTCGCCCTGCCAGGGCCCTGGGCCTGGGGAGCCTCGCGTCTGGGCAGCCCCACTGCTGCCGCCCTGCCTGGTGGCTGGGGGCAGGATGCTCTGTGCCCGCAGGGGATTGTGGGTACAGAGGAGGAGGCGGGTGGTCGCCTAGAGAAGCCTGGCCCTTGCTGGGGTGTGGGTGGCCTGGCTGCAACCGAGCGTTCTCGTAGTGCCAGGGGGCAGCTTCCGGTTGCCACAGGGAGCTGCCCCTGGGCTCGCCGGGAGCGCGGAGTTGCAGGGCAGTGTGCCCTGGAGTCAGCCATGCTGAGCACCAGATCTGCAGAAGGGTCCCATGGAGAATCATGGAGACACCCCTCCATTGGCAGTGGTGAGGAATCCCCCACCGTCCGCCCCGTATTGTTCGCAGTGGGGGTGGGGCTGGGCCCCTTTGCAGTGAGGGTGGGGCTGGGCCCCCCATCACAGCAGTGATGATGCTCTGCCCCCTCACCTGTCCATCTCTCCTGCCAGTGCCAGGCCCCCCGCCTGCCCATCTCTCCCCCCAGGGGCAGCCCCTGCAAGCAGATGGCCCCTCCCCGGTGCCCTATGCCCGGAGGTGCTGCTTGGGCTGCAAAGTGCCGCGTTGTGCAGGCTCGGGGTAAGGTCTGGTCTCCCTGAACTGCGTCTCCTCTTCCAGCTGATGCTCATGGCCGTGTTGAACTGCCTCTTCGACTCGCTCAGCCAGATGCTGAGGTAAGGCCGGGGTGGGGGACGCTCTCCTGCTGCTGGAGTTCCCCGGCAATGGGGGCGGGGGGATGGAGGGGCAGTCTGGGCAGTCTAGGGCCGTCTGGGGCTCTGGCACGGGAAGCCGGGGGCTCAGCTGGCAACTGGGAGCCATCCCCAGAGCTCACAGTGAGCCGGGCACTGGCGTCGGGCCACTAAGGGCCTCCTATTGCTGCCGATTTGACATGGCAAGCGCCCGGATGCCATGGTGATGGGCTGCAGGGTAAGACCTGAGCCAGGATGAGCTGATGAGGACTGGAGTGGGGGGGTCAGCTCCGAGGCCTGGGCCAGGCCTGGGCCAGGTGTAAATCAGCGAGGCTCCAGTGACACCAGAGGAAGGGCTGCTTTGCACCAATGGGACGTTTCTGAGGAGCGGGCTCTGGGCGATGTCTCCTGTTGAGCTCGGGGGAGGCGCGATCCTGTCAGCCCCTCAGTGCCCCGGTCCCTGGAAGGATCGCCGCGCCCCCTCCCCCCCCCCAGAATGGGACAGGTAAGGTCAGAGTTCCTGTCCCCCGAGCCTGGAGATGGGAGGCGGGTGCAGTCACTGAGCGAGGGGGTTGGCCGATCTAGGGCAGAGCCTAGAGTGCCAGGCACTGTTGGCCGAACTCCGCCCAGCCGGCCAGGTCAGATCTTCAGTCAGGTCTCGCTCCGGGCGGCGTGAACTCCGCTGTGTCCAGAGTTCGCTCTCCAAACTCTGCACGAACCCTGGGGGTCGCCTTTCCTCCCCGGGTTTGGGTCGGAGCACGGGAGGGGCCTGGTGGGCCGGATCCTCTGCTGGGTAAATCGCAACCCTGGACTCCAGTGGGGCTGAGGAGCCATGTGCCCGGGACGGGGGCATGTCTGGGGCACTGTCAGCCCTCCTCCCCCTCCAGCACACCTGGGCCCAGCCCATCTGGAGCCATCGTCCATCTGGTCCCTAGCCTGGCAGCCCCTCGGAGCGAGTGGGTCAGACCCGAGCCTCCTCCCCCAACTCCATACTGGACATATCTGAGCCAGGCAGCCCCTCAAGAGTGGGGAGCCTGGCTCCCCACCGATGGCAGCCTGAGCTGCCCTGTGGCGTAGGGTGTGGGGTGCGGCTGGTGCCAAGGCCCCGGGCTCTCCCTGACTGGGCGCGGGTCTCTTGGCAGGAAGAACGTGGAGAAACGCGCCCTGCTGGAGAACATGGAGGGGCTTTTCCTGGCTGTGGATGAGATCGTGGATGGGGGGTGAGCACCAGCGCCCCCTTCTGCACCCCCTAGGAAATGAGGCTCCTGCATCCCCCAGGGGGTTCTGGGCTGCAACTTCCTCCCTCCACCCAGCCTATCTTGGGCCCATCTTACCAGGCCCTTGGGTCCAGGCCCTGAGCGCTGGGGCATCCTGCCTGGCGTGGGCGTGGGGGTGGGTGGGCTTTGCCCCAGGCTGGTCAGAGGCACCCAGATTCTCCCAGTCCGGCCATCTGGGAAGGGGGTTTCTCACAAGCCCTAGGGGCTGCTCTGAATTGCACGGGAGCCCAGGTGGCTAGAAGCTCCGCTGCCCCTCCTTGGGCTGGACCATCAGTGTGGTGCCCCTTTTGCGGTGCGGGGTGGGGGCTGGGCAGGGGGGGCTTCTCTCGACCCAGGGTTAATGGCCCGTGTGCTCCTCCCTCAGCGTGATCCTGGAGAGCGATCCCCAGCAGGTGGTGCACCGAGTGGCTGTGCGGGTAAGTGAGCCCCGCCCTCTCCCCACTCTGAGAGCCCACCCTCTCCCCGGGAGCAGCACCCTGCTTCTGTCCCTCTCTGGCCCAGTAGGCTCCTCTTCCTCCTGACTTGCCCGTCACTGTGCCAACTGCCCGTTCTGCCCCCTGTTGGGCACGCAGAGCCTGCTCCTCCTGGAATGGCTTTGCCCTACAGGGTGGGCCGGGGAAGGGGCAGCACGAGCCCTCAGGGCACAATCTACCCCCTGCTGCGCCTCTGCCCTTCCCCGGGGCAGCCCCCTAAGGGCCAGCTCCTGCTTTCCAGCCCCCGGGGGCAGGGGTGGCTGCTAACCAGACTGGGGCTGAGGTGGGGCCTGACGCCCTGAAGGGCCCAGCGCCCAGCAGCTCCATTGAGAGCAGTGGGGAAGGGCCTGGCCGTCTTGCCCAGCCCCCTGCATTGGGAGGAAGGGGGGAACCGTGCCCCCTGCGGCATTGGGGTGGATTCAGGGTGGCACCTGGAGATGCTGCTCCCTGACGTGTGTCTGTTGCAGGGTGAAGACGTCCCCTTGACAGAGCAGACAGTTTCTCAGGTACGTCCCTCTCCCCGGCCTCACTCCCGCAGCCCGGGCAGGCCTGTCCCCCCGTCAGCTCCAGGGTTCTGGGACTTCCCACCCCATCTCCAGCCCCAGTCCCTCCCCTCCTCCGTCAGGCCCAGCCCAAGCTGCACACAGGATTCCCCAGGGCAGACCAGCTGGGCTCCTCCCCGCAGGGGCCTGGTCTTGATTTCCCTGCAGACTCCAGCACCCCCTAGTGGCAATGTGGTCCACGCGGGGGATGGGGTGCCTTCCTGACCACTTCCCAGCTAATGCCCTGAAGGATGAGGTTGGACTGCAACGTGCAGCAATTATTAAACCCTCCCCCCCAGCGCGCTCGGTGCTGTATGAGATCCAGCGGCGTGCACAGCCTCTGCCCTGGAGAGCCCATAACAGGGGGATACTAACTTAGAGCAAGGGCCTAAGAAATACTGTGGGCCCCACAGTAACCCAGTTCCTGTCCAGGGCTGCTCTGCCTCCAGACGGGCCAGCTGCTCATTGGCCAAAGCCCTTGATGACAGCCTGCCCAGTTGGACGGGCCCTGTCTGTGCCCTGCCAGGGGCCTATCCCAGCTCAGGCTGGGCTGACCCACAAGATGGATCTTAACTCTGGGTCCGGTTCCCTTTGCCCCATTGTGAGGCAGTGCCTGGCCCAGACATAGGGAGCAGCCCGTAACCGAAACTCATGGAGTTCCCCCCTGCCCCCACGGGATGGCAGGGGCAGATCCTGCTCATCCGGCGCCAGCTGGTGCCTGCGGCTGCAGGCCGGGTTGGCAATAGAGGGCGTCCCCTGACCCATCTGTTCTCCAGCCAGTTTCTCCTGCTGGATCCAGCCTCGCAAATCCTGCCCTGCCAGCCCGTGGCCCCACAGCTGGACATGCAGGAAGCCCTTGCCCCACATGCAGCTCCCTCTGGGGGTGGGGGAACAGCAGCCAGCTGGGGCCCTGGATCTTGGCATCAGCTCCTGCTCTTAGGCAGAGAGCTGTGGGGTCTCTCATGCCCCCTGCAGGGCTGTTGAGGCCTGTGGTCACCATGGCGAAGGGGGTTGGCTCTAGCAGTGGGGCTGGTGAGCTCTGCAGGGGAGGCGGATGGTGCCAGGCTAGCAAGTCACTTAAGGGGAGGGGAGGATCGGCCCCCCTCACCCCTCCAGCTGAACCACCCCCTGTCTGCTTTCCAGGTGCTGCAGTCGGCCAAAGAACAGATCAAGTGGTCTCTGCTGCGATAGGGCACGGATCCCACCCCTGCCCCCATCTTTACTGTGTCCCTCACCCCCTGTCCTGTCTGACGCACTGCCTGGCGCCCTAACACGCTGGAGGATTTTGCTGGATCTGATGTCTGGCTCTTTTCTGACACGCTGGAGGATTTTGCTGGATCTGGCGTCTGTCTGCTTCCCCAGCCCTTGAACCATGGGGAACCCCACCTCAGGGTCCGCCGAGGTGGCTGTTGTCCAGCCCAGGGATTTGCCCCATCTCTGGACTCGCAGCGGGTCCCCCCAGACTCATTGCTGCTGAAACTAAGCCCAGGATGGGATGGGGTGGCACCCTGGACCCTGCCTCACTGCTGCCCCCTGTGGCGGCTGTGTGTCATGGCCTAGTGCCCTCTTTGGGCGTGGGGAGGGGGCGGAGCTTCTCCACATCACCCTGCCTCCTCCATCCCCATTGGCTGTTCCCTCCAGGGGGTGGGACCCTGTGCACTCTCCTGTTACAATCCAGCCACTGAGGCCCTTCCTGGGGCATGTGCTGCTGATGGGTAGATCACCTGGCTCATGTCCTCCCAGGGCTGCCACCTGGGTGCAGCCGGCATAGCCTGGGCTCTGGAGCCCAGCAGCTTCCCAGGCCAGGGGAGAGTTGGGGATCCAGCAGGGGGGGGGGGGGGGGGGGGGGGGGGGTGTCTCCTCCGCACGCTGCCCAGGTGCCTTTGCTGTTAGCTGCGTTTCCCGGGGACCCAGCTTGGCAGCCCCACGGCTCTGGGGTCTCCCTGCCCTGCAATGAGGGGCCAGCGTCACTGGCGCTCCTGGCCCAGTTCTGCCATGAAGCCAGTGTGGTGCCATGGGCAAAGCCCCTTCCAGCCTGCTCAGCGCCCGTCTGTACCAAAGGGGCAGGAAGGAGGTGCAGGTAGGGTTCCCCATCACACGCTGGGGGGCCGGGTTCCCCATCCTGCTCTGTGATGGGGGCAGGGGGCTCCCTCTGGCATCCAGTGGGAGCTGCAGGCTACTGACCCCCCCCTGCTGGTTGCCCTTGGCTCTCTGGATGACATGGGCCTGGATCTTGATGATGGGGGCAGGACCCCCAGCTCCCTAGGCTCCAGTTGGAGCTGGAGGAGCTCTCCCCACTAGAGATGGGTCACGCCTGGCCCCAGAGGAGTGGGTGCTTCAGAGGGTCTCTGTCAGACCCTGGCACAGGGAGCGGGCAGCAGGGCAGGGTTGACTGCACTGATCCTCACCCCTGTGGCTCCAGCGGTGCTGGGAATAGGGGTGCAGCCGCTCCCCCCGGGTGGAAGTGGTTTCCAGCACATGCCAGGTTTGCAGTTGGGGTCAGTGGCTGCCAGAACCCCCCTGCAGAGCTCCCCTGCCCTGCCCCTATTGGCCTTGCTGCCCCTGCTGGGCTGGGCCCTTCCAGCTCCTTGGCACGCTGCCCGTTCCCCCCAGCCCTGGGGAGAGGCCCAGTGGGTAATCCCAGCCCCCAAACCAGAGGAGAGGCTCTCGGAGCCGGGGGCAGGTGGGGGCAGACCTGTGGGGGGAGGCCTGAAGCATCCCCCTGCCACCCCGGATCCCTTTCCCTCCTCGCAGTGAGCTCTGGGGTGCTCAGTGCTGCTCCCCTTCTGTGCCTCTAGCTCTAGCTCCGATCGCAGCTGGTGGCTCCGGCTGGGCCCTGCCTGCGCTGCCCCCTCCCGCCCCGCGCAGGGTTGCTGACCTCCCTGGCTCTGGCTCCAGGCCCGTTGGTGCCTGTGCCGGTTTCCCCGGGGCTGTGCCCTGGGCTCAGGATGATCCCAGCTGTCCTGGGGGTTTGTACCCAGGAGTGGGCGCCTTCCTCTCCAGCAGCCCCCTGGATCTGCACCTGCAGCGTCTCCTGCCGGAGCCCAGGAGTCTTGGTCTCCAGCCGCGGCTGATTTACGGCGGGGAGCTGGGCGCGTTGTGAGCGGCTGCGCCCCTTCGACGGCTCATAAATCTCCTCCGACGAGCTCGTGGCTCTCCAGGCGGTGGGGCCTGGCGGGGACGGGGGCGGGCACTGGGCAAGGCCGTGGTCTCGCTCAGTGCTCTGGGAAAGGGACAGGGCAGGGATTTGGGGCTCCCTTGGAGGAAACGCTGCTCTGCGGTGGGGGGGCAAATGAGGGAGATTCCCCCCCCCCAGCTGTGCAAGGGACCCTGCTCCCTGGATCTCAGCGGGGTTGGGCCCAAGTGTCTCTCCCCCAGGCGCGTCCTGTCTGGGACCCTGGGGGGTTTCTTCCCCAGGGAAGGTCTGGCTAACGGGGGCACTGGGCTTGTCGCTGCAGCCAGCGGCTCACTCTAAGGCAGCTGGGCCGGAGCGCCCCTCGCCCCCACCTGCCTCCCCCAGCCCCCGTCTCTGCACCAAAATGCTCCTCTGGTGGGAGGGGGGATCCGCTCCCCCCAGGGTCCCCTCTGTCTTCCCCAGGCATCGACTGGGCTGTCGCTGGGGCGGAGGATATTCCTGTACCAGTGAAAATGCTCCCCCCGAAACCTTCCCTCCCAGGAGCAGGTGGCGGGTCTCTGCAGCTGAGTATGCCAGGGGAGGGCTGGTGTCTTTGCAAGCTGGCAGCCGTATGCCAAGGTGCCGTGGGCGGGTGCCCCTGCTCCCTCGCTGGGGCAGAGGCTGAGATGGCTCATGCTGCCTCGAGGGGCCACCCCCTCTTGGCTTTGTGTTCCCCCAAGTCCCCGCTTCCTTGCCTTTGCCATCCCCAGGAGCAGGAGGGGTGTTAGCCCTGGCGTTCGCCTCTTGTTCCCAGGTGCCACCGCTCCCTCTCCCCAGCTTCAAGCTTACCCTGCCCTGGCGTTTGTGCTTCCTTTGGGGATCCATGGTGCCAGCCCCAGCCTGCACCGGGCTCCCCATCTGTGTTTGCCCCCCAGCTGCTCTCTGCGGGAAGCACGGAGGTCGTGGCTGCTCTGGGATTCAGCCAGACTGGGGCAGGCCAAAGTCCGTCTAGCCTGGTGTCCCGGCTTCTGACGGGCCAGTGCCAGGCGCTGCAGAGGGATTGAACAGACCAAGGGATCATCAAGGGGCCTTCGCTCAGGGTGGCTGGTGAATGACGCTGCCCTGCCCGTGCCAGCTCCCCCTGGAGCCGGTGCCCCCTGGATGTCACTGGACGTCTCTGCTCCTGGCCTGTGAGTGGGGGTGGCAGCTCCAATCCCTCCCCCCAGCTCGGGGCATGGGTTGCCCCTGACCCCCATCTCCGCTGCACAGTCCTGGTCCCCGAGTCTCCACAGCAGCAAGGGGGGCAATAAATGTGTTCCCCTGGGGTGGCCCTATAGGCTGCTGGGGGCAGAGGGGTGAGGGGGCTCTGGGGAGCTGAGGAACTGTCCTGTGGGGTTCCTTGTGTTGCCCTGTCAGTCGGGGGGGTTGGGGGGGCTGGTTCGGGGCACTGCCTTGGTATGGGGGCAGGGACAGGCCCCGTGGCTGACTTGTTCTCAGGGAAATGGCTACAGATGTAATAACGACACAGAGAGAGAGAGACCCTGTGAGCCCTGGGCAGGGGTCTGGGGGAGGTGCTGTGGCACCAGCTCTGGGGGGCCAATGGCCTCAATCCCATCTGCCCCCCGGTTGGGGTGACCTCAGGGCTAGCTCCCCACTCTTCTCCCTCCCATCCCCTGCCCCAGGCCTGGAGCACAGCCTGGTGGGGAGCGGTGGGGGGCATCCTCTGGGACCTGCACAGTGTTTCTTCCCTTTCCCTGCCCCATGGCTCCCCCGCGAACCTGGCCCTGGCCCTTCTGGACGAAAGCTGGTGCCCATGTGGCAGGGGGTGGGGGAGTGTGAAATGTGAGGGTCTCTCCTGCCCACGTGGGGAGAAGCAGTGGGGGCAGGAGATGCCCTGGCATGGTCTGGGGCAGAGGCTCTGACCCACTCCCTGTGCCCAGAGCTGCCTGCGCGGGGGGGCGGGGGTAACACGGGGGTCCCTGAGCCCCATGGAGGGTCTGCCACGTTCCCAGGGCGTTTCTCGGACTGTGGCGTCGATGTTGCCATGTGTTGGCCAACAGCGCCACCTGCGCCCCGTCTGCTGCCACTGCAGGCCTGGCCCGGGGAGAGGGGGAGGCGGACCCCGATGCCCTTTGCCAGGGAACCTTGCGGTCACACCAGGACTGTCAGTGGGATCCGCAGCCTGGGGGGATCAGGAGCCAGGGGGATGGGCTCCAGGCCAAGGAGACAGCCCCAGAGCCAAAGTGGGGCAGGCAGTGCCAGGGCTGGGCTGGTGCCACCAGCCTGGGGGATGGGGTGAGCTCCTGCCCAATGCAGGGCTCTGGGTGCCAGCCCTGATGCCTGGCCCCATGCAGCTGGGCCTGGGGGCTTCAAAGGGCTTGGCAGCTCAGCAGCGGCTGTGTTGGCAGTTGGGTGAGCATGCCAAGGAGAACTGATTGGGCTGCAGGGGCAGGGCGCTCAGTAGGGGGTGCTCTCTCCTGGCACTCAGTGCTGACCCCAGTGCCCTAGTGCGATCCTGAGGGTCTAGATTGCAGGGAGGGGCTGGTTTTGGGGTGAGATTTACCCCGCCCCCTGAGCCTGTCCTCACAGTGATTAGAGGTCATGGGGGGGCGGGGGGGGGCAGCACTGGCACCAGGCACTATCTCAGCAGTGTTACCTGCAGGCTGCCTTTCTCCTGGTTCCCCCAGCCAGGTCCCACACGGCTCCCCAGGCCCCAGGTCTTCCCCTGCACTCAGACTGAGGAGGGTGGGACCCACAGCCCAGTCTGCCCCACACCTCATCCACTGCAGCCGTCCAGCCCGGCATCAAGTTCCCCAAAGGGGCATCAAGGTCCGTGGGGGACACCTAGATCCAACAGCCCCCCAGTACTTTATTGCCCTTGGAGGAAGAGGGGGGATGGGGAAGCAGGGAGGGAGGAAGGGGACATCCCCCCCATCACTTCAGCCTGCCCCCCCACCCCCGGGCACACATCCCATGACATCACCAGAGGCCCCCCAGCCAGGCTGTGCCAATGCCCTCCTCTGGCACACAGAGGCGCTATGGGGAGAGAGGCAGAGCTATGGGGGCATCAGGGGCTGGGAAGTGGAAGTGTGAGGGCAGAGCCATGGGGGGCAGGGACGTGGGTGGGGGGTGGAGGTGGGAGGGCCAATGTGGGGATGAGGGGCCATCTCCTGAAACCCAGAACTTGCCTCATACTCAGATCCCTGTGCCCCCCACCTCTGCTCCACTCTCCAGGGCCCACCTGGGCCCCATCCCAACCGGCTTCAGATCCCATTTGTCACTCCCAGGGAGGGGGCTGGATCAGGCCCCTCCCTATCCCTAAACCGTCTGGGGCTGCCCCCTCCCCCATCGCAGGCCAGTCTCATTCTGACCAGACCCTGACGGGTGGGGGGCAAAGGGCAGCGTTACTTGTGGGGATCCATCTTGAGCCCCTCTGCAGCTGCCTCTGGGGTGGGGCATGGTGGCTGTTTACACAAGGGGCCCTCGCCCTCGGTGCAGAGCTGCGGCTGATTCTGGGGTGGTGCAGGGGAATCTGCCTCCCATGGCCCTAGGAGCAGCAGAGGAGGCGGTCGCCCCTTCTGTGGGGCAATGGCTGTGGTGGGAAGGGGCAGGCTGGGGGCACTGGCTGGAGTCAGGAGCTCCAGGAAAAGCCTCTGAGACTCTGGCTAGCCCCCCACCCCATGGACTGGGGGCTCCCCCCGGGGAACAGCCTCACGGCCCTCAGCAGCAGCTGGCTGGGGTGGATGGCAGGGCAGCCTCATGGCTCAAACCCCAAAACCCCCCATGATGCCCTGGTTGGAGGGATGGAAGCTGAGTCCAGATCTTAAAGGGAGGTCATTCCTCCCTTGGGCTGCCGGGTGCAGGGCCTTGCTGGGCCCCCCCCCCCCCTCCATGCTCCCTTCACAGACCCCAGCAGCCCATGCTACACAGAGGGGCAGGCTCAGAATGCCCTGGGGAGGGCTGAGGAAGGGGGTGGGGTCTGGGGTCTGCCTCCCATACACCCAGCTTGATAGGCCACCCCCCATCTCAGTGTGTTAGAGCTTGGGGGCCAGCACAGTCCCTGGCTAGAACAACAGGGGAGCGCAGAGACCCCGTGGGGCCCCCTGGAGGCTTGGGGGTGCTGAGCCCCTTGCAGTGGGGCTGACCATGGCCAGAAGCCCAGGGGCCTCCTGCTGCTGGGCTGGGGAGCGTGTCCCTGCCCTTCCTGGGGGCTTGGGTCAAGCTGCTCGGCTAGCCTGGTGGGTGGGGGTCCAGGCAGGGCAGGGGCTGGGGTCAGGCTCCTGCAGGGAGCTGCTCTCTGGGGGCTGGAGCGGAGAACTCAGCAGAGGGTCCCCAGAGGAAAGTGATTAAATACCCTGGTGCAGGGAGTGGGAGGGACTAGCCCACAGCCAGAGCCAGGGATGGAACCCAGGAGTCCTGGCTCTCAGCCCTCCCCTCTCCAACCACTACACCCCACTCCCCACCTACAAGTACATGGGGTGGGGGGGCGTACCGGGCTGGACGGGCCAGTGGCTCTGGGTGTGGGCGGGGGAGTACCAGGGTTAGGGTTACCAACTCTCCCGGTTTGGCTGGGAGTCTCCCAGAATCGATCTTGGTTTCCTGGAGGCTACTGAAGCCAATCAGGGAGATTTTAGGCTGCTACAAGTCTAGCAGCGCAGTGGGGCTAAGGCAGGCTCCCTACCGGCCCTGGCAGAACCAATGACATGTCCAGCAGCAGCTCCTAGGAGGAGGCGCGGCCAAAGGGTCTCTGTGCACTGCCGCCGCCCTGAGCGCCAGCTCCACAGCTCCCATTGGCCGGGAACGGGGAACTGCGGGCAATGGGAGATACAGGGTGGTGTGCAGAGCCACCTGGCCACCTGTGAGCCTAGGAGCTGCTGCCAGATATGATGCCGCTTCTGGGACCCACCTGATGTAAGCGTTGCCCTGTCGGAGCCTGCATCCTGAACCCCCCCAGCCCCATGCCCCAACCCAGAGCCCCCTGAAGTATCCAAACTCCCTCCCAGAGCCCACACTTCTCACCCCTCCCTGCATCCAAACTCCCTCCCAGAGC
>ML677378.1:4235630-4254228 GCA_007922305.1 Dermatemys mawii
CCCACAAGACGTGGGTCACCCCTAGATTCAGCGAGGAAAATCCCACTGCCCCGCTGGCCACTATGGGGCTGGATCAAACCCACGGGCCCAGCTAGCCCAGAACCCCCTCCCCCCACTCCTCTCTGCCCCAGATCAGACCCGCAGGCCCATCCAGCCCGGATCCCCCAGGACAAGAGGAGGAGCGTGAAGGGACCGGGGCGCGGTGGGGAGGGGGATTTTGCTCTGGAGGGTAGGAGGAGGGAGGCTGCTGCTGGGGGAGGTAGGTGGGGGGCAGGGAGCACAGCTGATCCCCGAGGGACATGGCGACGAGGACAGTCGTTGTCCGGTGTGAGCTGGGCTCCGTCTGGCGAGGGCAGGGCCCCGAGCTGGTGGGTTGGACACGGTGTGCGGGAGGCAGTGATGGTGTCATAGGCGCTGCTTGCTGCCTGCCTGTGGGTGACAAAGTCTCAGTGTAACCGGGAGCGATGGGAGGCCTGTGTCTGTGCACGGGGGGCCAGCGTGGCGGGACAGCAGGTTCCAGGCCTCAGCGGCGGGTGCCGGGTGAAAAGTCTGTGCCCTGCAAATGCCCCAGGGGCACCAAGATTGGGGCAGCGGCTGGACTCCGCTCAGGCAGGAACCCTAAACCTGTGACAGCCCCTCCCACACTCTCCTCTGCCCTCTAGCACACCCAGGGGCCTATGGGGCCCAGTATTTCCTACACATATTCCTCTCTGTACCAGACCAGACCCCCGGGCCCACACAGCCCAGTATCACCCTTCCACTCTTGTGTGCCCCAGATTCAACCCATGGGCCCAACTAGCCCGATACCCCCCCTAGACCCAGTCCTCTCTGCCCCAGATCAGACCCACGGACTTGTGGTTTGCAGGATCAGATCTGAGTCCAACTACTCTTCATGGCTGGGAATAAGTGCCACGCTGGGGTCAGCCCTGATTGTGGGGGAGAGCGCCCCCTACTGAGCCCTCCCTGCCACTCTCTGCAGCAGTGCCCCCTAGGGGCGCACTGGGGAATTGGGGTCAGCACTGAGTGCCAGGGGAGAGTGCCCCTACTCTGCTCTCTGCAGCACAGCGCCCCCTAGTGCCACACATGGGGGCATCAGGGTCATCCTTCGCTGCTGGGGAGTGCGCCTCCTGCTGCCCTCTGCCCCCCGCTCCCCGCTGCGCAATGGGGCACTGGACCATTGGGGGTCAGCTCTGACTGCCAGAAGAGAGTGCCCCCTGCTGAGCCCCCATCCCGCTCCCTGCAGCACAGCGCCCTCTGGCGCCACACGGGGGCACTGATCTGATAATGAACCATAACGGCTTGGTTTCTGTATGCAAGGCACAGGGGCACCCCCCACCCCTGTGTGCTCAGCTGCTCTCCCCCGGCAGTCCCCCCCACCCAAGTGCTGACCTAGCCCATCCCTGCGTAGCTCGTACAGCTGCCAGGCACCGGCTTGTCACATGAATCCTCCTCCATGCTTCGGCCAGCTGTGCTCCCGAGCCGTAATGCGTCTGCTAATTGCACCCGGGGCCACAAATCACCTCCGAATTCCGGGGCCATATGACTCATGCAAAAATCCATTTTTGCTCTTAGTGAGTGATTTACCGCGCCGATCCGTTTGGCACGTGCAACGCAGCCCAGACTGGAGTCACCCCCTCCCCTCCAGTATTCTAATGGGGCGGGCGCGGCGTGGGCTCATTAGGAGAAATTTCTGCCGTCGCTTCAGTTCTGCAGAGCCCCATAGACAAATCCCAAAGTGCAAAGACACGTGAGCAAAGCACAGACATGGGAAGAACCAGGCGTGTGGCCAGCCCTGGCGGATCAGTACTGGGGGCTCAGTGGGTTCTTTTGGGAGACCCCCCCCAGTATCTGAACCGTTTCTGTGGAACTCAGGCTGTTGGGACCAGATTTGGCTCCTGGCACACTGGTGTCAACTGAAAACACGCACATGGGGTCCGAGTCTGCTAGGTGACCAGATGTCCCGATTTTATAGGGACAGTGCTGATATTTGGAGCTCTGACGTATATAGGCTCCTATTACCCCCAACAACCTGTCCCAATTTTTCACACTTGCTATCTGTTCACCCTGCATTTTGCTGTCACTGAGACCCATGCAAAGTGAGTGTGCAATGCCCCTGGTTTAGCACTGACTTTGCACACATGTTCCACTTTCACAAATGCCAAGAAAGGACGACTTGGACTCATTGACTTCCTTGGAGTCACACCAGATTTGCACCATTCAACGGAGAGTAGAATCCGCTTCTGTAGCTGGAGCGGGTGCTCTGCACAGGCGAGGCTCTGAACTGATTTACCCCAAGTGTGAAGCCACTGGAGTCAACAGAATTGCTCCAGACTTACACCAGTGTGGCAGAATCTGACCCTATGCGTGCGACCTCTGGCCGTCTTTCACCTAAGAGCACCAGGAAAGCGTTGATGGTGCAAATCTACGCGTCTGGAGCCACCCGGCTCCGGTTTCTGGGCCCCTTCAGCCGCACAAAATTCACCGGGGGGGCTAAAAAACGGCGATTTCCCAGAGACACGGACTCCCAAGCAATCCCCGCCTGCAGTGGGGGCCAGAATTCCAGCGGAGTTCAGCATCCAACCAGCTGAGAGCCCCTGAAAAGCTGGCCCCAGTTGCGGGTGCTCGGCCTGTCTGAAAATGCTGGTCGTAAAGTGACAGTAAGAACGCGGCGCGCTGGGGATCTGTCAAACAGCAGCACTTAGCGCTGTAGTATTTAGGAGTAATAATATTCCCGGCCAGCAAATAAGCTCCAGTAGCTGCAGCGAGTAGACCCAAGTCCTGCTGTAACATGCATGTTTGTCACCAGCAGGATCTCTCTGCCCCCCTGGCCTTGCAGCGTCGACCTTGCATCCTATATTTCTTGGTCATTTGCTGCAGGCCAGGATGGAGCTGGCTTGGCTGGGAACCTGGCCCGGCAGTTGCAGTTGCCGCTTGCTCCTGCGCTAATGTGCAAGCATCCGCCTCGGGATCAGAGCTCAGACATGCCTGGGGATACTGGGGACCTTCCTTGGTTACAGCCCCAGCTCCAGGAGCTGGAGGGTAGAGGGAGAATCGCCACCCACTGTAAAAAAACCTGTCCATTTCTAGCTCTCCCGGTGGCAGAGAAAAGCTGGGAAATGTGACTCCCCCGCAAAGAGACTACACAGAGGCCGACGGGCGTTGGGGCTTTAACCGTCTCTTGCGGAGGGGTTTATTCAGTTTTGCTTTTCAGTGTAAACATCACAATACAAAATTACAATGAAGATCCTGAGTGTAAAAGGCCCCTCAGCAACATGGACGACACAACACAGCACAGCAACCTTAATATTAAACCATACACGCAAACAAATCAGGGCTTGACAAGTAAGGGGGAAGGCGGAGCAACATCCACATGGGTGTGGGGGGTGAGAGCAGGGGGACAGCGTGGACGGAAAGGGGGGGAAGATTCAAGCGGGAGGAGGGAAGGGAGAGTGTCTGGGCTGCACACTGGGCCCTGGGGTGAAATCTCATGATTTTTAAGCAGAGTTGGAGGCTCTTCTGGGCTCTCTGAAGGGTTGAGATCCTGTCAACTCTTTGTTTTATTGTTGACCTGTTGTTGGGACAGCTGTTTGCAATCAGCACGGGAGGCTGGTTTGATGGGCTAGGTAGGTCACTTGGCACCATTTCTGTTCCCAGTTGGACGAGACGTGTGCTTGGAGCAGCCTTCGTGCAAAATCGAAACCTCGCTTGCCTTGACTCTGCTCGATTCTGCGCTCCAGGCTGGCGGCTTGGCTGTTCCTGCCCGGCAGTTTGGTTGCTGGGCTTGCCGGGGAATTCAGTGTGGAAGGCTGTGAGCGTGGCCAGAGAGAGATCAGGGAAACATTCAAGTGGAGGGTCGGGGGATAGATTTTTTTACAGCATTTGCCTGTCTCTGGTGACTCTCTGACACGCTGCCCTGCTGCTCTCTCTCACATACACACCCGTGTGCACATGCACAACACACGTGCATGTGTCGTACACCCACAGCCAATCGTGCACACACAAACATGTACGAATCGGACATGTGCACGCATCACACACGTGTGCTTGATCAAATATAGAAACACTGCCACACGTTAGCCATGCATGTTTACACGCTCACATAGCCAAGCATGCATGCACCCATGAGACACGGGCAAACATATGTGTGCATCATATGCACACATCATATGCACACATCATATGCACACAGCTCACACACGCACCCAGGCAGCCAAACCTGCACACACAGACACATCAGACGCGTGTGCATGGTTCACACCCATGTGCAAAGCCAAATATGTACAGGCTGCCGTGCGCTAGGAATCAGACCTACCCCTGCAGCACCGGCCACACAGCCCCCAGCTCCCGCAGGAGAAACCAGCTGAACGTGACAAGAAACAAGAAGCGAAATTGACATGGCTGCTTTTAACCTCCAAACCCGGAGTGTCAGTGACACAGGGAAGGGCATTTAGCTGTCTGTGGCGGGAGCGAGCTAGCTGCACTTGTTCCCTGTCTCACTCTCTGTCCCTCGCTCATCACCCTGATTTCAGCTTGTCCTATGTAGCGCACAATAAACTTTCCACGGTCCAGCCCGCCAGGCCAGGAGACAGGAATTCTGTCTGGCGGAGGAGCCCCCAGCGGCAAGCTTGGCGGGGAGAAATTCCAGAACTCCCCCCTCTCCCGAGCAGGAAGCAAGGGCTTTGAGCGTGACAGCCAAGGCCTGGAACAACAGAGCGATGCTGGGACCAGAGACACGTTCAGGGGAAGAGGGAAACGCTGACTCTGGGATTTGGGAGGTGAGGATTGGAGGCCGAGCTGCAGCAGAATCTCAGGGTAGGGGTGGGAGGACCACAAAACAACACAGACATTCCCTCCCGCCCGTGGACTCGCAGTCACCTCTGACTGGTTACAGCTCTGGTTTTGCCACCAGAACAGAAGGCCAATTTTTTTTCTCTTGCAGGCTAAAAAGCTAGGAAGTAGCAAAGGGGACCAGCCAGCTCCGCTGGATCCAGGGAAATCAGCCCCCGCGTTTGCTCCGCAGCAGGTTTTTGTTGGACAAGGAAAATAGACATAAAAAAAGGATTCACCAGCAAAAAACGCAGCCCTTGGCTAAACGGGTGGATTCTCTCCTACTCTCTGGCTCATTAGGGTTGCCAGACGGGCTTCAACCAGGGTTCCATCTAATATTAATGCCGGCTAGTCCAGCAGCGCTCAGAGAGCCTGATCGACGTCTGGGCCCTGGAGTGCTGGGTGCTGCGCAGAGTAATCGGCAGCCCATGCCCAGAGTCTGATGAGCCGAGAGAGAGAGAGAGAGAGAGAGAGAGACACACACAGCCTTTCCCAAGTTCACCCAGCAAGGCAGCAGCAGTGGGATTAGCGAACGTCACCGGACTGGCAGACTGGTGCCCCAGCCATTAGGCGACGCTGTCTCTCTGGTTTACTAGCAGCTCTTTCACAGGGAGCTCCACCAGCTGCTTCAGAGACAGGCTCTGCTGCAGGAGACAACGATCCCTGACGCTCCCCGAACCATGCCCTGAACAATAAACATCCCCCTCGGGCTCTGTCCAAAAGGCACCGAGGGCCGGGTTTGCGAGGCCGAATAACTGGGCCAGGAGCGGGACCTGGCGCTCCCCATCTTGATGTTCAGTGGAACCCCGAGCCCCCTTCTGGGCCCTGATCTGAAGTAGCTAAAGGGGGCGGCTCTGGACAGCACCCCCGGCTCCAGCATCCCCCAGCTGTGGGGGGGGGGTGGATTCTGCGAGGGGGATCTGGTGGCCGGTGCCTCTCTGTGGTTCTTAAAAAAGCCGCAACGTGTTTCTGAGTTGGGGGGGGGCAGCAAAAGTTCCGTTTTGTTCCTTTTGAACTGGGTTTATTTAACCCCTCTCGGCTCTTTCCCAGGACGACCCCTGAAATCAGTTCAACCAGGAGAAACGCAACAGCAGCAGCATCGCTCTGTGAGGGGCTCTCGGCAGGACTGGGGCCCCAGGGCTGGACTGGGGCACTGGCTCTCCAGGGGGTGCGGGGCCATTCGGTTTCCCCGGCCCCTCATGCAGCTCGGTCGCTTAGGCCAGAAGAGACAAGATAGTTTCAATTCAAATCACCCCCCTCGGCGACCCAGAGCCCCTCCCCCCTCCCCCTCCCCAGCCCCCCAAATCACACAACCCCCCTGCAGCCCCGCCCCCCAGCCCAGCTCAGCAAACAGCCTGTCAAGCTGCGCCATGACTGATGGCTGGGAACCTGACCACGGCCAAGGACAGAACCAGCCCCCCCACAGCCAAACCCGCCCCCGCCAGCTCCTTGGTAACTTTGGGCCCCCGCTGCAGGTGACGTGTGTTCCTGGCACCCCGAGGCTGAGTGCAGCTTCTGAGGGATTGCAAAGGTCAGACTGGTTCTGTTCCCCCATCCGGCCGTCTCCCACCCCGGCTGGCTGTGCCTTTCTCTGGCTGTCCCCATGAAGGCACCAGGCAGATCCAGCCGCACTCCTCCCAGCACGCCCTGGCTCCTCCGCCCCCCCGGCCTGGACGAGGGGACGAGCTGGGATTATTTATGCTCCTTTTGTCCCTGCTGCAAAAAATACGATTTGACGGGGAAAGCAGGCGGCTGGGAGCTGCCGGAGCGTCCATAAACTACCCACCCGAGCCAGGGATGAGCTCATGGCTTCTCCAGTCTGGGCCTAACTCCCAGCCCCATGCTGCCCTAAGCACTAGACCCCACTCTGCTCCCGGAGAACCCAGGAGTCCTGGCTCCCAGCCCTACCTCATCCCTTTACCCACGAGGGAGGGAGGAAGGGGTAAACAGTGAGGTGGCAAAGTTTGCAGATGATGCTAAACTGCTCAAAATAGTTAAGACCCAAGCAGACTATGAAGAACTTCAAAAAGATCTCACGAAACTAAGTGATTGGGCAACAAAATGGCAAATGAAATTTAATGTGGATAAATGTAAAGTAATGCACATTGGAAAAAATAACCCCAACTATACATACAATAGGATGGGGGCTAATTTAGCTACAGCTAATCAGGAAAAAGATCTTGAAGTCATCGTGGATAGTTCTCTGAAGATGTTCATGCAGTGTGCAGCGGTAGTCAAAAAAGCAAACAGGATGTTAGGAATCATTAACAAAGGGATAGAAAATAAGACGGAGAATATCTTATTGCCCTTATACAAATCCATGGTGCACCCACATCTTGAATACTGTGTATAAATGTGGTCTCCTCATCTCAAAAAGGATATACTGGCATTAGAAAAGGTTCAGAGAAGGGCAACTAAAATGATTAGGGGATTGGAACGGGTCCCATCTGAGGAGAGATTAAAGAGGCTAGGACTTTTTAGCTTGGAAAAGAGGAGACTAAGGGGGGATATGATAGAGGTATATAAAATTATGAGTGGCGTGGAGAAAGTGAATAAGGAAAAGTTATTTACTTGTTCCCATAATAGAAGAACTAGGGGCCACCCATTGAAATTAGTGGGCAGCAGGTTTAAAACAAATAAAAGAAATTTCTTCTTCACACAGCGCACAGTCAACCTGTGGAACTCCTTGCCTGAGGAAGCTGTGAAGGCTAGGACTATAACAGAGTTTAAAAGAGAACTGGATAAATTCATGGAGACTAAGTCCATTAATGGCTATTAGCCAGGCTGGGTAAGGAATGGTGTCCCTAGCCTCTGTTTGTCAGAGGGGGGTGATGAATGGCAGGAGAGAGATCACTTGATCTTTACCTGTTAGGTTCACCCTGGGGCACCTGGCATTGGCCACTGTCAGTAGACAGGATACTAGGCTAGATGGACCTTTGGTCTGACCCAGTACGGCCTTTCTTATGTTCTTATGAGATCCCACTCTGCTCCCAGAGAACCCTGGAGTCCTGGCTCCTAGCCTACCCCATCCCTTTACCCACTAGAATCATAGAATATCAGGGTTGGAAGGGACCTCAGGAGGTTCTAGTCCAACCCCCTGCTGAAAGCAGGACTAATCCCAACTAAATCATCCCAACCAGGGCTTTGTCAAGCCTGACCTTAAAAACCCCTAAGGAAGGAGAGTCCACCACTTCCCTAGGTAACCCATTCCAGTGCTGAATTCCACTAGACCCCCACTCTGTGCCCAGAGAACCCAGGAGTCCTGGCTCTCAGTCCCCCACTCACCCTAGACCCCGCCCCGCACTCATGTCATTTAATGTTTCCTGTTCCCCTCCAAGCAATGTGTGGAATAGAGGTGGGACAGTCCCAAGGTGAATGCCCAGGAGATGGCGGGGTGTGACGGGGATAGTACAGTTGAGGGGAGCTGGGAGAGCAGAGTGGGCACTGGAGGGTCATGGCCTGGCGGAGGAAGGGGACGAGCTGGAGGAGATGGGCAGGAGCATTGGGGGAGGGGAGGACATGGAACGGGAGGGCGCTATCCTTTGTAAAGTGCCCAGCACAGGTACTCTGGGTATGTACTACCTCCTCAGTAGCCAAATACACCCCCTGCCCCACAGGAGAGACCCCTCCACCCCCCAGACTCCATCAGGAGTGGGGCTGAGGGGGGCTGGATGCAGCTCCTTTCACAGAAGGTGGCTGGGATGGGGAGACGGGTTCCCTGTTCACATGAGGTGTAAATCAGGAGTGAGGCCAGGTGGGGGGACAGGTTTCCCGATCACACGGGGTGTAAATCAGGAGTAAGGCCAGGTGGGGGGATGGCTTCTTCTATTACATGGGATGTAAATCAGGAGTGAGGCTGCGGGGTGTAAATCAGGAGTGAGGCTGGGTGCTGAGAGAGTCACAGGGTCAGCCAGCGCCCTGCAGCCTCGGGCTGGGCCCAGCCCTTTCTTCTCTTCCCCATGGAGAGTGGGGTGGGGGGGGAGTTCGGGGTAGGGGGCAGGGAGCCTTCAGGGTCGTGTTAGATGAGCTCGATGGGCCTCCTCAGAAGTTTCTGGGCACAGGTTCCCCAGACAGAGTCTTCCCTGTCCCCGGCTCCCCCAGGCAGAGGCCCCCCCTCCCCCAACCCGAGCCCCCCTGTCTAGCTCCTGCAGTGCCCATGGGGGGCAGGGACAAGGAATGCTGGGGGAGGGAAGCAGCATCTTGTCTCTGGCTGTTCTGGGTTCCTGGGGAGGGGGTGGGGAGTCATTGTCCCCACTGTGGTTTCTCTGTCTCCCTCCCCCTACCCCATCTCCCAGCCCCCCACCCCGGTCTCAGGCCAGCCTTCTCCCCCCACCCGGGAACATCCCGGGAGCCAATGGGCAATGGCTCATTCCCAGCCCCTGTGACTCCCCCGCCGGGCTCTGACCCTGGGGGGTCCTGCCTCAGAAGCTGGCAGAGTAGCCCCCAAATCAGCCCAGCTCAGACACCTGGTACCTGGGGCGAATGTTGACAGGAGACTGAGACCCTGATAACAGACAGTGTGTACTGGCCTGCCCCCCACCCCCACCCCCCAGCTCTCCCAGTGCCCCTCAATCCTGACCCACAATCCCCTGCTATCCCAGCTCTGGGCTCCCCGCCCCCAGCTCTCCTCAATCCTGCAGTCCCCTGCTCCCCAACCCTGAGCCCCCGGACCATTGGGTCTGAGACCCAGCAGGCTGCACTCGAGGGCTGGGCAGAGGCCAGGTAAGCGACCCGTGAGTATCGGGCCCCACTGGGCCAGCAGTCAGACCTTGGTGTCAGCATCCTGGTTCCTGTGGGTACCCGCGAATACGCACATGTGACATGCCGTGTGTGCACATACCCTGACACATGTGTGTAACACACTGATACACGTGTGTACATGTGAGCAGAACCCCCCCCCCCACATGCGCACGCTAGCACATACATGCACACAGCCAGCCGCACGCGAGTCCTGTCTCTGCCCAAGCCCCCTGGCTCCAGGCAGCCAGAGAGTCACATCATGGCTTCATTCCCCCGCCCCTCCCCCACACACCCCAGCCCCCGCCCAGGGCAGATCCGCCCTGCACCCTTCCCTCACAGGCCCCTAGGGGGCAGCAGCCTCCCCAGAAGCCAGGGGCCTGCGGGGCAGGATTTCGGCCCAACCATGAGCTGGGGGCGGTGGGCGGGAGGGGGCTGACTGGGCAGAGTCCCCCAGGCCCTGCAAAGCGGGGCTAATCCCCAACTCCTTGAACCAGGACCATCTTGACCTGCTGGCTACTGGAGGGGACCCTGAAACTTGTGCGGCTGGAGGGAGACTCAGCCAGTTCCTCAAGGAGCATTTGCTAACTGAGGGACGCTGACAGGGATGGGAGGCAGGGCTGAGCTAGTGGGGGGCTCTGGGTCAGGGCTGAGGGGCACCAGCAGAGATGGGGGGGGGGCAGGGCTGGGATAGCAGGGGGCTGCGGGTCAGGCCTGAGGGGCACCAGCAGCGATGAGGGGCAGGACTGTGGGCACCAGCAGGGCTCTGGGGGTAATGACGCCCCCCTGATATTCTGGGGTGTCCTCTCAAGGGAGGGGATTTATGGGGGCTCTGTTCTGGTGTGGGGGGTGGGACAGCGAATTCCCATCCCAGCCTCATGGACGAGCCTCCACTGGTGAAGGATTCAGTCCCATTAACGATGGCGTCTCCCCTCTGATTGGCTGCTGCCCTGAGACCTCCACCCCCCCCCCCAAAAAAAAACTAGTGGGATTGGGGCTGGGGGCTTGTGGAGAAAAGAGCCCTGTCTGGTTCCGACCCCAGGGATCACCGCGGGGAGGAGGGGAGGGCGGGGATATATGGGTTAATTTGTTGTGGACCTCGCTGGGAACCAGGGGCTGAAATCCACCACCCACCTCAGGGGCAGGCGAGGGGCTGGAGCCCTGATGGCTGCAGGGCCCAGTCCTGCCACGGAGCCGGATGATGGGACCTGAGCCGGCCTCGTTCCCTGGCGTGTAGGTGCAGGATGCCTCTGATCCCGCTCTCCGGGCTGAGCAGTGTCGTGGCCGGAGCCAGCGCTAAATCTCTGCCCAAAGGCCGGGGGAGTTATGGCCCCTTCTTAACGCAAGCAGACAAAGATAGCCCTGGGGGTGGGGGAAGGGGTGAGAACGCAGTGACCTTTTGCTGTCCCCCCCCCGAAACTGGCAGCTCTGGGGGCCAATGCAATGCGGGGGTGGGGGCAGCCCCCCCCATTGGGAGCAACAGTCGTCGGCCAGCCACTTGCCACTAAGGACGAGGCTGCTCTGGGGCAGAAGCGGGGGTGGGTGGTTTGGTGCATGGATCTCGCAGCACAAGCCCTGTGAAGGGGGTCGGGGGGCACCCATGGGGGCTGAGCTGCAGTGCCAGAGCCGGGGCAGGAGGCACCCCATGGCCCCGTGGCAGGACTCCCACCCCGGGCACAGGCTCCGAAGGGCACTGAGCCGGAAGATTTATGGCCCTTCGGCGGGAGCCGCTGGAAACGGAGCAAGGCCGTTTCCCAGGCTGCTGGGATGGCAGCTGAAGCTGCCTTTGCCAAACACAACAATGGGCCGGCTGTCCCGGGGGCAGCGCCGTGGGGAGACGCGGCTGCAAATGCCTGCACTCAGCAGAAAGCAAAACCAAAGGCCGGCACTCAAAGCACACGGCTGGGGACCCGGCTTCTGGGCATTTTTCCCAGGCCTGGGAAGGGAGTGGGGCAGGGGTGGGCAACCTTTTTGGCCAGAGGGCCACATCGGGGTTGTAAAATTGTGTGGAGGGCCAGGTAGAGAAGGCTGTGCCTCCCCAAACAGACTGGCCCCCCACCCCCATCTGCCCCTCCCACTTCCCGCCCCATGACTGCCCCCCTTGGAATCCCCAACCCATCCAACCCCCTCTTGTCCCCTGACCGTCCCCTCCCGAGACCCCCTGACCATAACTGCCCCCACGGGACCTCACCAGCTATCTAAGCCTCCCTGCTCCTTGTCCCCCTGACTGCCTCCTCCCAAGACGCCCCACCCTAATTGTCCCCTCAGTACCCCACCTCCTCCCCACCCCCTCTGCTCTCTGTCCCCCGACTGCCCTGCCCCCTATCCACTCCCCCCACCCCCGACAGACCTCCAGGACTCCCACACCCTATCCAAAACCCCTGGCTCCCCCAGAACCTATGCCTCATCAAACCACACCCTGCTCCCTGTCCCCTGACTGCCCCCCAGGACTCCCTGCTGCTTATCAAACCCCCGTGGCCCCAGTCCCCTTACATGCTGCTCAGAGCAACGTGTCTGGCAGGAGAGCGCAGCCATGACCCCACAGAGCGCTGCTTGCATGGCGGCATTACTCCGGGGTAGAGGGGATGTCAGGGGAGGGACCAGGGGTAGCCTCCCCAGCCGGGAGCTCAGGGGCCGGGCAGGACGGTCCTGCGGGCTGGATGTGGCCCACGGGCCATAGTTTGCCCACCCCTGGAGTAGGGGCTAGTGGTTAGAGCAGGCGACCTAGGACACCGGGGTTCCATGCCTGGCTCTGCCCCGACTCACTGGGTCACCCTTCCCCGGGCTATTGGCCCAGGCTGTGTCACTGTCCAGCTCACTCATCACACAGGGTTTCCCACGCCTGCGTGTGACAGGTTCTGTCACCTCCTGACCTCGCTCTCATCCCCAGCTGGAGGAGCCAGGCCCAGCAGCCCCGGGGCAGGTGCGAATGTTGCTGGATCGCAGCTCAGCCCCTGCCCGGGGAGCCGGAGATTCAGGCTTGGGGGTGGGACGGGCACCATAGGCCGGATGGGCAGCCTGGGGGGGCGCTGATCTCAGCTGAGATCAGCCTCCAGCAGCTCAAATGAGGGGAACACCAGGGGCTTCAGAGCTTGTGCCCCTCAAGCCATCAGCATGCCAGCTGTGCTCAGGCTAATGCTAACTGCCTTCAGGGTGCAGGCCTGTAGCAGGCAGGCTGTAGAGCTCCCCCCTGTGATGGCACCTGGGCTTGCAGCCTGGGAGCCAGCAAGAACCGCAGCATTTGGCCGGCATCCACCAGCCGCAGCAACAAAGGTGCTCCATGGTCATGCCAGATGCTGCTGGTCTCTCTTTGCCACAAGGGGGCGCTCTGAGCACTGGGATTCCAGCCCTGACAGCAACCAGGGTCCTGACTGAGGGCAAACGCCCTCCCGGAGCCGGAGACAGAACCCAGGAGCCCTGTCTCCCACCCCCCACTGCTCTAATCCACTCACCCCCACTGCCCTCCAGGACCTGGGGATGAACCCAGGAGTCCTGGCTCCAGCCAGATGCTTGAGTGACAGCACCTGCCAGGATAAGTCATGTCCCCACCCCCCATTCTGGGGTCCCCTGCTGGAGTGTCCAGGGCCAGTGGGGGCACTCAGCCAGCAGCCCCTACCTAAATCACCCCCCATTCCCACTCCATCCCTCTAAGGGGAGGGCGGCTGGCTCTGGGGCCTGGCAGAGGGCTGCGGTCCACACAGGCTGGCAGAGGCACCCTGGTGAGTGCAGGGAAGGGGCTCTGTGCCCAGTGGGACACCCTGTCCCAAGTGCCCTGCCCACAGCTGCCTCCTGCCCCATTGACAGAGGATCCAGTGGGCATGGGGGCCGACCTTGCCTGAGGAAAGGCAGGCCTTGGAATGGGGTCCCAAAGCACCAGGGCCGGGGACAGCCGAGTCCTCAGGCAAGCGGAGCCTCGTTAGTGGAGTGAACAAGCTAACGAGAATTGCAGACCAGGCCCCGATGCCAGGCTCTCGGCTCGCCACGTTCTGAGCCCACGAGACGGCTCCATGATTGGCTCCTGCTGGAGCAAGGTCACCCCCCGCGTGCCCATCCCCCCTTCGCTGCTTCAGCATCTTCCCCCGCCCCCAGCTCTATAAATTCCCCGCTATTTTCTTAAAGCGGCCTGGCGCGTTGCTCGGGGAGACGAGAAATCATTTTAATGGGGAGCTGGAATTGCTGCTTGCCCACCCGTCTGTCATTCGCCTGTCATGGGAGAGGGAGCGCAGGGGGGTTGTGTGGGCAGCAGCTGGCATGGGGGGGTTCTTCAGAGACGGTGCCCCCCAGCTGTGGGGGACGGGGACAGAGCTCACCGTCGGGTTCCGGGAAGATCCCATCTTTCTTTGGCTGGGGATGCAACAATGCAGGCTGTTGTGGGGCTGTGGGACACACTGGCCCAGTGTGGAGCGGTCCGATGGAATAGTTCTGGTCTCTGATCTTGTGCCATCCAGCGAGGAGCTCAGAGCCCTTCCCAAAGGTGGAGAAACTGAGGCAGAGAGCGGCGAAAGGACTTGCCCACGGTCACATAGTGAGTGGCGGGGGCAAAGAAAGGAATGGAACCCAGGAGTCCTGGCTCCCAGCCCCCGGGCTCTAACTTCTAGAGCCCACTCCCCTCCCCAAGCTTGGGATTGAACCCAGGAGTCCTGGCTCTCACAGCCCCTGGCTCCCACTCCTCTCCCAGAGCTGGGGATAGAACCCAGCAGTCCTGGCTCCCAGACCCCCCCCTGCTCTAACCACTAGACTCTCCTCCACCCTCAGAGCCAGAAAGTTGCTATCCAGCATGTTGCTGCAATATCCTTCTCCCACTGGTTCCAGTCTGGGCTGCTCCATAGTGACCAGTCTTGGATCTGTAACACGAACGTGCGTCTCCCACCAGGGCCATACCCGACACCTGTGCCGGGCAATAGCCGCCCCCCCAGACCCTGGGGCCGAAGGGCGGTATCCGAACTCAGGTCCCCAGACTTTGGATCCCGAGAGGAAGTTTGTAGCAGAAGGGTTTTTTTTCACCAGCAACCTCATCTTCCCTCCCTCTCGATAGATTGCGGGCTGCTGGGCTGGCGCAGGAGTTATTGGGGGGAATTCTCTGCTCCGTGCCCTGCTGGGTCCGACAGATGGGACCACGATGGTCTGTTCTCACCTGCCTGTGCATGTGTCTCCCCTGCATTACGGTAGCAATTTGCAGCATGTGTGCGTAACAAAAGCAACGATCTTTCATTGCGGCAGGTCGAGCATCCTCCTTTCTAGCCTGTGCCCCAGATTGTTCCTGGGACAAGCACCCCCAGTCGGGGCTGGTATCCCCCAAGTGCTCAGCCCACGGGCGCGGTCTCCCCCGGTCTCTCCCTGGCAAGTCTGACCCCCGAAGGCTGGCTTAGAAATCATGAGATTCCCGCCCCCCAATAATGAACTGTTGGGTTCTTTTTCTTTACCTTCGGGATTGGCGCCGTGTTGGTCACTCTTTCAGCCCCCTTCCCCCCGCCCCCAGCCACAAGCTCCAGGCCTAGACACTGCCTTTCCTGTGGAAACAGAGAGCCAAGATCTTGATCTACGCCCATGAGTGGGGATTTAACGGCAGGAGTGCCCTGCCACGCACTGGACCCTTTGGAAAATCCAGCCCCTCGTTTCAGGGCCTGCTGCAGCGCTGGGAACGATGGGGACGAACGGCAGAGTCCAGAGGAGAGCAGTACAAATGATCCAGGGATGCAGAAGACGCGGCCTCCAAGGAGAGGCTGAAAGGACAGTGCATGAGTCTAAAGCAGAGGAGACCTGGCCAAGGCTTCTCACCTGTCAAAGGGTGGTATAAAGAGAATGGGGACCTGCTATTCTCCGTGTCCACTGGAGGGAGGAATCGGCTGTTTGCAATGCGGAGGTGTGATGCTGGCCGACCGGGGGCCAGGGCCACACCAAGGTCCCCGGGCCTCACCGAACTGCATCAAATGCAGAGCTGGGGACCAGGCTGGCTCGCCTGGGGGTTAGGATGGTTAAAATAAGTATTAGATGTATAGAGACGGGGTTAGTGTTTGGACTTTAGGAAAGGCCTGTGAGCTGCTGCCTGCGTTCATCCCACTTCTGATAGCTGTTACCAGGTAACATTAAAGTGTTTGCTCTGAAACTAGAAACCGCCCATCAGGAGAGAAGCATGTGAAATGCCAGCTTAGCACAAGAGGTGTCATCTGCCCTATACAAGAAGCCATCTGAGAAACCATGGAGGAACCGCAGTGGATAGAAGACTTTGTGCATTGTTTTCCTCACACCCACAAAGAGGGGATGTGAATATCCTGGCTTGACCCCTAGGAGAAGGGAATACAAATCCCTGCCCAAGAGCAATTGTTATCACTGTGCTGCTTGAAATTGAAGAGGGCCAGATTTCTAAGCATAAGCCAGGGATCCCCAGCTGCTTGGTTTGGTTTAGTCCCAGAGGACATTAAAAGCTTGCAGATCACAGCAGCTTCTAGTTCTGTCTGGAACCGAAGACTGTAACTCATTTGTGTGCGTCTGTTTACCTGCTTTAACCTTGTCAATAACTCTCATTTCTTCTTCCTAGTTAAACCTTTAGTTAGTTTATTATAGGACTGGCTACAAGCGTTGTCTTGAGTTAGAGATCTTGGGTGCACTTGGGCTGAAGTCAGTGACTGGCGCTTTGGGACTGGGAAGAACCTGAATATGGATGTCATTTTTGGTGAAAGGAACCATGTAACTCCATGTTTAGGCTGTTAGAGCACGTAAGGAATTCACACTTGACACGTGGCTGGTGAAATCTAACTTCAGAACACACAGCCAGTCTGGGGCTTGTGCCCTGGGTTGTACCAGTCTGCCCTGGGGTTGGCACTCACAGGCATGAGCCGCTCCAGACAGCATGGCAGGGAGGTTTAGGTGAGATATTAGGAAACACTCCCTATCCCTAGGAGCAGGCGGACTCGGGAACGGGTTTCCCAGGGCGGTTATGGAATCCCATCTCAGGAAGATTTTAAGAACAGGTTGGACAAACCCGTCAGGGACAGTCTAGGTTTCCTTGGTCCTGCCTCAGTGCAGAGGGATGGACGAGGTGACCTCTCAAGGTCCTTTCCAGCCCTACATTTCTATGCCCAAAGGGGATGCTGAGTTCACTGGAGAATATGGCACCTGGCACGGGGAAATCAGCTGCTGCCTAGGAATGACCTGAGGGGATCCTCTGTGGTGCTCAGATGCTGCTGGCTTGGGGGCTTGGCTTCTGATCGTTTAGAGGGGTCAGTTACCCCCTCCCCTGTGTCCTGGGGAGGCAGCTGATGTGAGGGAAGCAGTCACAGGGGGAGAGGGTCTTGCGTCGGGGAGGGGGAGGTTGGGCCTGCAAGGGTTTGCAGCCTGGCAGAACACTGATAAAGGGCAATGGAGCGAGTCTGTGGGAGGTGTAGTGAGGTCCCGCCCCGCCCCACATTGAACCCAGTCCCAACAGGCCCCCCGGCAGCAGCCTTAGCCTCCATGCCACAGCCAAGGAGCCGAGACCCCCTCTCCCAGCCAGCCCCGCCAGGGGTTGGGGACTTTAGACCCCCTGGGATTAGTGATTCCAAATGAGGCTCCAAACCAGTCAAGGGGGAGCAGCTGCCAGGAGGACTCTGCAGGGCACAGTCCTGGGGCGCTGGGGTCTGAGGCAGCCAGGATCAGAACCAGAGATCCCCAGGAAGGAGGGAAAACCCTGAACCGAGGCTTGGGGGCAAAGGGAGCTGGGCTATGTTGACTAAGTTAGACCCCCAGAGGAGGGGAATATGTGTTTAATGAATTTGGGGTGTGAATGGCTTATTCCCAGGATCCTGAAGGGAAACTGAGGCAGGAGACTGCAGTGGCATGCTATGCTGCAAAGCGGCATGCTTGGAGACTTCTTCCCTCTTATAGGGCCATAGAATTGCCCTACACAGTGGTATATGCGGCTACGTAGGGTGGAGAATATGGGAGTGTTTGTAATATTTCTATGAACAATATGCCTGACTCGGTTTCCCCATTCACGTGGCTGTGAAAGGGTTAATTGCTCCTCTAGGACAAGTGAGGAAGGGATGGCTGTATGTCAGGATAATGGGGCTGGGGGGAGAGGGGGCTTGAGAGATAACAGGGGCCTCCTGATGGGTGTGCAGTGGGCGTGATGGGTAACAGGGGTTCTTGGGGGGTGCGGTGGATGTGATGGGTAACAGGCATCCAGAGGGTGCAGTGGGCGTGATGGGTAAGAGGGGCCCTGGAGTGGGGGATGCAGTTAGTGTGTTCGGTGAAAGGGTCCCTGGAGGGGTGTGGTGGGTGTAATGAGTAATGGGAGCTCTGGAGTGGGTGTGCAGTGGTCATGATGGGTAACAGGGACCCAGGAGGGTGTGGTGGGCGTGATGGGTAACAGGGTCCCTGGTGGGTGGGATACAGTGGGCGTAATAGGTAACAGGACCCCTAGGAGGGGCTGCAGTTAGCGTGGTGGGTAACAGGGTCCCTGAGGGGGTATGGTGGGAGCTCGGGCGGGTGTGCGGTGGGCGTAACGGGTAACGGGTTCGGGAGGGTGTGATGGGCATGATGGGTAACAGGGACTGTCGGGGGCTGTACAGTGGGTGTGATGGGTAATGGGGCCCTGGGGTGTGTGTCTGATGGGCATGATGGGTAAGAGGGGCCCTGGTGGGGAGCGCGTGACAGTTAATAGGGGTCCTGGGAAGCTGTATGGTGGATATGATAGGTAAGAGGGGCTCTGGGTGTGTGTGTGCGGTGGGCATTATGGTTAACGGGGGTTTTGGGGGGTGCAAGGGGTGTGATGGGTCACAAGGTCCCTGGTTGGGGTGCTGTGGGCGTGATGGGTAACAGAGTCCCTGGAGGGGGTGCGTGACAGGTATCGGGGCCATGGGGGGATGTGCGGTGGGTGTGATGGGTAACAAGGTCCCTGGTTGGGGTGCGAGGGGTGTGATGGGTCACAGAGGCTCTGGGGGGGGCTGACAGGTATCGGGGGCCATGGGGGGATGTGTGGTGGGCGTTATGGGTATTGGGGGCCAATGGGGGATGTGCGGTGGGCGTGACGGGTAGCAGGGGCCCAGAGTGTGTG
>ML677378.1:4254238-4310658 GCA_007922305.1 Dermatemys mawii
GTGATGGATAACAAGGTGCTGGGGCCCAGGTGTGGGCGTTTGCTGGGCGGGGGTTCCAGGCTCCGGGGCCTGGCTCCATGATGGTCAGACACAGGGAGCGCAGGGTCAAAGCACCTGTCAGGGTCTGGGCGGGGGTCCCTGCCCAGCTGGCACCGAGCCTGGCTCCGAAGGCCCCTTCCCCAGTCCCAGGCCGGGTGCTGAGGCTGCAGCGGGGATGGAAATGTGGGGAATGGTCGCCACCGTGTGGCTCTTTGCACAAACTGCCCCATCCTGTCCGGTTCCCTGGCTTCCCCTCACCCGGCGCTAACCTGGGCTGCCCCCCGCTGCCTGCGCTGGGCTTAATGGGGGGTGTGAGGTCTTTAAAAGACACCCCCACACACATCTGATCTGAGCCACACGCGACAGAGGATCCAGGCTGAGGCCGCTCATGTTAAAGCCAGCAAGAAATAGCTACATCCTAGCAGAGGGCTCTAGGGGCCAGCCTAGGGATGTGATGAGAGCAGGGGGACCTGGAGCCAGGACTCCTGGGTTCTGTCCCTAGTTCAGGGATGGTGGTGGGGTCTAATGAGTTTGAGTTAGGGGTGAGGAGCCAGGCTTCCTGGGTTCTGTCCCTAGCTAGGGGAGGGCAGTAGGGTCTAATGGGTTTGGGTTAGGAGTTAAGACTCCTGGGTTCTAGGCCTGGCTCTAGCACTGACTCACTTGAGCAAGTCATTTCCCTTCTTTTTGCCTCAGTTTCCCCATCTGTGAAATTAGGCTAATACTGATGCCTGCAGGGAAGAGGGGCACCTCCTGGTGGGGAGGCGGGTGGCTGCGGTGATCAGTGTGTGACCTGCCTGCAGCAGCTCTGCTGTGTGGTCTGGGAGGGTGGTTAGGAGCTGTAATACCCTCGGTGAGCTGCCCTCACACAGACAGACCCCTTGCGCCCTCTCCTAGCCTCTGGCACCTAGTGAAGACTCTGCGCCAGTCGCCTCCCGCTGGCTGCTTCTTCTGGCTCCCAGCGGATTGTCCCTCATGCTGCCAGCTGGGCCTCCCAAGTGCTTCTCATCACAGTGCTGCAGCTGCAAGAGGGCTGGAGAAACAGCTAGGCCCTGTGGTGAGGGTGGGGAGGCAAGAGCTGAATCCAGAGTATGAACGAGACCAGGGGGTCTCCCCCAAAACCAGACACCTGGCAACCCGACCTCCCCTGCCCCAGGATCCCTGGGGGTCTCCGCTGCCAACGAAAGGGATCAGTAAGGTTTGCACAAGGCGACTCCTAAGGCAAAGGACTCCAAGAAGCTGGCCCTGTTTGGTAGAAAGACCTAGGCCACTGGTGGCCTGTGGCTCAGGATCTCTAACCAGCAGGCGCTGCTGGGCAGATAGGACTTCAAAGGACTTGCTGCCATTGGAAGCTGGGCTGGGGTTTCCCTGGCTGGTGGAGGAGAGGAAAGGTACAGCCGGGTCCATGGCGCCTGCAGGGCCGTGCCGAGGAGTTTGTGGCTTCAGGCCTCCGGCCTTCTGCAGGAGGTTCAGCAAACCCTCCAAGACCTTCCCTTGAGGGCACTTGGCTCTTTTTGGAGGAGACAGACGCGAGGCTTCATGGCGACACTTAGGTCTTGGGGAAGCACTTCAGACCACAGCTGACCTCCTGGTTTGTCACCCCTCCAGCAAATCCGGACCCACAGACGAAATCGAGCGGGGGATTTAAGCATAGGAGGTTGTTCCTCTCTGCCTTGGCATCAATGCCAGTCCCTTCCAAACAGTCAGGGGGCCCGCAGGTATTTTGATGGGCTGCTCACAAACGTTGTACCAGTTTCAGGGTTTCTGGATCCTATTTCTCCTTGACTTATGGACCGCTTGTCCCACTTCAGCCAGCTATGGTCCAAGTATCACCACAGTCCAGTTCTACCCTGTGACCTTGCACTCCATATGCTTTCTGAAAATCTTCTTGGAATATGATGTAACTGGAATATACTTTATGCAAAAGGTCTCATGTAAGGTATCATTACAAAGCTTATAATCTACTGAATGTGGTCATCTTCTTCGTACGAATGTATCATTCTTGTATCTAGAACTAGAAATATGAAGTATTACTCTGAAGTCCTATTGTAACTATGCAAAATGTGGGCCATTAATGGTGGCTTAGGGTCTTGATGGCTCCCACTGACTAGAAGAATTGGTTGTAAATGGCTCTGTTTACTTGTAAGCCTTCCTGCGTTCCCGTGAGTCAGGCCCGAAAGAATAGAGGCTGGGGGGTCTCACAGGACATGTGACCATGTCAGCTAGTACTGGAATCCATCTTAAATCTGGGCTTTTCCATTTAGAAGGCAGGGTGGGGACCCAGAGAGACAAAAGATTCCCGCCTTGTGCCAAAGCTATAAATGGGGGTGGAACAGAACAAAGGAGGCTGCCAGTCATGAAAAAGCCCCTAGTTACCACCTGTCACTTTACTGAAATTATCTGGGATCATATAGATCATTGGTGCAACCAAAGTCCTGTAGCGGCACCAAATCTTATGTAAAGGGGGTCATATAAGGTATCTATGACCAGGGTATGATCTGCTGATTATGATTATGCTATCTGTATGTGTGTATCAACTTTGTAGTTGAAGTTATGAATATTGGCTCTGTACTGTCTATCTTTCCAAATATTGTGCTATGCTGTTGGGGACATTTCAGAACCCTTGATGTTAGCTTGGGTTACCATGCTTGATGGCCTATTAAGGACTATCAGCTATACAATGAACTTTGTAGATGGCCGTCCACACTCGAGCTTCCTCAGGAATGTGGCCTGGCTGGTCAGGAACTGAATCTTGGAGAGTCATGTAACTGGACCACATGGCTCTGAAACTCCATGTTACAACTGAACACTGCATAGCAAGCAGGAGGCGGTCTCCACCCACAAGTGGAAGTCTATATAAACCTGGGAGAGAGACCGCCATCTTGTCTTCAGTCTGTCATTCTTACTCTGGAGGAATTCTGGCCAAAGGATTGATGACCCATCCCTGGAGGGGTGTATTCCAGAGACTTTGATTTGAACCCGCAGTTTATTCTACAACTGATGCAAGCCTGAACCAAAGAATTTGCCATTACTGCATGTAATTGATTTCTTTTAACCATTCCTAATCCTCACCTATATCTTTTCCTTGTATATAAACCTTTAGATTTTAGATTCTAAAGGACTGGCAACAGTGTGATTTGTGGGTAAGATCTGATTTGTATATTGACCTGGGTCTGGGGCCTGATTCTTTGGAATTGGGGAGAACCATTTTCTTTATCTGGGGTATTGGTTTTCATAACCATTTGTCCCCAGGACAGGTAGCTGCTGGTGGTGATACTAGGAAGCTGGAGTGTCTAAGGGAATTACTTGTGTGACTTGTGGCTAGTCAGTGGGGTGAAACCAAAGTCTTTTCTGTGTGGCTGGTTTAGTTTGTCTTTAGGGTGGAGAAACTCCAGCTCTGGGCTCTAGTTGCCCTTTTAGAAGCAATTTGTCTTGACTTGACACTCTCAGTTGGATCCCACCAGGAACAGCACCGTCACACCACCTGAGCTGGAATTAACAAGAACTGTACGGGGAAAGGATTGGGTCCAGACTAGGAAGAAGTCTACTCTGTGAAAGAAGCTTATTGGTACATCTCTGAGGTGAGATTTACTTGTATTCAATTTTTCAAATGCATTAGGCTTAGACTTGTGTGTTTTTATAGAATCATAGAATATCAGGGTTGGAAGGGACCTCAGGAGGTTCTAGTCCAACACCCTGCTCAAAGCAGGACCAATCCTCAACTAAGTCATCCCAGTCAGGGCTTTGTCAAGCGTGACCTTAAAAACCTCTAAGGAAGGAGATTCCACCATCTCCCTAGGTAACCCATTCCAGTGCTTCACCAGCTTCCCAGTGAATTTTTTTTTCCTTATATCGAACCTAAACCTTCCCCGCTGCAATTTGAGACCATTACTCCTTGTTCTGTCATCTGGTACCACTGAGAACAGTCTAGATTCATCCTCTTTGGAACCCCCTTTCAGGTAGTTGAAAGCAGCTATCAAATCCCCCCTCATTCTTTTCTTCAGTAGACCAAATAATCCCAGTTCTCTCAGCCTCTCCTCATAAGTCATGTGCTCCAGTCCCCTAATCATTTTTCTTGCCCTCTTCTGGACTCTTTCCAATTTGTCCACATCATTCTTGTTCTGTGGGGCCCAAAACTGGAAATAGTAGTTCAGATGAGGCCTCATCAATGCCGAATAGAGGGGAATGAGCCTGTCCCTCGATCTGCTGGCAATGCTCCAACTTATACAGCCCAATATCCCATTGGCCTTCTTGGCAACAAGGGCACACTGTTAACTCATGTCTAGCTTCTCATCTTCTTGTTACTCTTAACATCTCTTGCTAGCTGCAACTCCAAGTGTGATTTTGCTTTCCTGATTTCACGCCTGCATGCCTGAGCAATATTTTTATAGTCTTCCCTGGTCATTTGTCCAATCTTCCTCTTCTTGTAAGCTTCTTTTTTGTGTTCAAGATCAGCAAGGATTTCACTGTTAAGCCAAGCTGGTCGCCTGCCATATTTACTATTCTTTCTACACATCAGGATGGTTTGTTCCTGCACCTTAATAAGGAGTCTTTAAAATACAGCCAGCTTCTGTTTTATTTTGCTTGGCAACTTACTTTGCTCTGTCTGTTATTACTCGAAACCACTTAAATCCTACTTTTTATACTTAATAAAATCACTTTTGTTTATTAACAAACCCAGAGTAAGTGATTAATACCTGGGAGAGCAAACAGCTGTGCATCTCTCTCTATCAGTGTTACAGAGAGTGGACAATTCATGAGTTTACCCTGTATAAGCTTTATACAGAGTAAAACGGATTTATTTGGGGTTTGGATCCCCTTGGGAACTATGTATCTGAGTGATAGAGATAGGTAACCTGTTGAGTGGTTTTCAGTTAAGTCTGCAGCTTTGGGGGCGTGGTTCAGTCCTGGGTCTGGGTTGCAGCAGGTTAGTGTGTCTGTTGTGGAGGCCCACGCCGTCAGGGAAAATGGGCTTGGAGGTAATTTCAGCACATCAGGTGATAGTCCCAAGGGGGGGTCTCTGTGACTGAACCTGTCACATACCCCTCCTTCCCACCCTCTCCCCCCACCCTTCTTCATGACCCTTCTCACGAATAACTTCTGGCCAGGAGGGTTAGTCACTCCTTCGGGCGGAAGCCATGAAATAAGTCCCAAAGAATTTCAGGGGGAAAAGGTTTTGCTCCCGTTATTTCCTAATCCCAAAAGCCAAGGGTGGTATCAGGCTTAGTCTAGACCTGCACCAGCTCAACAACTATCTGAGGAAGCTAAAGTTCTGCATGGTCTCCCTGGCCTCCATTATACCCTCCCTGGATCTAGGGGACAGGTACGTTGCCCTTGAGAGACACCTACTTTCGCATATTGATCCTCCAAAGCCACAGAAGTTTCCTCGAGTTCATTGTGAACCACATGCATGACCAATTCACAATTCTCCTGTTTGGCCTTTCAGCGGCCCCACAAGTGTTTACCAAGTTCTTTTTTGAACCCTGTTATAGTTTTGGCCGTCCCTGCAAGAGTTGGGGGAGTTCCTGCTTCATGTGGAGCCTCCAGCAGCAATGGATGCTATATACTTGTTCCAGAAGGTGATGGGAGAGAACACAGCCAGGGGTCTCAGAGCAGTGTGTGCTCCTGATGCCAGCATGAGCTTTGTACTTCACAAGGTTTGTGTTAGTTCTTGTGTTGCCTCGTCACACGGACACGGGGAAGGACATGGAGATGTTTTCTGAGATCTCAGCAAACCCTGCATAGACTTTAATGGAGCAAAGAAAAGGCACTTCCTTGGCCTGAGGGCTTCCCCCTGCTGAATTGGAATGACCTTCTGCAAATCATGGAGCTGTTGGAGTGTCTCAGAAAAAGTTCACAAGGCTTTTTTATACTGGAAAGTGTTGGGCAGCCTAAAGACAGTGGTTGCTACCAATCCCCACCCCCACTGCCGCCATCATAAAAGCCCAACATAAATCAACACAAGCTGGCCTAGACCAGATTCTGAACATCTGTTCCCCAGTTCCCCAGCACTCTGGTCCCACCTCACTTGCCCTGGCAGCCCTGACACACCACACTGAGCTCTCCCAGGGACCTTTTCTAGACTGGGGGAGGGGGGGAAAGATGCTTTTTTTCAATCACGTTTGCTCCATCATGAAAACCTCCCTTAACTCCGGCATAGCTTTACTTTTCTTCCCTTTGATGCGTGGCTCTAAACCAAGGCAGCCAGACTGATGGTATGGACTTGCTCCTCATGCATGGAAAACCCCAGTCCATTCTGTAGAATCCTCTGATGTACAGTGCCGAGCCGTTGGAGATACTCCAGAATGAAGTTGGGAAAGAGACTCTAGGAATACCCAAAGCGTAGACTACGTAACGATCTACCCGTTAACTTTCAGCGTCTCCTGTATGGCCGTGGATGAATGCCCATGGGAGGGGGACACTGGGACAGGGCAGTAAGTCCCCTGGAGATGCCCAGATGGAAGGGGCTATGTATGTTTGGAGCGATACGTCTCATTCCATGGCTCTCACAGGGGCCTGGCCGGACTGATGGGTGGACAAGCAGACCCAGACCAGGAAGGAATCCTATGGCAGGTGAACACAGACAGGGCAGGTGTATGCTACTGAGCAGCAAGCCCTGCTCAAGGGGCCGTCCTCGTTCACAGAGACTGTACTGTGACCCAGGAATGTCTCAGTGCCAACCGGCGGGGCGGGAGTGGGGTGGGGGTGCCAGAATCTCCTGACTGGTCTGTACGTTCTGCTTCCCCGAAGCATATCGTGGGAGGGCGTCAACGGAAGCTGGGTTTCTTCTGGTCATTAATGTAGCCATGAAACATACGTACAGCTGCTGCATATGGAGTTGTGTGTGTATGCGACGTGTACGTTCTTAGACTCTATCTCAAGGGCTGAGTCACCAGCAGATGTGGGAAAATGGGCTTTGTCCGTCAAGAGCTGTTTACTCTCCTCGCTCTCCGTCGGGAGGTAAACGAACCATTGTACGCCAAGACAATGGCCGCCCGTTTGCACACGATGTCTGCAAAGCTGTGACGTCAAGGGGGAAGCACACAGATGAAACAACAAGCCCCGAGTGGGCATCCTAGCTCTGAGCACACACCTTTGGGGGTGTTGGAGGCAAAGAATAGCCTGCCTGCCCCTGCCCCTGCAACTAGGACGCAGACAGGCAGCGAAAGGGGACTCAGCCAGGAAATGCAGCAGAAGCCTTTGGGGGCGAGAGAAACATCTCGACAGGAGGTTAGCTGCTAGCTGAGCACGGTCTCTAGGAAGCATGTGGTGCTTTTGTGTTACACACAAACCATCTGCCTCCATTGTCCTCGCTCATGAGCATTTGCCTAGCGGCTAACTAGCGGACCCTTCCTTTCCCTATCACTCTCGTTCCAGGCTGCAGTGTGAAGCAAAGTGCTGGTCCTGGCTGAGGCCTGCGTGTGCGCCGCGCTCTGGGGCCAGCAGGGCTGGATTTCTGGGCGCACTCAATGTCCGGGTCTGGATGCCAGAGGGACTCGGGGGCACCCCGTTAGCCCGCAAGGCAAAGCGAACCCTGGCAGAGCTTGTTCAGGGGCGGATGGGCTGGCGGGGGCACAGCGCGGCCACCCAGCTGAGCACAAGCACGTCCACCTCTCGCGAGAGGCAGGGGGGTACCAAGGTGACTCCCAGTCCGGGGCACCCTGAGAACCGTCCCCCCCATGCCTGCGCCAGACCGGAGTCCTCCGCTCTGCTCTAGACACTGGCGCGCGTGTGGAACAAGCCGGCGGCAGGGAATATGGTGAGCGTTACAGTCGCCCACCAGAGCCCCCCCTCCTCCTGGCTGGGCAAGGCCGAGAGCTCGACGGAGGCTGTCACTGGCCATCCTGTGATCCCTCAGCCCTGGGGGATCCCTTGGCCAGCACAGAGGGCTGTTGCTAGCTCAGGGAGAAGAGGATTTGAGAAGCCCGTTCCTAAGCAACCCGAGGGGTTAGCGCCTGGGTGAGGTGTTGAGGGAGCTCAAAGATGGAGCGCGAGAGCGGGATACACCTAATAAACGTTCTCTTGGGGAGGCTAGTCCCTCCCCTTCCCCGCTTCTTCTGGCTGAGGCCACGCCCCCACTTGCTGCTCTCAAACACCCCCCCACCCCCACACACAGAAGCACACCATGGCCTCAGTCAGGGCAAGGGGGGCTGAGAGCTCAGTCGGGGCCATGGGGTGGGGGAGGAGAGCGGTGCGGAGAGCTCGGCCCTGACCAGGGTCAGGCGCTGCATCTCGGCCAGGACCACGGCAGAGCTCTCTCAGCCCTGGCTGATGCTCTGAGCCCACAGCCCCTCCCCCGTTCTGCCCCTTCCCCCATGTCCCCACCCCGCATTCTGCCCAGGGCCCCTCATTGTTCCTCCCCATCCCTTGAGGCCTTGCCCCTGTTCCCCCAAGCCCCTGTCCCTCACTCACTGCTTCCCCACCCCCGCTGCAGCCCCGGAGACCAGAGAAGCTCTGTGCCCCCACCACGGGTTTGGGGCCACAGCATGGAGCAAGAGCCCCTCCAGCCCCAAGGCCGTGGCAGGGGGAGATTTTTCAGGGGGCTCCAAATCCGCCACTGCCCCCCTGGTCACATGAGGTTTGGGAAGGTTTAACCTCCCGCAGCTGCCTATGTCTAAATGGAGGCCAGTAACACTCCGCTGCACCCATCCCCCTGCAAACACACACACACACACACACACACAGAGCTGGAAGTGCAGCTGGCGTGTGCGCGCACTCAGGCAAGAAGTTCCTGATGCTCACAGGGCGAGTCTGAGTCTTGGAGCTGGGTGGCTGACATGTAGGAGCTAAGGGAGACAGAGAGGTCCAGAGACGAGACTTTCTGGGGCACTGCAGAATGGTCCCACCCCACCACCCCCATCTGACAGCCTCTGGGCCATAGGTGCCGACTCCGTGGGTGCTCTGGGGCTGGAGCACCCAAGGGGAAAAATGGTGGGTGCTCCATCAGCTTTTCCGTTTCCCCCTTGCTGGTGGGCCCCACCAATCAGCACACCCTCGATCCCGTGCTGTTTAGCAAGGTCAGGAGGCACTGAGCGGGAGCGGGAGGAGAGAGGGCAGAGTGTGTGCAGGGTAGGGGGTGGGAGGTGGTCAGGCAGGGGTGTGAAGAGGTGATGCGGGGGGGGGGAAGGGGTGGAGTGAGAGCCCAGCCTGGGGCAAAGCCGGGGGTGGGGGTCAAGCAACCCCTGAGAAAGGGTAAAGTCGCCGCCTGTGCTCTGTGCTGTTGAGGAGTATGAAAGTATCAGGGAAGGAGAACATCAAGCGGGAGTGGAAAGAAATAATCCCATAATTGGGACCCTGCTTCCAGCAGATATCATGGGTTCCCCTTGCACTGAGGACACCCCTTTGGGGGAGGGGATCTGGGTTATTAGGAAGAGACAGGTCATAGCGATAGGGGAGTTGATGATCAGAAATAAAGGTGGCTGGGTTTGTGATGACTGGGAGAACGGCATGGTGAATTGCCTGCTGGTTGTGAAAGTGAAGGTCCTCTCATCTAGACAGATTTATGTGCAGTGCTGAGGAGGAGCCGGTGGTCATGATACAGGAAGGTACCAATGACCCAGGAAAAGGAAGGAGAGAGGTTCTGGAGTCCAAATTTAGGCTCTCATAGGTTATGGTCCAAGACTTGCATGGTAGCTTTCTCTGAAATGCTCCCAATTCCATGGGCAGGGCCAGCTAGGCAGAATTGCATGGGTCTCAACGCATTGAGGAGATGATGGTGTCTGGAGGGGGATCTGGGTTTATTGGGAACTGGGGAACCTCCTGGGAAAGGAGGAGTCAGTACAGGGAGGACGGGCTCCACCTAAACCAAAACAGAACCAGGGCTGGCATGGAAAATTAAAAGGTCGTACAGGAGTTTTAAAACAAACAGTGTGGGAAAGCCAACAGGTGTGGAGGAGCAAACAGTTCGGACAGAGACAGCCCTTTAAAAATCTTAAATGAATCAAACGGTGCCATCGAATCTTCCTCTGGGCCCCCGGGGTGGGGGTGGTGCTCAACCCCCCCAGGTCCCGGCCCCACTGACCCCTTTCCCCAAGCCGCCACCCCTGCCCTGCCTATTCCCACCCCTGTTCTACCCCAGGCCCTGTACCAACCCTTGCCTCGCCTCTTCCCACCCAGTTCCACCCTCTCCCCTGAGCATCCCCCATCCCCACTCATGCCCCTCCTGCATGCTGCAGAACAGCTGATTGTAGTAGGCAAGAGGCACTGGGAGGGATGGGGAGGAGTTGTTCTGCAGGACTGTTGGTGGCCAGGAAGCACTAGGGGGTGGGGGAGAATTGGCTGCTGGTGGGTGCTAAGCACCCATTAATTTTTTTCCATGGGTGCTCCAGCCCTGGTGGATAGAAATCCAGGTTTAAATAATAAGAGTATAGCAGTAGGAATATACTACCGACCCCCTGCTCAGGATGGTCATAGTGACTGTGAAATACTCAGGGAAAACAGAGAGGCTACAAAACCAGAAAACTAATAATAATGGTGGATTTCAACTAACCCCCTATTGACTGGGAACATGTCACCTCAGGGCATGGTGCAGAGATACAATTTCTAGACACCATTAGTGAGTGCTTCTTGGATCAGCTAGTCCTGGAACCCACTAGGGGAAAGGTAGTTCTTGATTGGATCTGGTCCAAGATGTGAATACAGCTGAGCCTCTTAGTAATAGTGATCACAGTGTAATTAAATTTAACATCCTGATCAGGAGAAAAACACCAAAGAAATCCACCCCAGGAACATTTCACTTCAAAAAGGGAAACTACACAACACCCAGAAGGCTAGTTAAATGGAAATTAAAAGGAACATTCACAAGCATGAAGTGCCTGAAAGCTACATTGAAACTTTTGAGAAACATCATAAAAGAGGCTCAAACTGTATGTATATCCCAAATAAAAAACAAAATAGTAAGAGGACCAACAAAATCTTGCCATTAAATAAGACAGAAAATATCATATTGTCTTTCTATAAATCCATGGTACACCCACATCTTAAATATGTGTCACCCTATCTCAAAAAAGATATATTTGAATTGGAAAAGGTTCAGAAAAGGGCCACAAAAATGATGAGGGTTATGGAACCACCTATGAGGAGAGATTAATAAAATTGGGATTTTTCAGCTTGGAAAAGACATGACTAAGGGGGAATATGATAGAGGTTTATAAAATCATGACTGATGTGGAGAAAGTACATAAGGAAGTGTCATAAACATAGGGGCAAGGGAAGCAACCTTTACATACACAGTAGCATAAAATCCCTCCTTGGCAGCTGTACTGGATTGCTTTACCTGTAAGGGATTAAGCAGTTTAAATAACCTAACTGGCACCTGACCAGAAGGACCAGTGAGGAAAGAAGATACTTTCAAATATGGGGAGGTGGTGGGAGGAAGGATTTGTTGTTGTTCTCTTTTGCTATTCCCTCTCTGGATGGAGGGAGAAGCCAAGCAGGTACAACATCTCCTGAAAATATACCTGCAATAATCCATTTGAAACCACAGAAATTGTAAGTAGGGCAAGGAAATGCATTAGGATAGCTTCTGGTTTGGCTTGTGAATTTTCCTATGCTACAGAGGTAGTTTTATTCCTGTTTTTGTAACTGTGAAGCTGAGCCCAGAGGGGAATCCTCTGGGCTTTAAATCATTTTATTACCTTGTAAAGTTACCTTCCATCCTGATTTTTCAGGTGTGATTCTTTTACTTTTTTTCTTTATAAATAAAGTTCTTTTTTAAAAGAACCTGATTGATTTCAGTGTCCTGAAGACAAAGGGGCTGGTCTGTGCTCACATTGCTAGGGCAACTGGTTAGTATATTATTCTCAAGCCTCCCCAGGAAAGGGGGTGAAGGCGCTTGGGGGAATATTTTGGCGGGACAGTGATTCCAAGTGACCCTTCCCTGAATTTTTGTGTAAATCACTTGGTGGTGGCAGCAATACCATCCAAGGACAAGGAAAGGATTTTATTCCATGGGGAAATTTTAACCTAAGCCGGTAGAACATAAGCTTAGGGAGTCTTTCATACCCCAGAGTTCAGAGTGTGGGGTGGGGGAATCCTGACAGGAAGTGTTACTTACTCCTTCTCGTAACGCAAGAACTAGGAGTCACCAAATGAAATTACTGGGCAACAGGTTTAAATAAAACAAAAGGAAATATTTTTTCACACAACACACAGTCAACCTGTGGAACTCCTTGCCAGACGATGTTGTGAAGGCCAAGACTATAACAGGGTTCAAAAAAGAACTAGTTAAGTTCATGGAGGATAGGTTCATCAGTGACTATTAGCTAGGATGGGCAGGGATAGTATCCCTAGCCTCTGTTTGCCAGAAGCTGGGAATGGGCGACAGGGGATTGATCACTTGATGATTATCTGTTCTGTTCATTCCCTCTGGGGCACCTGGCATTGGCTACTGTTCGAAGACAGGATACTGGTCTAGACGACCTTTGATCTGACCCTATATGGCCGTTCTTACCATGGACAAACAAAAGAGTTAGAGACAAAAAGACATCTAACAAAAATTAAAAGTAAAATTCTACTGAGGAAAATAGAATGGAACAAATTCTGGCAAGGCAAGCATAAAAGTATAATTAGGCAGGCCAAAAAAAGAATTTGGAGAGCAACTAGCAAAAAAGACAAAAACTAACAATAAAATTCTTTTAAAGCACATCAGAAGCAGGAAGCCTGCCAAACACTTAGTGGGGCCGCTGGACAACCGAGGTGCTAAAGAAGCACTCAAGGAAGACAAGGCCATCAAGGAGAAGCTAAATAAATCTTTTGCATCAGTTATCACTGCAAAAGATGTGAGGGTGATTCCCACATCTGAGCCATTTGTTTTAGGTGACAGATCTGAAGAACTGTCCCAGATTGAGGTGTCAGTAGAGGATGTTTTGGAACAAACCGATAAATTAAGCAGTAGTAAGTCATCAGGACCAGCTGGTATTCACCCAAGAATTCTGAAAGAACTCAAATATGAAATTGCAGAACTACTAACTGTGGTTTACAACCTATCATTTAAATCACTTTCTGTACCAGATGACTAGAGGATAGCTAGCACCATTTTTTTTTTAAAAAAAGGGCTCCAGAGGCGATCCTGGTAATTATAGGCCAGTAAACCTAACTTCAATACCAGGCAAATGAGTTGAAACTACAGTAAAGAACAGAATTATTGGACACATAGATGAACGCAATATGTTGGGAAAGAGTCAACCGGCTTTTGTAAAGGGAAATCATACCACACCAGTGTATTAGAATTCTTTGAGGGCATTAGCAAACATGTGGCCAAGCAATGGACATAGTGAACTTGGACCTTCAGAAAGCCTTTGACGAGGTTCCTCAGCAAAGGCTCTTAAGCAAAGTAGCCATCATTGGTAAGAGGGCAAGGTCACCTCATGGGTCAGTAACTGGTTAAAAGATAGGAAACAAAGGGTAGGAATGAACTGTCCATTTTCAAAGTGGTAAATAGCAGGGTCCCCCAAGGATCTGCACTGGGCCCAGTGCTGTTCAACATTGTGGCTGCACCAAGGTGCAGTCTGGGAGCCGTGGGAACCGCTGTGCCCCTGTAACCTCCCAGCTGGTCTGGCCTTTCCTAAACTGCTTTGTTGGTGACTCATTGGCCCTTCAGGCCCTGTTATCACCCAACACAACAGCAGGTGGCACCATACACCCAAACTAACCTACCCAAGTGCCTTACTCAAAAACAGGCAGGAGACATCAGCCAATTTTCCAGCTCCTCCACTTTGCACTAGGCCGGGTGACCAGACAGCAAGTGTGAAAAATCGGGACAGAGAGTGGAGGGCAATAGGCACCTATGTAAGAAAAAGCCCCAAATATCAGGACTGACCCTATACAATCAGGATATCTGGTCACCCTACTTTTCACCCTTGCCGGGGTATAAAGCCAGAATTATACCGTCTTATGAAGTAAGCTTATTAATATATTTGCTCTCCCCTCAGTGTGGGAAAAATATGTACAACACACTTGTGTTAACCAAGCTGAGATTTTTCCCAGACACTTCACTTAAAGGCACAGTGGTTTAGATTAAAACATAAAGCAAGTTTATTAACTACAAAAGATAGATTGTAAGTGATTATGAGTGATAGCAAACAGATCAAAGCCGATTACCTAGTAAATAAACAAAAATTACTAATTAAGCCTAAAATACTAGAAACATCGGATATGAGTTAGCAAATTCTAATCCTGGTCGGTGATACAAGCAGTCCAGCAGGTTTCCATACACAGGCTAGAAATCCTTTTAGCCTGGAACCAGCATTTCCCCCAGTTCAGTCTTTGTTCCTCAGGTGTTTCCAGGAGTTCTCTCGTGTGGGGAGTGAGGCCTCTAGATGATATGACACCCTGCCTTATACAGCTTTAACTTATGGTGGGAATCCTTTGTGCCAAGCACACTTCCCAGCCCAGTTTGTGGATAAATACCAGTATCAAATGAGGTTTGGTGTCATGAGATCTAGTCACCTGCCTTGCTAAGTCAGAGCAGCCATTACTTATAGGCTGTCTGGAGGTTCTCAGGAAGGCTGACCAGGTGGATAAGCTTCTCCTAAGGCCCATTGTTTTTCCTAAATGACCCTGAACAGGGCCTTCACAACCAGCTCTCCAGACTGGAAGCCTTTTGCCTACTGGGTGCTACCCAGGTATAACCACATTTGAAATACAGATACCTAGTCAACATTCATAACTTCACAGACAAAGATGACACATGCACACAAATAAGATAATCCTATTTAGCAAATCAGAACTTTTCCATAGACACCAGACAAGACATATCCTATACAAAATGCATCATAATTATGTCATAATTGGTCAACGATCTCTTTCTTTCACAGGTTTTATTTTTCACGGGTCCTTTGGTGACTGAAGAGTCTGACAGGTGAAGTGATCAATCAGGAGTCCCTAGTCACAGACACACACACAGGCAGTGACTGCATGATGGTCGTCATGTGCCCCTGGATTGGGATTGGGGGGGCATTTTCGGCAGCAGCAGTCATGACTGATCAGACCTTTTAAGGAACCCCTCTACTCACCCCATATGGCGAAGAGGCTAGAAAAGTTGCCCTAAACATAGGCTGTCCCACCATAATCAAGTGGAGAACCATGTCCAGAGGGATCGCTCCCAGTGCGGTTGAAAAACAAAAATGTTTCTTGCAACTTGGAATGTCCATATCCTACTAGACAACTCAACAAGTGAAAGACCCAAATACAGACCAGCAATTGTCGCCAGAGAACTCTCAAGGTACAACAATGACATCGCTGCTCTCAGCGAAACAAGACATGAAGACGAAGGCCATTTGAGGGAAGAGGGTGGTTGTTACACTTTCTTCTGGATAGGAAAACCAGGAAGGCACAGGTGAGTGCACGGTGCTGGCTTTGCAATCGAAAAACCTTCTAGTCAACTTCCTGACTGAGCTCCCCATCAGCATCAACGAGCGCCTGATGACTCTCCACATCCAATTGGTCAATAAGTCATCTGTCACTATCATCAGTGCATATGCACCAATTCTTGACGTTGAAGAACAGAAAGAATCCTTCTACACTGTCATAATTATATCATAATCATGGAACGAAGAATATGTGGGGGCAGTGTCACAAACATATTCATCAGTGGTCTAGGAACAGGGGTAAACAGTGAGGTAGCAAAGTTTGCAGACAAAACAGAATTATTCAACATAGTTAAGTCCAAAGCTGACTGGGAAGAGTTACAAAGGGATCTCACAAAACTGGGTGACTGGGTAACAAAATGATGGATTAAATTCAATGTTGATAAATTGATACCAGCCAAATTTGTGTTCTTGGGGAACCGTATCTAGCCTATCTGACTCTTGAAAGACACCCCCCGCCCAGTCTCTGTTTGAACCAAAACCAGAGAAAAGGCTTGCAGAGAACAGTGAAGGGCATTGGGAGACACATCTACTCCCCTCCTGACAAGGTGACAAGATTAAGACATCTCCATTTGCATACAGAATGAAGAACAGAGACCACTCCCCTAGCCTCACCTGCATGGAAGATGGGACAGGGATTAGCATAAAGGATGAGGAACAGAGAACTCTGGGACCAGAAAAGCAGGGACACATTGCATCATGGGAATCCCTGCTCCAGATGCTAATGAACCTACACCTACACACACTCAGCTCAGCAATTATCAGACCAATTCTAGTAATAAATCTTTGATTGATATCCCAAAATACTGAAGCAGCCTAGATGCCTTGTGAGCTCCCTGGAAGAAAACACCACTCATAGAAAAGAGTGATCAGCTCCTATTGTCTAGCCCAGTGGTCATCAAAGATTTTTGGTCAAGGCCCCTTTCCGCGGTGTGGCGTCCGCTTGCGGCCCCCCCCCCCCGGGGTACGGCTGCCGAAATGCCGCTGAACATAAAGCTTCCGCTTTCTGCGGTGGCATTTCGGCGGTACAAAAATAGACCGCTACAGAGTTCGGCGGTCTCCCGGGTGGGACTGGCAATGGCGCCGGGGTCTCGCACAGTCCTGGGAGTGCACGCACCCCACTTTGAAGACCACTGGTCTAGCCTAAAGAAAACCCTTGAGTCATCAGTTTACCCATAAACAAATCTAGTGTTCTCCATTGAACCATTGTATTTTCTCTACAAAACCCACTACCTATGCCCAAGTAAGAGTTCTGATGGATAGACCCCAAACTCTGCATCAGTTCCACTGGGACTGCATCTCCTGACTGATTGTTCTGGGGGCCTCTGCCTGTCTCCAGCACTTTGGACCCTGCACCATCACCATCACCTGGGAACCCCGACCAGTTCAAGCCTCATGGAGTGGGTAGGATCCCTCTCTCTCTCTCTCTCTCTCTCTCTCTGTTTTCTTTTCTACCTCAGGTATTAATCTTTAAAACGTAACTGTTCTGTTTGTTTAGCCGTCCTTGTGGAGTTATCACTATTATTGAATAAAGAACTTTTATGGTTCAGCTGGTTGCTTCTCTCTCTGAATTTTACTCTTTTGTGTTTTTAGCTTCCCCCATTTACTCTGCAGCAACGCTTCTTGTACCTAAGCAAAGATCCCTGTAGTGCCCAAAAATACTGTGGGGTTTGCTCATCAAGGGGGTCACTATCAGTACAATTGTAATGTGAAAGTATTAAACTTGGGGCACATAAGGTGGAGGCAGCTGAAAGTGCTGCTCAACCCAGCCTATTGAAAGCAGGGGCGCATAAGGTACCAGCTCGAAAGTGCTGCTTAACCCAGCCCACTTAGCACAGGGATATATGAGGGGATCAGCTGGAGAGTGCTGACTGACCTGATCAGCTCAGACTTGCTGTGTCTGTCAGAGTGCGTGTGTGTGTGTGTGTGCGCGCGCACATATTCATCTAGTTCTAGGGCTGAAGGAACCCAGCCCTGGGGAACCTAGGTCCGGCAGGATAGATCCCCTGGCAGGGGACTTGCAGAAGGAAGGAGCAGGGCCGGCTCTACCATATGTGCAGCCCCAAGCAGAAAGGGAACCGCCGGTTTCAGCGGTACGCCTGCGGCAGGTCCGCCGAAGAGAGAAATCTGTTGAGCTGCTGCAGTCGTGCCGCTGAAAACGGAAGAGCGGCTATCGGAGGCACGTCCGCAGCAGCTCAACGATCTTCCCTCTTTGGCGGAGCTGCCACAGAAGTGCCGCCAACATCTGCCTGAGCGCCTCCCTCACAGCCCCTGTTCTGTTCATTCCTGCTGAAACACCTGGTACTGGCCACTGTCAGAAGACAGGACACCGGGCTAGCGGGACCATTGGTCTCACCCAATATGGCCGTTCTTACATTCCCTCAGAGCTCTGGAGAACACAGGGGCTTTGCAGCCTGCCCTGGTCAGCAGAGCAATGGGAGCTGTTGGGTGCTGGGCTTCTTAGAAAATCTTGTCCCACTGGTGGGGCGCTGGGCACTTTGCAAAGCCTGCCCTTCGTGCCCCTGAACACCCCCGCACCGAAGCAGGATGGGCCAAACTATTACAGATAGTTCCCACATTTGTCACTTCCCCTTGGGGTGGGAGCAGTAGGGAAAGGGAGGGTGGGGTAATTGTGTCTTCCCCTGGGTTTGAGGGAGGCCTTGGGATGCAACTGAGCTTGTTCATCGCGAAGCAGCTGCTGGTGGCTTCTTCCCCAGCATCTCTGTGGGCCCTGTTGAAACTCACATGCTTCCGTTTCATGGCTCCAGGCCCCAAATGGCAAGGGGACCACAGGGCGGGACTGAGGGGCCCTGGCAGAGCTGTGTGGGGAGATTAGAAGGGGGCTGTGGGTCAGGAGGTCATAGGCAGAGCTGGGAGGAACATGGGTGAATGCTAAACTGTATTATACTGTAGAGACACTAGGTGGCGCACGTGTAGCATGTTTTTTTTAAGCTAAACTCATCAGTATCGGGCAGAGAGTTAAAGGACCTTAGGGAAGACAGATCTGCTGTGTATCTCTCTAGGATGGAAGCTGGGTAGCCAGTCAATGTCTGGTACGTTTACCCCCGATCAATTGGTACTCCAAATCTTACACCAAAGACAACGCTGGCAGCCAGTTCTATAGTAAACCAACTAAAGGCTTATTAGCTAAGAAAAGAAAACGAGAGTTATTAAGAGATTAAAGCAGGTGAACTATACGACCTGGTGAGTCACAGCTTATAATGCCAAATGGTGGCAGTGATGTCATAAGCAATCAGTTTCCCAAAAGTCGGGTACCAGGATTGTCTCTGCTTTGTATCTGCTGCACTTCCCTGTCCAAACCGTCCAGAGACAAGAGCTCTTTCCTTGGATCCCTTGTTATAGTGTCTTGTCCCAGAAAACAAGCAGTCAGGGTCACTACCCCCGTGGGCTCTGATGACGGTGAAGGAGGAATGCACTTAGAGTCTTTGACCTCTTCTCATCACATCCCGTGACCAGTTGCTTTGGAATTAGCACTTCTCTGTGAAAGGCCCTCATTAGCATTTCACGACACTTCTTTGCTGGGTTATTTAGTTACAGGGCTATATACAGCGTAACTGTTTCCTGCTGCATCATAACAGGATACAGAGAAGTGAAAACAATGTGAGTAACATCCCAAGAGTTTTAGGAAGTTCAAACACTAAATACACTCTTCTACCTTCAACAAGCGCTTTGATCTATACTAATACATAAGTGAATTGGCCTGAATACACTCTGGCACGACCTGTATTGCCAGGGTCACATTTTGTACATCGGAGAATTGTGGTTTATGGAAGAGCATGTTTTCGCCAGAGAAGTCAAGGACCAGGGGAAAATGCTGGATGTTTTATAAGGGCTCTGCATACATTGGCTGAAAACTGTGATTTTTTTGAAACTGCAAACCATGAAAATACCAGAGACAAGCTGGTTATTGCGTTAACAGATAAAAATCTTCCACAACAGCTACAATTAAAAACAGCTTTAACCCTACGCACAGCTATTTGGATAGCAAAGCAGCATGAGCTGGCGAGACAGCAAAACAAAGAGCAACTTGCCAAACTTGCAATACAAAAAACTAATATAGAAGCAGAGGTGAAAGTAAGCCAATACGGCATACTGGAAAGAGCCAGAATGCCGTGCCAGACCAGACCGGCTTCCCCAGGCTGGTCATTTAAAGGGCCTGGGCCTCCTGGCAGCGGCTGGAGCCCTAAGCCCTTTAAATTGCCACCAGAGCCCTGAGCCCTGGGGTAGCGGAAGCAGCCAGGAGCCCCCGGGCCTCTGTCAGTGATTTAAAGGGCTCAGGGCTCTGCTGGAGCCCCAGGCCTTTTAAATCACCCCCAAACCCTGGGTTTCCCAGTCACCTCTGCAGCTGGTAGCTCAAGGGTAATTTAAAGGGCCCAGGGCTCCCAGTTGCCACTACCACAACTGGAGCTCCGGGCCCTTTAAATCTTGATTTAAAGGGCCCAGGGATTTAAAGTGCCCGGCTCTTCCGGTTGAGCCCACGCCTCTTCTGATCGAGGCCCCGCCCCCTGCTCACGACTCCGGCGTACCGGTAAGTCCTTTAAGTTACTTTCATACCTGCTTAGAAGTGTTAAAATATGCAGCGTGAATGCTATAAGTCATTACCATTAGACATGTGAGGCAAGGAGAACTCCCAAGCTAAGAGGGACAAATTCCAGTTACACACCAAAGCCTAACAGTCTAAATGCACAAGATGTGGAAAAATTCATATCCCAAGAGATGACACATGGCCAGCCAAAAGCTCAAGGTGAAATAAATGCACAAAATATGGACATTTGCCGCTATTTGCCACAGCAAAGCAGTCAGGGAGATGACTTATATTACAGACAATCAAGAGTCATTGTTTTTGTGATCTTTCACATGTGATGATAGTTTCATAGAACTGGAAAGGACCTCGAGAGGTCATCTAGTCCAGCCCCCTACACTCATGGCAGGACTAAGTATTATCTAGACCATCCCTGACAGGTATTTGTCCAACCTGCTCTTAAAAGTCCCCAATGATGGAGATTCTACAACCTTCCTAGGCAATTTATTCCAGTGCTTAACCACTCTGACAATTAGGAAGTTTTTCCTAATGTCCATCCTAAACCTTCCTTGCTGCAATTTAAGCCCATTGCTTCTTGTCCTATCCTCAAAAGTTAAGAAAAATAATTCTTCTCCCTCCTCCTTGTAATAACCTTTTCTGTACTTGAAAACTATTATCATGTCCTCTCTCAGTCTTCTGTTCTCCAGACTAAACAAACCTAATTTTTTCAATCTTCCCTCACAGATCATGTTTTCTAAACCTTTAATCATTTTTGTTGCTCTTCTCTGGACTTTCTCCAATTTGTTCACATCCCTTCTAAAATGTGGTGCCCAGAACTGGACACAAAATTTCAGCTGAGGCCTAATCAGTGCAGAATAGAGCAGAAGAATTACTTCTTGTTGTGACAGGTTTGGTCATAGACAGCCCCTTGGGACTGTCACCTGATGTGCTGAAATTACCTCTGAGCCTGTTTTCGTTGCCAGCTTGGGACTTCCAGAACCCTGTCTTGCTGAGCCAGACAGGCTAGCCTGCTGCAACACAGTCCCAGAGTCTGGTCCACACCCCAAAACCTCAGACTTAATTGAAAACAGCTTAGCAGGTTACCTATCTCCAGCACCCAGACACCCAGTTCCGAATGGGATCCAAACCCCAAATACAGTAACTCCTCACTTAACGTTGTAGTTACGTTCCTGAAAAATGCGACTTTAAGCAAAATTATGTTAACTGAATCCAATTTTCCCATAAGAATTAATGTAAATGGGGGGGTTAGATTCCGGGGACATTTTTTTCTCCAGATAAAAAACTATATATATATATACACACACAGAGTATACACTGTAAATAATTTAATACTGTTCATAGCGATGATGATGTGAAGCTTGGTTGAGGTGATGAAGTTAGAGGGTGGAAGAGAGTGGGATATTTCCCAAAGAATGTCTTACTGCTAAATGATGAATTAGCTTTTGGCTGAGCCCTCAAAGGTTAAAACGTTGTTAATGTAGCCTCACACTCTACAAGGCAGCAGGAATGGAAGGAGGGGAGACAGTATGGCAGACAGAAATAGAGACACACACCCTGTGTGTGATAGAGAGAGATGCACATTGCCCCTTTAAGTAAGCTGACCCCACTCTTAAGTACATTGCCTTTTTAAGTCGATCAGGAAGTTGAGACAGCAGCTCCTGCCCCAAGCTCTCTCTGTCTCTCTCCATCTGTGTCCCCACCTTGCTCTGTATGGAGAATGGGTAAGTGTGGTGCAGGAGAAGGGGAATGGGGGACAACCTGACAGTAGCCCGCCCCACCCCCCACTTGCACAGCAAGCAGGAGGCTGCCAGGAGCAGCTCCAAGGCAGAGAGTAGGAGCAACACATGGCAGTGGGGGGAGGGACATCTGAACTCCTAGCAATTAATAGCCTGCTGGGCAGCTGCTAAACAGGGAACTTAGGGGAGAGGGGAGCTGATAGGAAGAGCTGACCAGGGCGGGGGTCTGCCAGTCCACCCTGGTTCCAAACCCCCCACCAGCTAGCTGCAACGTGCTGCTCTTCCTGCAAGCAGTGGACAAAGCAGGAGGCTGCCAAACGACATTAGAAGGGAACATTGCACAACTTTATATTAGCATGATCCCTAACTGATCAGCATTGTAACAACGAAACAACGTTAACCAGGATGACTTTAAGAGAGGAGTTACTGTAAATCCATTTTACACTGTACAAAGCTTATACAGGGTAAATTCATAAATTGTCCGCCCTCTAGATCACTGATAGAGAGATATGCACAGCTGTTTGCTCCCCCAGATATTAATCACTTACTATGGGTTTATTAATGAACAAAAGTGATTTTATTAAGTATAAAAAGTAGGATTTAAGTGGTTCCAAGTAATAACAGACAGAACAAAGCAAGTCATCAAGTAAAATAAAGCAGAAATATGCAAGTCTAAGCCTAATACATTAAAAAACTGATTGCAGGTAAATCTCCCCCTCAGCCATGTACCAATAAGCTTCTTTCGCAGACTAGACTAGTCTGGGCCCGATCCTTTCCCCTGGTACAGTCCTTGTTAGTTCCAGCAGACATCTCAGGTGGTAAGCAGGGGATTGTCTCATGACTGGCAACCCTTTTGTCCTGCTCCACCCTTTTATGGCCTTGGCACAAGGCATAAATCTTTTGACTCTCTGGGTCCCCACCCCTCCTTCTAAATGGAAAAGTACCAGATTAAGATGGATTCCAGTATCATGTGACATAGACATATGTCATTGTAAGATCCTTAATCTCCATTTTTCCTGAATTTGTCCACGCGTACACAGGAAGGCTTGTAGGTACATAAATCATTTACAATTGTCCCAGTCAATGGGAGCCATCGTGATTCTAAACCACCATTAATGGCCCACACTTTGCATAATTACAATAGGATTTCAGAGTTATACTTCATATTTCTAGCTTCAGATATAAGAATGATACATACATAAGGAGGAATATATTCAGTAGATTATAACCATTGTTATGATACTTTACAAGAGACCTTTTGCATTAAGCATATTCCAGTTACGTCATATTCACACTCATAAGCATATTTCCATAAAACATGGGGAGTGCAATGTCACTCTCATGTCTTGCTTACAATCCTCCTGCTAATACATCCGACAATGATGTTTGGTTTTTTTGCAACAGCGTTACACTGTTGACTCATGTTTAGCTTGTGATCCAGAATGACCCCGGGACTCCTTTCTACACGGTCATTTCCTATTTTGTATGATGACGCAAAACCTGCCTTGAGAGTGAAACTAAAGATTCATGGCAAAACTACTGACTTTACATTGACACAGGAGCAGATGTCATAGACATCTCAGAAGGGACTTACAGTAACCATCAGCCTCTCCTGTGATGGTGCTGTTCCTGGCGGGACCAACTGAGAGTGCCAAATTAGGACAAATTGCTTCCAAAAGGGCAACTAGAGCCCAAAGCTGGGGTTTCTTCACCGCTAAGGCAAACCAAACCAGCCAAACAGAAAAGACTTTGGTTTTGCCCCACTGGCTAACGACAAATCACACAAGCAATTCCCTTAGACACTCCAGCTTCCCAGTAACACCACCAGCAGCCACCTGTCCTGGGGACAAATGGTTATGAAAACCAATACCCCAATAAAAGAAAATGGTTCTCCCCAATTCCAAAGAATCAGGCCCCAGACCTAGGTCAATGTAAAAATCAGATCTTACCCACAAATCACGCTGTTACCAATCCTATAGAATCTAAAATGTAAAGGTTTATTATACAAGGAAAAAGATATAGGTGAGAGTTAGAAATGGTTAAAGGAAATCAATTACATGCAGTAACGGCAAATCTCTTGGTTCAGGCTTGCATCAGTGGTAGAATAAACTGCAGGTTCAAATCAAAGTCTCTGGAATGCATCCCCTCCAGGGATGGGTCATCAATACTTTGGCCAGAGCTTCCATTTGTAGCAAAGTCTCATCCAGAAGTAGGAGCAAGGCTGGAGACTGGTGACTGAAGACAAGATGGAAGTGGGGTAACACCCTTTTATATCTTTTCCAGATGCAGGAATTTTCTTTGTCCTTTGCTGTGGAAACTTAAAGCAAAATGGAGTTTGAGTCACTTGGGCAATTCCTGTCCCCATTGCTAAGACACAGGATGTGTCTGCCTTCCCTCAATGGGTCCATTGTATAACTGAGGGTTCTCAATGGGCCATCAAGAAGGCCAGGCCGAGCTTTTGTCTGCGATTTCACCCAGAAGCAGAGCATAAGTTTGAGATACAGACATTATATAGCCAACATTCATAACTTTAACTACAAAAATGATACACACACATACAAATAGCATAGTCATAATCAGCAAACCATAACCTGGTCTTAGACACCTTATATGACCCCCTTTACATAAGATTTGGTGCCCCTACAGGATCTTGGTTGCACCAATGATCTATATGATCCCAGATAATTTCGGTAACGTGACACCTCCCAGAGCCAAAGTCACCGGACACAGCCCTGACTGACCCTGGAGGTATCCTGAACTGCATGGGCCAGTTCACCACAGAATCAACTTACAAAGACAAACACTTTGCATTCAGAGTGCATATGATCAAACAATCAAAGACCAAGAACCTTCTCAGCCACAGCATGGCAGACATGATAGGCCTAGTGAGGGAGGTGGAAGAACTCGATGGCATATTTGATGATATTGGACATTTAAAAGAACATCCAGTACAAATCAACTTAAGAGACCATGCTGAACCGTACGGTGTACAAACACCTCTACCAGAGAGACCTTGGCAGAGACTATATGTAGATTTATGTGAATTCAGAGGACATCATTATTTAGTCCTTATGAACTATTTTTCCAGGTATCTCGAAACCATGTATTTGAAAGACATAACCTGTCACAGTGGCATGGAGATACTGAAGTATCTGTTTGCTCACTGGGGTATTCCAGAACAACTAGTGGTGGACAACAGACCCCAATTCACTCCAGCAGAATATAAATAATTGCAAATGAAATATGATTTTGATTGTGTTGCTGGCAGCCCACATTACTCCCAACTGAAGGAAGAAGGTGAGAGAGTTGTACAAACAGCCAAGCAAATCCAACAGCAGGAAGCTCCAGTCCTTGCTCTTCTGAACTACAGAGCAACACCAGTAGCAGCTACTGGATACAGTCCAAGACAACTCCTACTTTGGAGACACCTCAGAACTACTGTTACAACTTTGGGACGGATCCTATCTCCAAAGTGACCAGACACGAAGACAGTAGGCAAATCAGATAAAAAGGCAAAAAGACCCTACAAACACTCTTACAACGGATGCCACTCAGCAAGCTGCTGGTGCTAGAACCTAGTGGCCGTGTTTGTGCCAAATAGGAGGAGGGGAAAAGGAGGACAACTCCAGCCAGCGTAAAGGAATTCAGCTCCTAGATCATATGTGATCGAGACTGATGGTGGAGAGTTCAACAGAAACCATCGACGTCTGCAGTTTGTTCCTCAGCAAGAGCAGGCAATGAGCGAGTTGTACAGATGGTGGATGCAGAAGAAGAAGAAGCGTCAAGGATTCAAAATGGACCCCAGGCAGTTGAAGCTAATGGACAGCCAGATGAGCAGGTTGTTACACACTCAGGTTGCCTTCAACCTCTGCACCCCAACCCTCTGGCCCAGCCTGGAGCCCCCTCCTGCGCCCCAAACTCCAAGGCACCTCCCCCACTCCCTGCAGTACAGCGCCCCCTACTGCCAGCACTGCCTGAGGAGAGACCCCCCCCCCCGTCCCTGCAACACAGCACCCCCTACTGCCAGCACTGCCTGAGGAGAGACCCCTCCCCAGTCCCTGCAACACAGCACCCCCTACTGCCAGCACTGCCTGAGGAGAGACCCCCCCAGTCCCTGCAACACAGCGCCCCCTACTGCCAGCACTGCCTGAGGAGAGACCCTCCCACCAGCCCCTGCAGCACAGCGCCCCCTACTGCCAGCACTGCCTGCAGGGAAAGCACACATCCCACCCTCCTCCCCCGTGCAGCAGCATTTCCTGTAACTATCTCCCGTCTGAGAACATAAGAGCCTCTTTAGCTCCCAGCAGCCATCAGTCAGCCTGGGATGGGCCCTCAGCTGCCCGCCCCAAGTTGTGGCCCACACACACACAAGGGCCTCCTGGCCTAGGTGTGGGGCTGGTGTTTGCCCGGCAGGGGCAAGGTTCTGTGCCTGGCTGCAAGATGAGCTCCAGCAGCACCTCTCGCCCTAGCATCAGCTGGCTTTGGGGAGAAGAAATGCTGGACTCTGCTGGAACTGCAGGGGAGTTGTGGGGAGGGGGGAGTTATTTGTATCCTGGCATTGCCAACAGGCCCAGCTGAGCCCAGGGCCCCACTGCGCTGGGGGCTGCCCTCCCATTAGCGGGAGGAGGGAGGGTTGGATCCCCCCCACCCGAGTGAAGTAGTTCTTCTGGCAGACGTCTGTAGTGTAGACGAGGGTTCAGCCCCAGGGCGAGGGAGGTCCTTGGCCAGTAGGTGGCAGCAACCCCTTGCCAATCCCCAGGGGCGCTGGAACAGTTTGTACAGTGGGGGTGCTGAGAGCCATTGAACCAAACTGTAAATCTTGGACGGGGGGGAACCACTTCAAGCCATGGAGTGCGGCAGGCTCCCCCTCCCCCAGCCCCCAGGCGCAGTTCCTGCACCTCTGCCGATCCACCACCCAGCTGTGTCTCCTTTTTCTCTGTAATGTGTCCTGGCAATTGGGGCTGAGGAGGCAGCTGTGGGGGCAGTGCAGTGGGGGGGGGCACCTGGGGCTGTGCCCCCCCTGGGCAGTGGGGGGGACAGGGTCATTCAAGACAAATTGTGGGGGACAAGTTGTGCCAGCAAATAGGCCGTGATCTTTGAGTCCATCAGATCCTGGCGAGTTGGGGTGTGGAGAGAGCAGACAAGTCCTATGAAAAGTTGGGGGAAGGAAGTGGCCCTCTTCCCCACAGCAAAGGCTGCCCCTAGATGTGGGGGGGCTCCCGGATGGGGATTGGGGCTTGGAGGTGACACACGCCAGTCGGTGTGTATGTGTCCCATGGTGTGTTCTATGCAGCGAGATGCTCACATTTGGTGGGGAGGGTCTGAGATGCCAGGCCCTGCCAGGGAGCAAGGCCCAGATATACATGAGCTGGGAGGGGGCGCTGAGGCTAGCGGGGCCCAGGTGAACTGACCCGCCCTGAAGGGCTCTGGCTGATCACACACCCAGTTCAGAGCACTGTAGCATTTGCTCCAGCTCCCCCCTAGGGGTGAATGTTCTTCGCTGGGACCCCTTAGTCCCAACCCTGCCGAATGCTCCCCTTTAGGGCTTTGCTACCCTACAATCTGCAACTGCATCACGGCAGGGAGAGGAGCTGGGGGAGGCCATCCCAGTATAGGCTGGCCCCTGGTACCACGGCACTGGTGCCTCTCCATTGTCTATGGCCTTAAGCTGCGCCTACCTGTATTATGGAGGGGAACTGAAGTACAGGGAGCGAGGGCTCTGTGGCAGAGCAGGGATTTGAACCCAGGTGTCCCACAGCCCATACCAGCGCTCTGGCCACTAGGCCGCCCTTCCTCACCCCAGGGCAGGGCAGGGCCTGGACTGAGGTCGTTCTTCTTTGGGGCAGCAGAGCTTTGTTCTAGGGGGCCTGGGACTGGGGCAGTGATGAGGGGAAGGATCCCGATGCTCCCCAGCGGAGGGCGCCGCAGGGTGCCAGTGCTGGGGGTTCTCCAGGGGAAGCGGGCACAAAAGGTGGCAAGGGATGCGTGGGCCATGCCAGCCCCCGGTGTGGGAGTCCGAGGCTCCCCGGCCAGCATTGTTGGATCGTCACGTCACCCCTACTGGAAAGCCGGAGGAGCCAGGGGCTGCAGACATTGCTGAGTCACTGGAAACTTTATGGGGAAGGAAACGTCCTGCCCGGAATTTGCAGAAGGAAACAGAGTTGATGCCACATCCCCTGGGGCTGGTGCCCCCCCACCCCCGTCCCCAGCTCCGGGTACATGAGTCACACATGGGCCAACGGGAACATTGAGTCTCTTCTCCCTCGACCAGCAAACCAGGTGGGACGTGACGCCCCACAGAGCCTCTGAGCTCAGCAAGACGGGAACGGAGGCAAATTTTGTGCATGTGGAAGGACAAACAGAGAATCCCCTGGCGTCTGGAGCTTCCTGCAGCCCCTAGCTTAGCCGAGTTCTGGGCTCCCTCTCTCCTCAGCTGTGCCGGTGCCCCTCACTCCCGACCTGCAGCCCCCTGCAACCCCGGCCCTGGGCTCCCCACCCCACATCTCATTCTTGAGCTGAGGCTGCCCTGGGGTTCCAGTGCTGGGCCCCTGGGGGACAACACTGAGGCTGAACTGGGTTGTTTCATGGTGGCCCTGATAGTCCTGAGGCTGCGTGTGCCAAGGCCAGGCACAGAGCAATGTGCTGCCAGGGTCCCTCCTGCTGTGCTTTGGGATCTGTTTTGCCCCTAACTCTAGTCTCTGGGGGGTCTGGCTTGGGGGACAGCGGGGGGCTCAGAAAGCCAGGTGGGGCCAGGCTGTGAGCACAGACCCCACCTTCCTGCACACACAACCCTCAGCCTGGGGCCAACAGCAGCAACAAGGGCCGGGGCCAGGACGTCCAGGGTCCTCCTCGGAAAAATGGCTCAGGCTCTCCCCACTCATGGAAATCAGATAAACGAGCCCTGCTCCCTTCTGCAGGCGATTCCCATATCCCCTCCCCCACACGGAGAGATCTCCTGGATCTCCCTCTCACACACACAGAGACCTCCTGGATCCCCTCTCTCCCACACGGAGAACATCAGAACATAAGAAAGGCCGTACTGGGTCAGACCAAAGGTCCATCTAGCCCAATATCCTATCTACCGACAGTGACCAATACCAGGTGCCCCGGAGTGAGGCTAACAGGTACAGATCAAGTGATCTCTCTCCTGCCATCCATCACCCCTCTCTGACAAACAGAGGCTAGGGACACCATTCCTTACCCACCCTGGCTAATAGCCATTAATGGACTTAACCTCCATGAATTTATCCAGTTCTCTTTTAAGCCCTTATAGTCCTAGCCTTCACAGCCTCCTCAGGCAAGGAGTTCCACAGGTTGACTGTGCGCTGGGTGAAGAAGAACTTCCTTTTATTTGTTTTAAACCTGCTGCCCATTAATTTCATTGGGTGGTCCCTAGTTCTTATATTATGGGAACAAATAAATAACTTTTCCTTATTCACTTTCTCCACACCGCTCATAATTTTATATACCTCTATCATATCCCCCCTTAGTCTCCTCCTTTCCAAGCTAAAAAGTCTTAGCCTCTTTAATCTCTCCTCATATGGGACCCGTTCCAACCCCCTAATCATTTTAGTTGCCCTTCTCTGAACCTTTTCTAATGCCAGTATATCCTTTTTGAGATGAGGAGACCACATTTGTACACAGTATTCAAGATGTGGGCGCACCATGGATTTGTATAAGGGCAACAAGATATTCTCTGTCTTATTCTCTATTCCTTTTTTAATGATTCCTAACGTCCTGTTTGCTTTTTTGACTGCCGCTGCACACTGCATGGACGTTTTCAGAGCACTATCCACGATGACTCCAAGATCTTTTTCCTGATTAAATTGTAGATAAATTAGATTGTATGTATAGTTGGGGTTATTTTTTCCAATGTGCATTACTTTACATTTATCCACAATAAATTTCATTTGCCATTTTGTTGCCCAATCATTTAGTTTCGTGAAATCTTTTTGAAGTTCTTCACAGTCTGCTTGGGTCTTAACTATTTTGAGCAGTTTAGTATCATCTGCAAACTTTGCCACCTCACTATTTACCCCTTCCTCCAAATCATTGATGAATAAGTTAAATAGGATTGGTCCTAGGACTGACTCTTGGGGAACACCACTATTACCCCTCTCCATTCTGAAAATTTACTATTTATTCCTACCCTTTGTTCCCTGTCTTTTAACCAGTTCTCAATCCATGAAAGGATCTTCCCTCTTATCCCATGAGAACTTTATTTACGTAAGAGCCTTTGGTGAGGGACCTTGTCAAAGGCTTTCTGGAAATCTAAGTACACTGTGTCCACTGGATCCCCCTTGTCCACATTTTTGTTGACCCCTTCAAAGAACTCTAATAGATTAGTAAGACGTGATTTCCCTTTACAGAAACCATGCTGACTTTTGCCCAACAATTTATGTTCTTCTATGTGCCTGACAATTTTATTCTTCATTATTGTTTCAGCTAATTTGCCCTGTACAGACGTTAGATTTACCAGTCTGTAATTGCTGGGATCACCTCTAGAGCCCTTTTTAAATATTGGTGTTACATTAGCTATCTTCCAGTCATTGGGTACAGAAGCCGATTTAAAGGACAGGTTACAAACCCTAGTTAATAGTTCCGCAATTTCACATTTGAGTTCCTTCAGAACTCTTGGGTGAATGCCATCTGGTCCCGGTGACTTGTTACAGTTAAGTTTATCAATTAGTTTCAAAACCTCCTCTAGTGACTCTTCAATCTGTGACAATTCCTCAGATTTGTCACCTACAAAAGACGGCTCAGGTTGGGGAATCTCCCTAACGTCCTCAGCTGTGAAGACCGAAGCAAAAAATTCATTTAGTTTCTCTGCAATGACTTTCTCATGTTTAAGTGCTCCTTTTGCATCTCTATCATCCAGGGGCTCCACTGGTTGTTTAGCAGACTTCCTGCTTCTGACGTACTTAAAAAACATTTTATTATTACCTTCTGAGTTTCTGGCTAACTGTTCTTCAAACTCCATTTTGGCTTTTCTTATTACATTTTTACACTTAATTTGGCAGTGTTTATGCTCCTCTCCAGTTACCTCAGTAGGATTTGATTTCCACTTTTTAAAAGATGCCTTTTATCTCTCACTGCTTCTTTTACATGGTTTTTAAGCCACGGTGGCTCTTTTTTAGTTCTTTGACTTTGTTTTTTAATTTGGGGTATACATTTAAGTTGGGCCTCTATTATGGTGTCTCTGAAAAATGTCCATGCAGCTTGCAGGGATATCACTTTAGTCACTTTACGTGTTCATTTCTGTTTAACTAACCCCCTCATTTTTCATAGTTCCCCTTCCTGAAATTAAATGCCACAGTGCTGAGCTGCTGAGCTGTTGTTCCCACCTCAGGAATGTTAAATGTTATTATATTATGATCACTATTTCCAAGCGGTCCTGTTACAGATACCTCTTGGACCAGCTCTTGCGCTCCACTCAGGACTAAATCAAGAGTTCCCTCTCCCCTTGTAGGTTTCTGTACCAGCTGCTTCAAGAAGCAGTCATTTAAAGTATCAAGGAATTTTGTCTCTGGATTTCATCCTGAGGTGACATGTACCCAGTCAATATGGGGATAATTGAAATCCCCCATTATTATTGAGTTATTTATTTTGATAGAGAACTCCTGGATCCCCCCGCCCCCATGCAAAGACCTCCTGGATCCCCCCTCCCCCACATGCAGAGACCTCCTGGTCCCCCCTCTGCCCCCCCCACAGAGATCTCCTGGATCCCAGACTAGGGAAATCTGTTATCAAGGACAGAGAAGGGCCCAGAGGACTCACTAGATCTAGACAATTATATAAAAAAACCAAAGTCAGAAGCACCAAGAGCTTGGCCAGATCCTACCTCACTAAGCACTGAGCCCAGACACAGCAAGTATCACGCAGGGCTCCACACAGAAGAGCTTCCTTTTTCCCTAGCTTTCACTTCCTCACCCAACCTCAAACCATCTTAAAACCTTACCCCTAGAGCATCTCTGTATTGCCCCTACTACCACTACCCCCCCCCCCCCACCCTTACACATACCAGTACCCCTCACTTGTCTGCCAGTATGTCCCAAAGTTCCCTGCCCAACCAAAGTCAAGGGGTTGTACGGTTGGGGTGACCTTTGCCCAGGACAGACATAACATAACTTCAGGGCTCTGGGTTGGTCACAACTCGGGTAATTGTTTATTTTTAAAACTTTGCGTAAAATAGACACAAAAATGCAACACAAACCCCCAGACCTGGCAGGTGGAATTATGGGTAAATAAGATGGAAATAAAGCTGACCATCTCTGCCATTCCCCTTCTCTCCAACACCGGGAGCCGAGAGCTGCTTGAGTCCTGGCCTTCCGGTCTCGGGGCACAAATACTCAGTGTAGCCCTGGGTGGGCCTGGCTCTGCCCACTCAGTGCAGAGCATTCCCCTGAACATCACCTGCCATGTCCTGCGCTGCTGATGAAACATCCACGTGCTCGTTTCCTCCCAGCCAGGGCTAAGCCCATGACCATGCGGCTGCTTCCCATTTCACAACACCGAGGAGTTTCAAAAGTGACAGAGGGGCCCAGGACAGGGAGACGGGGGAGGCCGGTGCTGGCCTGAGACCAGACCCCTGCTGGGCAGGAACACGTATTGCTACCGGGCCCCTCTGCTGGGCAATGCAGATCACCAGCACCAGGCCCTTGTGGGTGATGGTGATCATTGGCACCGGGCCCCTGTTGGGTAGCACTGCTTATGGGCACCAGACACCTGCTGGTAACAGCACTCGTGGGCATCTGGCAAGGGGCCCATCCAAGGTCACACAGTGGGATCACGGCAGAGATGGGCTCAGAACCCAGGAGCCCTGTGCCCCTAGGCTGGTGCTGTGACCACTAGGCAATGCTGCTTCTTGTGCTCCAATGCCCCCAGAGTACGAGACCTCTGGCATAGGCCAGTGTCATGGACTCACAAGTCATAGAATCATAGACTATCAGGGGTGGAAGGGACCTCAGAAGATCATCTAGTCCAACCCTCTGCTCAAAGCAGGGCCAACCCCAACTAAATCATCCCAGCCAGGGCTTTGTCAAGCCTGACCTTAAAAACCTCTAAGGAAGGCGATTCCACCTCCTCCCTAGGTAACCCATTTCAGTGCTTCACCACCCTCCGAGTGAAATAGTGTTTCCTAATATCCAACCTAAACCTCCCCCTCTGCAACTTGAGACCATTGCTCCTTGTTCTGTCATCTGCCATCACTGAGAACAGCCGAGCTCCATCCCCTTTGGAACCCTCCTTCAGGTAATTGAAGGCTGCTATCAAATCCCACCTCACCCTTCTCTTTTGCAGACTAAACAAGCCCAGTTCCCTCAGCCTCTCCTCCTAAGTCACGTGCCCCGGTCCTCAAATAATTTTCATTGCCCTCCGTTGGACTATCTCCTATTTGTCCCCCTCCCTTCTGTAGTAGAGAGACCAAACTGGACACAGTACTCCAAGTGTGGCCTCACCACTGCCGAATAGAGGGGAATAATCACTTCCCTCGATCTGCAGGCAATGCCCCTACTAATACAGCCCAATATGCCGTTGGCCTTCTTGGCATCAAGGGCACACTGTTGACTCTCATTCAGCTTCTCATCCACTGTAACCCCTAGGTCCTTTTCTACAGAACTGCTGCCTAGCCATTCAGTCCCTAGTCTGTAGCAGTGCATGGGATTCTTCCGTCCTAAGTGCAGGACTCTGCACTTGTCCTTGTTGAACCTCGTCAGATTTCTTTTGGCCCAATCATCCAATTAGTCTAAGTCACTCTGGACCCTATCCCTACCCTCCAGCGTACCTACCACTTCTCCCAGTTTAGTGTCATCCGCGAACTTGTCATGCCCACTCTTGAACCCGTGTGGTCCCTGGGGGGAACCCCCTTCAGTGCGACAGCCCTTTTGGGGGTCCACTCTCTCCCGGGGGTTAAGCCCCTCCACCTCCTGGAATCGCACCTCTCTGAGGCTTTAGCACGCTTGTTTCACGCAGTGGGGCCCTCAGGGAGTCCACTCGCTCTGGACCCCCAGAGCCTCCATTATTGGAAATAGTGCAACCCTGATCTCTAGACCAGAGCGACTCTCAGCCAGTGTAATGCAGGAGGATTTATTGAGCATCTGAACACAGCACAGGAAACTCTCAGGGCCTCAGGCCTGGCCCTCCTCAGCACCATAGATCTAAGTCTGCCCCAAATCCAGGTGGGCTCTGGCTGTTCTCTCCTCCCAGCCTGGAGACCCCTCACTTTCCAGCTGGGCATCGATATCACCTGCCCCCAAACCCCACCTCTGCCCTTTGTCTTCTGCCCAGGTAAATAGGATGATCTGGGCCTCCTCTCCTCTCAGCCGTCCTTTGTTCCCCACTGGCTGGAAGCAGCTGGTCAGGTCACCAGCGTCCTCTCTCTGCAGCTCGTTGTCCTCCCACTGGCCAGACTGGCTGTGACTCCCGAGCTGAGCCCCCGGGTCACCAGTCGCTGGGGTCTCCATTCTCCAGGCCAAGGGTCCCAAGCTCCATGGCTGGTCCCCTGTAACAACAAACTCCCTCTCCCATCACCTTATTAAACCAGTAACACCCAGGGAAACTGAGTCCCAGCCCTCGGCATGCAAACCATTGGAAAAAAACCAAGAAAATCCCCCACTTCGTCACAGCCTGTTGGTAAACTTGGAACGCAAGAATCTTAGTCCCCTCCCCCCACCCTGCCCTGTGCAATATGCAAGACCGGGACCCCCCCACCCCCTCTCCCCGCCCCGTCAGCAGAGAACAAAGGGGCGGATGGAACTCGGAGCCTTGTGCAATCTCTTTGAGTAAGTGCAGGCCACCCACGCAGCATGGGGCAGGGACGCTGGGGACCACATGGCGGGGGGCTGGGGGCGCCAGGAAGGTCGTGCAGAGAATGGGGGTGGGCTAAGCTGGGGATGCTCTGCCAGGTTGTGGGTGTGAATCCCTCTCCCCAGGCACCAGCGGAGACCCAGCAACAGGCCCCCTGCCGCAAAGAGGGGAGCTCCGGGGGGGGGGTGCTGCTTCAACACCCCTCCCCCCTCTCATGCACAGCTTTGGTTGTGGAGGTGGTTCCAGCCGTAAGGGGCTCTGTTTGGGGGCAGGTCTGACTCGGAGTTCCAGGCCTGGGGGGCAGGCTCTGATGGGGTGCAGGTTACAGGTCTGGTGGTCTCTGATGTGGGGGGTCCAGGCCTGGGGCACATAATAATGCCCGGGGGTGTCCAGGGACAGGAAATGGTGTCCGGTGGGCAGGAAATGGGTCTGTGGCCAATGCCCTAGGAGTGACTGGGTGGGCACTGCCAGCTCTTGCCCGGGGCCCGGGCATCAGCAGGCCGTGGAGAGAGCGAGCTAAGCCCAGAGCGAGCCCCCAGCCGGTGATGACCCCTGAACTGCGCTAGAGAGGAAGGAGGTGGGACTAGCAAAGGGCTCAGGTGGAAGTTGACGGGGGGGGGGGGGGGGCTGGCTGAGGGGGAGGAGTGGGGAGTGGGCGGCGCGGGGGGTCCCGGCAGGATCCCCAGGGGAACCGGGCCCAGCTGGGCTGAGCGTCACGCTGGTTCACAACCAGGTACCGTCCCTTTGGCTTCAGCCTGTTTGTCCCCAGATGGACCTTGCACTCCCTAGGCCCCCCACGCCCCCCCATCCCTGTGCCAGGCACTGTTCCCTGCAGACCCTTGCACCAGCCTGGCTGGGTACCCACAAATCGGGGCCTTGTCTCTCTGCCAGCCTGGCCCCTCCGCCCCATAATGCAGGTGATGGGGCAGGGGTTACCGGGGGAGGGGACCAGCCAAGGGCCAGGCCCAACTGCTCTGCTGGGAGCATGGGCTGGGCCGGCTGGCATGGTGGGGGTGCTCAGCTATGGGGCCCAGCCCCGCTCTGGTGGACCGAGGGGTCTCTCCCCAGTAGCCAACAGGGCAGGAGCCCTCTTTGCAGATAAAGGCTCAGCAGTGGAACAGGATCTAACCCCAGCTCTTCCTCCCCCAGCTGCCCCAGCCCCCCTGCACAGCCCCAACCCCCACCCTTGTGTGGCCCAGCCCTGCCATGAGTCCTGTTCCCCTCCCGTATTTACTCTCTGTCTAGAGCGGACAGTCCCAACAAAGCAAAGGCTCACCCTGGCTCCCCACCCCGGGCCCATCCCCCACAGCCAGGCACTGTATCAGGGGAGGGGCAAGCCAGCCCCCCACCTCCCCTGGATCTCCCCAGCCCTTCAGAGAGTTTGGGGCCAGAAAGGCCCATAGGCTCAGCTGAGGCCCCTGTAGCAGGGCAGGACACAGAGCAGGGTGTGTCGGACCATAGGGCAGCCCTACGAACCCCCCCCTCCGATCCTGGGGGCCCCTGAGCTGGGTCAGCCCTGCCATCCAAAGACTGGGCTCCCCCTGCAGCAGGCTTCTAGGTGACAGGCTGGCCAGGGGGTCTCCCACCGGGATCCCGTCACCAGCTCCTCTTTCCCCTACCAGCCAGAGCACCAATGCCTGGCTCTGGGTCCGGCTACGGGGGGCTGCGCGGTGCCAGGCTGGGGCTTTCCAGGTTATTCCCCCCCCCCCCCCTTGCCCTGCACGGATCCTGGTCATACCCTGGGCTGGAGGGCCAGGGGCCAGAGAGATCTGCAATGCACAATGGAGTATGAAGCTCTGAGTCCCCACTTTCCACCTCTCGGGGCTCCCTGCCCCACACACAGCTTGGGCTGCACCCCAGATCCCTTTGCCAGATCAGCCACATGGTGCTGCTGGCTCCCCGATCACCCATCCCCCGGCTGGGTTCACTACAGACCCCGTCTCTGGGCTCTAGGCAGCAGGGAGTCTGTTGGAGGCTCCAGGCTGGGGACAGAGCTATTGGGTGCAAGGGGGTATTGCCTTGGGGTGGGTGGGTTACCATATTTCAACATTAAAAGAAAAGGACACTCCATGGGGGGAGGAGGGGGGCAGGGGAAGGGGGCGGGGCCAGGCAGTTTGGGGAGGCAAGTCCATACCCATATCTGCTCCCTCTCACTTCCTGCCCCTCTCAGAATCCCCAACCCATCCAATCCCCGCTGCTCCTTGTCCCCTGAGTGCCCCCTCCTGGGACCCCCCCAACCACTCCCCGGGACCCCACCCCCTATCTAAGCCCCCTGCTCCTTGTCCCTTGACTGCCCCCTCCTGCGATCCCCCCCACCCTAACTGCCCCCCTAGGAGTCAGGACCCCACCCCAACCCCTCCACTCCCTGAAACAAAGGCATTATTTTAAATTAATCAGTCACAGAGGTTTAGTGTGTTCATAAAAAATGTTCATTGCTTTTAGAAAAAGGGAACACTAATTGACTTTGCATAAACTCCATGACAATAGATATGTTTATGAAATGTCACCAACTTTAAAAAATGTTTCCAACGATTCTAGGCATTACAAAGGATTTTATATCTTACTAAGGTACAGATTTTGCTGGAGATTCTCTTAAAACTAGTTCATCAAATAGAAGTAAAGAAAGGGAAACTCTCTTTGTCCAGCTATCTAGAAGAAGAAAGGGATGGACAGAAAGGACAGGAAGACTTTGGAAGCAAGTTTTTTTTAGCTATAGTAATTCAAATGTGTATTTTAGATAAGGGTGGTCTTCTGAAAGATTTATTTTAAAAACTATATGTTTGAAGATTCAAGCATTTAAGGCTAAAGATTGTGCATCTAAAAATCTATGCAAGGATTTTTTAGAGATGTGATTTTATATTCTTCACCAAGCCATTAATTAAATATTTTTAAGGCAGATTTTAAACTAAGGTCCTGTAGACTGACATGTTCTGAGTAAATATTACCGTAATGCTCAACTGTTTGTGTCAGTAAATTCAGAAATTGATAGTATATACCTGGGGGTTGGCAAATGCCTGTTAAATGGCTTCATTACTATTTGAATGGCTCTTTAACACTTTCAGTGTTATGTTAATAGGTCTGGCAAGATGGAGGCTTTTTAACTTTAAACTACTAGAACCCCAGACTCACCAGGCTGCAGCAGCCGTCTGTGAGAGCCTGCAGGAAGGGATAGGAAAGTCAGAAGGGTGGACACTAAGACCCTGATGAAGTGGGTCTTAGCCCACGAAAGCTCATGATCCCTAAGATCTGTTAGTCTATAAGGTGCTACAAGACTTATTGTTGCTTTTGCAGATCCAGACTAACATGGCTACCCCTCTGATACTAAGATCCAGTGGTGCCCTGGTTCTGGCCGCTGAAGGCACTGGTGATGGGAGTGGCTCTACAGCTGAGCGGCCCCGTTGATTGTGGGTGGGAGGGAGAAAAAATCCTGGACATTAGCAGCTATTTAAAAAGTCCTCCCAGACCACCATTTAAACCCCAAAATCCTGGACATGTCCAGGAAAAAACGGACACATGGTAACCCTGGATCTAGAACAACCCAGGACCCCATTGGTGCTTGGATACACACATGGCCCAGGCCTATGGTCGGCCACGGCCCCAGGTCCTCCCACCCCACGGCCGCCAGAGGGCTGGTCCACTGGCTGGGAACAGGCAACGCAGCTGATACTAGACACACCGGGAGCCGTTCATTGAGGCAGGGATAGGAAAACGACAGGGTGTAAATCAGGAACAGACAATAAATAGAGCTGGGAAGGCCAGGCCCACCCAGCCTCCATCACCTCACCAGGCTAAGGAGGGTGGGTAAAGGGACAGTCCACACTGGCACTCCGCTAAGGCAGTTGATAGCCCATCAGTGGTGGCCCATGTGGGGCAGGGCTCAGCACCAACCTGCCCCTGCCACCCCACCAGAGACAGGGCAGTTCCTCTAGCCACCAGCAGGAGGCACCGGGGCAGAGCGAAGCCAAGGACACAGCTTGTGCCTGGCATGAGTCCGTGCTTGGGTCCAACATCCTCCACTGGGGCAAGACAGGATATGGGGTTCCCCTGGGGGTGAGGCAGCACCAAGGCAGCTCCCTGATCTGGGGCAGCCCTGCCCCCGGCCGCCCCAGCCTCAGAGACACCGGAGGCGGCGCGAGATGGTGTAGATCACGCTCCTGTAGGCCTCGCGGAACTGGCGGTTCATGGCAGCGTACAACACAGGGTTGATGCAGCTGTTCAGCCAGGTCAGGTTGGCGGCCACCATGTGGAGCGCCGTGGGTGCCTGGTTCTTGGCATCAAAGATGTTGAGGAGGAGAAAGGGGATGTAGCTGAGGACGAAGAAGAGGAAGACCACGAAGCACATCCGGGTGACCTTCCGGAACTCCTTGTTGCTGTCCTTGGGCTGGGAGGGCAGGCTTTTGGGCACCGCTGGGGTGGGAGCCACGGGGGCAGGGGCGGGAGCAGGGATGGGGGCAGGGCTGGGGGCTGGGCCATTTTCCATGACCAGTGTCTTGGAGGTGTGGCCCTGCTCCGAAACGCTGGATGGCTGGGAGACGCCCGTGTCCACGCCGCTGTCCATCTCCACAAACTTGCCCGGCATGGCCGAGCTGGCCCCAGCGACATAGGCCCCCTTCAGGCTGGCCTTCTTCAGCTTGTAGCGGTCCATGGCGTGGGACGCCCCCTTCACCTTGCGGTGGATGAGGAAATAGAAGACACCCACGCAGCTGAGACCCACCACGAAGTAGAAGGCCATCAGGATGGTGGTGTAGGGCCGGCCTCGGATGCGGTGGAAGCTGCAAGTGCAGACCTTGGGCACCAGCACGAACACAGGCCAGAGCGGGGCAAAGCTGGCAAAGCCAAGCACCCAGGTGCCCAGGGCCACGAGCCCCACGCCCAGGCGGGAGAAGACCCGGTTGAAGAGGGCCGAGTTGGCGATGAGCAGGTAGCGGCTGATGGCGATGAGGCAGAGCGTCAGGATGGAGACCGAGTTGGAGACGAAAAGCAGCATGCCGAAGACGCGGCAGAAGCTGGGGCCGGCCCGCCAGTGCAGGTGCAGGTAGGAGTCCACGGAGAAGGGCTGGAGCAGGGCGCAGTACAGCAGGTCGGCCAGCGTCAGGTTGACGATGAGCAGGTTGAAGCGGGTCTGCACCTTGGCGTCGGCGCCGAAGGCCAGAAGGGTCAGCACGTTGCCCAGCGTGCCCACCACGGTGACCACCACGCCCCAGCTCACGGCCACGTAGCGGTAGCCTACGATGGACGCCTCGTAGCACGAGAAGTTATCCGCCGTGATGTTCGCCATCGTCTCGGGGAGGGGGAGGGCTGGGGCTCGGGTAAGGGGCTGGGTCCCGGAGCACAGTCCCGGCCTAGATCCTTGGCTTCTAGGAACAGAAGTGAAAGACGAGGGGTCAGGCACAGCACAGCTCCCGGCCCCAGGAGCCCCTCCCTGCACTGCTCCTGCTCAGCCAGACATTTGAAGCGTCTCCCCCATCTGGGGAGGCACAGACAGGCCAGACATTGCAGAGCTGTGCCCCAGGTCACCAGAGCCGGGGGCACCAACCGGGCTGGGCCAGCTGGGAAGAGGCAGCAGGGCAGGACATCCCTGTGCCAGCCACAGGCATGAGTTAGGGCTGCCGGGGGGCTCCTGCCCCTGCACCGTAGCTGCCCCGGCAGCCTTGGGTCTGGCTCAGCTCCAGCCCAAAGGGAGCTGTAAGCAGAGAGGACTGGGAGGGGAGGGGAGGGGAGGCAGAGGTGCGGGTGGGGAGAGGCAAGACGGAGGAGTGCGGGGCAGGGAGAGCGGAGATGAGGAGCACAGATCCTCCTATTAAACTATCTGGGGCTGGGAGCCCAGCCTGACCCACATGCATCGGGCCACTAGAAACATGGGGGGTCTCTCCTGGCTGCTGTGAGCTGGGCCGGCCTCCCCCATGGCTGGGACCCTGACCCCTCTGCAGGGCCCCACTGCTTGGCATGGCTGTATAGTTACAGAGGCAGCACATCCTAATGGGAGGCCATGGGGCTGGGACTCAGGACCAGCTCTGTTCCCCACTCTGCCACTAACCTGCTGGGTGTCCATGGGCATGTCACTTCCCTGCTTAGTGCCTCAGTTTCCCTTCCCCCTTGTGCCTGTTCAGATTATGAGCTCTGGGGGCAGGGAGTCCCTCTCACTCCATGTCTGTTCAGCACCTGGCCAGGGAGGCTGTGACAAAGTTGGGGATTTCTGTGGTGTTTTGAATGAATAGTATGAGCGTGTCTGTTTCCCTGTGTGCTGCATGTTTGACAAGGTGTTGGGAGAGGGTTAGTTGTTGCAGAGGACCAGGTGTGACCTCGCCTAGCATCCGGGACCCTCGGACAATGGCCTGGAGATGGGGAACCCTAACAACTGGTGACCTGGTGACTAAGAGGCTCACCCCAGCTTAGCAGTCAGCTGATCCTGGGCAGTGGGAGGACAATGGACTGAGGAGAGAGGACCCCGCTGGCCTGACTGACCAGTTCCAGCCAGAGGGGAACAGAGGATGGAAGAGAGAGGGCCCCAGTGACCTGTTTACCTGGAACGGGAGACAAATAACAGGGAGAAGCTGTTGGGACCAGGGATCTAGGAGTCTCGGCTGGACGGTGAGTAGTCTCTGGGCTGGGCGGAGAGAGCAGCCAGAGCCCACTTGGATTTGGGACAGACCTAGATGTATGGTGCTGAGGGAGGCCAGGCCGGAGGTCCTGATGGTTCCTGTGCTGTGTTCAATGCTCAATAAACCCTCCTGCATTACGCTGGCTGAGAGTCCCTCCAGCCTAGAGAACGGGGAGGGAGGGGGGCATTATTCCCTCTGGGAGTGGAGGGCCCGGGGGGTCCCAAGCGAGGGGACTCCCTGAGGGGGCCCACAGTGAGAGACACGAGGAGCTTAACCCCTGCGAGAGAGTGGCCCCCGAGAAGGGCTGTCGCACTGAAGGGGGTTTCCTCCAGGCACCCTATGGAGCTGAGAGAGCGTGAGCCCGGAGAGTCCATGACAGAGGCCCCTGTTGTGCTGCCCCATTTCCCCTCCAGCCACAGCCCCAAGAGGGAGGAAGCAGGGAGCAGATGCAGGATCCTAGACAGGCCCGAGCAGGACCCTGGAACGATGCCTCAGTGAGCACAGGCCCCTGGCAGCCTCCCAGCAGGGAGATCAAACACGGCCCCATTCTATCCATCTGGGCCTAACTGGGGCGTTTCCAAGGAAACCGACGGCTCAGATGTCTGCAGAGCAGGTGAGGCCCCACCTGGCTCCCTTGGGAGTTAGGAAGGAGCCAGCCCCTTCGGTAGCCCTGGTCATGCCGGGGCGTCGGGGTACCTGGGAGAGTGGCAGAACGAGCCCCATCAGCCTGGAACCAAGTGCCCTGCTCACGTACCCTGGCAAATGCACAGGAATCTGCACCCCTTTCCCTGGGGGGTATCATTACCTGACCCCCCCACACACCAAGCCCTGATGCCGGGCGCTGCACAGACGCACCCTGAGATAGTCCCTGCCCCCACAGCTCAGACTGGAGGGACATGGGGTAGGGCCCAGTTCTGTGACCCTCTGGGGAGGGGACATGCTCCCTGGCCCAGGTGCGGGGGGCGGGGGGACTCTGTCTCCCAGCTGAGGCAGAGGGCTTGGGGCTGGCACAGTGCCGGGGACCCTCCTCCAGATCTCGCTCTCGCCTTTGTTCTGCAGCCACCCTGAGACCCGGCCTGTTCACCCCACCGGGGCCCGCTGGCTTGAGTCCAGAGGGCAGAGCCCTGGCCCTGTGGCGGGGGCATGGCCCCGAGAAGGATTCAGTGAGCAGCAGGGACTGGTAACAAGGCTCCCGGCCCTGCAGGAACAGCCCCAGCAAGCCCAGAGCCACGTGCAACAGTGGAACAACCATCGTTTGGAGGAGCCCAGCTGGCTCTGGGGCAGAGCGCTGCCGGGGCAGGCTCAGCTCACACCCCAGCTCAGCTAGTCTGCTCGGGAGCCAGGACTGGGGGCTGCATCTCCTCTCTCAGGAGCCCCCACGGCCCTGGGGACAGCAGGGGCCCTGAGCGCAGCCCCTTCCCCCAAGCTCGATGAGCCAGATGGAGCCGAGGACTCTGACAATCAGGAGAAAGGTCCAAGAGACCAGCCAGCCTCTCTCCCTTCCACAGACCCTGTCTCCTAGCCACCCCCTAGCCTGCCATCAACCCCTGTGCCTGCCCTGCCCACGCCACCCTCCCTCGCCCCAGGCACGGTGCCCGCTCTGGCTGGGAAAGTGGCTCCCAGGTGCCTGACTCAGCCCCGGCACAGATCTGGTCAGCGCCAATGGTGGCTGCACACCGCCCCCTGCTGGACAACCTGCAACCCCAGGGCCTGTACGTCGGTGAGCCCAGCCCCCCAGGACCATCCAAGAGGGTCAAAGCCCAGAGCGTCTTACCGAGCTGAGGGGCGGATGTGCCCAACTGTGCTTGGAGCGATCTGCCGGCACAGCCTCGCCCACCGGCTATTTATGGGCCTAGCCCCGGCAGCAAGAGGGAAAAGCCCCGGGTTGCCAAAGACTGTGAGGCAACTTCCTCCTTCTCGGGTGCAGACACGAGTTGCAGGGCTGCGGGCTGTGTTTGGAAAGAGAAGCGTGAATTCAGGAGCTGAGGATGGGGTGGAGGCGGCAATCACAGCTGAGCACACAGGGCTCCCGAGACATGCGCACAAGGTGGGATCGGGGGCCTGCATGTTCTCTGCTAGAAGGGGGTGCCGCGGGGCTCAGTGGGGAGGGCTGGTGCTTGCAAGGGGCCTTGGCAGGGGGCGGGACAGGGCTGGGCAGGCTACAAAGGGGTTCAGCGTTGAGGCGGCTGCCCGCAGACACCCTGTGGCTCTCCCTGGCTCCGGGCCTGCGCTGGCAGGGCCCCCACACGGGGTGACCCTAAGGCCTGGCCTGTCCCAGCAGTCACACAAGGGTCTGTCAATGAGCCAAAGCGCCGCCCCCTCCACTCCACCCCACGCCGGGGAAAGGTGAGACGTGGCCCAGCCAGCCCTTAGCCGAGGGCCGAGCCCCCACGTTAGACTGGCCCATTGCAAAGTCTGCACATGGCTGCTCAGGGCTCTGCCCCGGAGATGGGGGGATTCTGTCTGCTGGGGGGCCAGGGATCCCCTCCTGCGGAGCCTCCTACTGGCCCCCTCCTCAGCCATGGGGCAGCCAGGGAGGGGGCAGTAGGGTAGGGAGTTATTTGAAACCCTGGCATGGAGCCCGTGGGGTGGCCAGGGGGTGCCAGCTGCCCCCCGATTGCTGTCAGCAACCTTTGTGCCCCCTTAGGCCAGGGCTCAGGAGCTGCCGCGGCCCGAGAGCTGATGGGCCAGGCTCCCCCTGGAGCGCCTGCAATTGGCAAGAGGCTCCAAGCTGCAGACCCCTCCACGCTGGCACCAGAGCCAGGCTCCCCCATTGCTCCCTCTCCACCCCCTGCCCAGCAACCCCAGCTACATGGGTGCCAGACACCACGGCACCCACGGACCCCAGCAGCACCACCGACTGGCAAGTCCCAGCCAATGAGCAGCTGGGCGGGGCAGCCCAAGTGCCCAGCCACCAGCAGCTGCCAGTCACACACGTTTGTGGTTAGTGCCAGCAGGGGGCAGCGCAGGTGTGAGTCCAAGTTCCCGCAGTGGGGACATGGGATGGTTGGATGGTTAGAAGCAAGGATTGGCCCCGAGAACACCAGGATTCTATTCTCTTAGCAAGAGGCAGCCAGGACTCCTGGGTTCTTTTCCCCACTGACTGACCCCCAGGCGAGTCTCTTCCGTCTCAGGCCCCTGGGGACAAGACACAGTGACCACTCTGCCACGGCTCACAGTGGGGGAGAAGTACTTAGCAGCAGGGGAATGGTGCCCAGAGCTGGCTCCCGGACATGGCTCTAACCATTAGGCAGCCAGCACTCACGGGAAGGTCCGACAAGAGCTGTAAGGACCACTCAGAGACCCATGGGGGAGAAGGGCAAAGTGCTGGTGTCCCTGGGAATTCCCCCGAGGGATTTGAGGGATCCCTGACAGGGAGCTGAGCACCCTCCATCCGCCCCCCACTTTCCCTTCCCTTGTGTAGCTGAGCACCCCCATCCCACCCCATCCCCCATCCCCCATCCCCCGTGGAGCTGAGCACCTCCCATCCTGCCCCATCCCCCACATTCCCTTCCCTTGTGGAACTGTGCACCTCCCATCCTGCCCCATCCCCTATCCCTTGTGGAGCTGAGCACCCTCCATCCTGCCCCATCCCCTGTGGAGCTGAGCACCCCCATCCTGCCCCACCACTTCCCTGGCCATTTTATTGCCCCACGGGCCATGGCAGAGCCTCGAGGGAGGTGGTCCTTGAAGCTCATCCACATGGCACAGTGGCCCGTGGCCAAAGGGGCACTGCAGCAGGAAGGGGTTTGACGCTGGGGTGACTGGTGATTTCCCAGCATGCCTCAGGGTGCTAGCCCGCACACTGCCCCGTGCATGGCTCACGCTGGGTTTGCCATCGCTGAGGACACCCAGACCACTGCCCCCATCGGTCAGCTCCACGGGGCGCTGCAGGCCAGCCGGACACGCGGCCAGCCGCATGCTCCGAGAATCTCCCCTGCTGCTCCCTGCCTGCAGTTTGCTGTTGCTATATTCTGGCCGTCTGTAGTGCTCCCCTCTGAGGCTGGCCCATGTGAAGGATAAGCACCTACTACTGCTGCTAGGGGCATTCAAGTGTCTGATTGGCTGGGGAGAGCTGTAAGGCTTTTCTCCAGGCTGTCCCCAGGCAGTGATATGAGGGTCCTGCGGGGCTGGAGTTGGGGGCCTCCTCTGTGAGGAGCAGCTGGGCCTACGGGAGCATCTTTGTTCTCCATGGGAGCTTCCCTTCTCTGGGGGCACCAGCCCTTTGCCGACTCCCCTGCACGGGCAGGCAGCTGGTCCCTCTCTGGACTTCACCCTTTGCAGATGGAGCCGGCGTGAGCCTGGCAGGTCGGCCCAGAGTGCCGGGAGGGGCTCGGGTGCTGGGGGGGTCTCAGACGCTGTGGAGGCTGCATTTGTTTATTTGTCTTTGAGTTGGCGTGAGGGGAAACGGAGCAACATAAACAAACCCAGTTCTGCCAAGTGTGTGTGTCCAGCCTAATCCAAAAACATTCCATAGCACGCGGCACACGGCACTGGGCCGGGTGCAGCATGGACCCCGCCCGAGTCCAGCTCCGAGCCCCCTGAACCCCCCAGAGCTCCCCACGGAGCCAAGCACAGCATGGGCCCCCCCACCCGAGTCCAGCTCCGAGCCCCCTGAGCCCCTCAAAGCCTCCCGCAGGGCCAAGCACAGCACGCCCCCCACCCCAAGTCCAGCTCCAAGCCCCCTGAACCCCCCAGAGCCTCCCACAGGGCCAAACACAGCATGCCGCCCCCCCTCCCCGAGTCCAGCTCCTAACCCCCCAGGGCCCCCCTGTGGGGCCAAGCACAGCATGCCCCCCAACCCTCCAAGTCCAGCTCTGAGTCCCCTGAACACCCCCCACCCAGCACCCCTCAGGCCTCCCATGTGGCACCAGCCAAACACACCACCAGCCCTGCCCAAATCCATCTCCAAGCCTCTGCCCCAGCTGCCCCCCAGCCCCACCCCATGGCTGCTCAGTGTAATACGTGTTTTTACTCCCTCCCCCAACCGCTCCGGCTCCCCTGAGCTATAGCCTGGAAAAGGACAAGCTGAGATTGCTGACAACGGTGGTAAGGCCCTTGGGGTGACCACGCAAAGGCCTGGCCCATAAGAGCAGCCCCTAACCCGTTTCTATGCCCCACGTACCCCCAGGCTGTGCCCCAAGCTGCCCCTACCCCTCTTCACACTGCTCCTGCCCTGCAGTGCCCCCCAGCCCACTTGGCCCCACGCCCAGCTATGGTGGAGGGGACTTGCCCAGCTGCAGGTGGAGACATGAGACATGAGGTAGCCCTCGGTCCCTGAAAGCGGTTCTCATCTGATGGCCACTCAGCAGCAAGGGATCAGAATGCGGGGGGGCCTCAGGCCAGTTCCAAGCCGCCAGAGCAGGTTCCGGGGCCCGGCTGGCAGAGATGCCAGGACTGAGTGGACCGCCGAGGCTCTCTGGGGCTGGCCCTAGCGACGGGCCGAGCTGGGAATCCGACCGAGGGTCTGTCCCCGATTGGAACCAGCACGTTGGAGCTAGTGGAAGCGTTTGGTTTCGATACCGTCAAACCGTTAGCGCAGGAACCAGGGAGCGGCCACTCCCCGGGCAGGACAGATTCCATGCTAGCCCAGCCCTCTGCAGCTGGCTAGGGGTAAGCCACACCTCCCCTGGGGCTGTCAGCCTTGCCCCCCCTCCGGCCTCGACCCCTCAGCTGGATCCCAGGCGGTGGCCAGTGCCCCACACCCCCACAGCAGAGCTCGCGAGCCCACAGGAAGGACACTCCTCTGGTTGGGGCCGGAAATCAGGGGACCTGGGCTCTATTTCTGTCCGTGTTACATGCTTCCTGCATGACCCCTGTGCAGTTACCTCACACCGGGCCTGGCTGACAGCGAGCAGCAGAGCATGAGCTCAGCCCAGAACCCAGATGCTACAGCGATGGGCCGCAGGACGGTCTACAACAAGCAGCACTCACCATCCAGCTGGGGTGTTTGTCTCCAAGGGCAGCGTGGATGCCCCTTGCAGGTGCCGCCTTGGAAAGCACCTCCGGTCTGGGCACTGGGCCTCCCCTCTGTGTCCCCCAGCACGGGGCTGGAAGACAGCCCCACGGCAAGCACGGCGCTATGGTGACTGCTCGCACCAATCTCAGCCAGACAGTGGGGAGGGGACAGGTTCTGGCAGAACTGGAAAAACCACCCTGTGGGAATGCCCTGCCCAGCTCCATTCTAGGTTTTATTGGAATACCTAGGACACCCAGGACACCTCCCAGCTATGAGCTCTGCCCGGCCCCCAGCAGGTGGGGCTGGGATGAGGCATTTCCCCCTCTGCAGAGGGTGATCCGGCTTTATTGGCTCTTTCTGGGACAGAGGCCCCAGGTTGTGGCTTTTTTTTTGCTTGGCTTTTCACCCAATAAATCCAGCTCCACGTTTTCCCAGGACTGTCCGGGGATGGCTGGATGGGGTTTCACTCAGCCTCGGCCCTTCTGCTCTGCTCGGGGGCTGTGCAGTGCTGGCTGTGATTTAACCAAACGCTCAGTACACACTGGGAGAAAAGATCTCTGTGATGAAGTCACTGAAGGGTGGGGCGTGCCACGAGCCTTCCTCACAGGGCCCGCCCCAGAGCTCCTGCCCAAGCAGGGACTGAGTCATTGCTAGCATTCAATATGGGCAGGAAAGGAGAGCCGCGTGGGAAAAACATCCAGGCCTGGTGTCACATGACTAAAATAATCTGGGATCATATAGATCATTGTTGTAACCAAGTTCCAGGCCTGGTGTCACATGACTAAAATAATCTGGGATCATATAGATCATTGTTGTAACCAAGTTCCAAGTTCTTAGTGGGTCTATCCCTCTGTTGGAGGGCATTACCAGGGCTAGCTTTGCAAGGGGGATGCCTGTTCTGCTGCATTTGAGCGGGTGATCTCTGAAGCAGACTATGAAACACTTGGGGGACTGTGGGCGCCCGCCAGCCAGGCTGAATGCCAGCTCCGCTCTGCGCCTCCTGCCCTATGAGCTGCTTTTCTTCCTTTGCATTGACACAAATCGAACCCCCAAAGGGTTAATAACTCTCCCGATCGAGGGGTTGCAGAGGCAGGACCTGAGTCTACCTCAGAGGGGCCAGGGCTCCATGGAAGCATTCCAGCCTGATATCAGAATCAGGGGGGCTAGAATAGAACCAGGCCTGGGAGGTGGAGAAATAAGCATTGTTAGCTCCGTTGTACCAGTCAGGAAACTGAAGCACAGAGAGGGGACAGCCATGCAGCTGAGATGAGAACCCAGGAATCCACTTCTCTAACCATTAGACCCACTCACTTCCCAGAATAGAAGCCAGGTGTCCTGGTTCCGAGCAACCCTGATCAAACCACTAGCCCCTACTCCCCTCCCCAGCCAGTGGGATGTAATTCAGCTGTGTGAATGCTGGCCCTGGCATGGGAGCCCAGTGCTCCGCCGGTCCGAGGGTGAGCAGGCTGCCCGGGCATGCAGCTGAACAAGTGATTGATGGGGCCCATAGACCCAGTATCTCCACCAGGTTCTAGTACGCACCATTTACAAAGCAAATTAGGAGGGGCAGGCTGGCTGACTGGCCCTGATACAGCCAGAGTGGGGAAGGGGAGAAGTGGAGGGGGGGCAGTGGGGCTGGCACATGGCCCCACTGTGCCTTGGAGACACAGGGAAGGACCTCTGGGCTCCATAGGCCCTGAGAGACCCACGTAGCCGGCTGGAGCTGCGGGACTCTGATCACAGCGGTCAGGGGCTGGGGGGATGCTGATGCTGGGTTTGTGGGCTCAGACACTGGAATTGGGGGCAGGAGCAGGTCAGGCCTCTTCCCAGAGGGAGAAACAACAACAGCCGTTCCCACTTGATGCTCACTTTGTGTGAGGCCGGTGTGAGAGCCTCAGCCCAGCCCCCACCCCGATGAGACAGCGGGCCCCCCGGCACTAATCACGCACTGCCGAGAGGCCAAGGCCTGGCTGAGCAAGGGATGGGACTCCCAGCAGGTGCCAGCAGGGCAGGGAGGGGCAGGAGGGCAACACTGGGGCTGTTGTGCCCTCAGGCCCCAGGGTAGCCCAGTGTCACTAGGTGGCACCCATGGCCCATTGCTGGGTCCAGGCTGTGGCACGGGTCCAGGCCCCTTCACTCCCTCTGGGGCTGGACTGGGAGGCTGCCCCCACTCAGACCTGAGTGGGGCACTGAGGGCACCCACTCACGTTCTCCCATTACTTGAAGGTGGGGAGTCTTTGTGGGGCCTGACTATGAAGTTGGGGAGGGGGAGGGGGAGGGGGCATCTGTGTGTATTGTGGGGGGAGGGGGCTGATTGGTGGGGGCTGAGGGTATTGTTTGTAACACTGTGGGAGCAGGAGGGGGGACAGTTCTGGTTCTGACCTGGGGTCGGGGGAGGAGTCTCACAAGCCCTGAGAGCCTGCGGGAGGGGGCACACTTTTCCCCGCGGGTGCTGGTACCACTACAGGCTGGTTCCTGGCCTGTGTGGGAGGGCGGTTCCCAGGGTCCTGTCCCTGCTCTGTTGCTATCATTGCAGAACCCAGGAGCCCGAGCTCCCAGCCCCTCCTCCACTCCCGCCACACTCTAACCCAGTAAACTCCACCTCCTGCCCGAAGCACTGGGGAAGAACCCAGGAATCCGCTCTCCGCCCACTGCTCTAACCACTCTTCCAGGCTCCTCGGTTCCTAGTGCAGTCACTGGGGCGACACTGCCCCTGTTGCTTGGGGCATTGGTGCCATCCCAGGCACATCCCTGTTGCATGGGGCAGCAGTGTCACCTGCTGGAGGGTGCAGGAACACAGAGCCTGGCTTTTAGGGCAGCAGCCACCTGGTGCCCATGTCTTTGCGTGGCCCTTGGAATCAGGGCACCCGACCGGAACAGAAGTATGTGTGGGGGGACAACCTGGGGAGGTGGACACTTCCCAAGAGACCTTGGTGGACGCCCTTCCCTCCCACCCCCATAGCAAGGGTTTGGGTCAGGGGCACTTTCTTCAGGGCCCCATGAACCATGAGCTGCAGAACGTGGCTCAAGAATCTCAGTTTGTCGTTGTAGCAAATCCTGTTTCTGCCCCACCCCGGGAGTGTGGCGACACTTTCAACCCACGCGCTGAGCGAGGCTGGGGGTCTGTGGAGGGGACTAGGAGGCCATGGGTGGGGAGGCTGGGTGCCCAGGGATGGGAAAGGTGGAGGAACTGGGATTCCACGGAGGGGGAAGTGGCGGGGCTGGGGGCCTGTGGATGGGGAAGGCGAAGGGGTTGAGGGGGCAAATGGATGGGAGAGGGAGGGAGGCTGGGGCCTGTGGATGGGGGAGCAAGAGGGCAGGGGAACCAGGGATGGGGAAGGTGGAGGGGACTAGGAGTCCATGGAGGGGGAAGTGGCAGGGCTGGGGGCCTGTGAATGGGGAAGGTGGAGGGGTTGGGGGGCTAATGGATGGGAGAGGTAGGGAGGCTGGGGGCCTGTGGATGGGGTAGCAGGAGGGCAGGGGAACCAGGGATGGGGAAGGTGGAGGGGACTGGAGGGCCCATGGATAAGGAAGGCGGCGGGGGGGTGGGGGGTCCATGATGGGGAAGGCAGAGGGGGCTGGAGGACCAGAGATGGGGGAGGCAGCAGCGCTGGGGGCCTGTGAATGGGGTGTGGGAGGGCTGAGGGACCAGGAATGGGGAAGGTGGAGAGGACTGGGGAGTCCATGGATGGGAGAGGCTGGGGGGTCTGTAGATGGGGGAAAGCAGGGGGCACTTGAGCAGTCACTCTCCTATGTGCCATAGGCTGTGGGACGCAGAGTTGGGGTCACTCCAGTGTGGGGCATCTGGTTACTATGGCAACAGCCTGTCAGGATCAATCCCCACCCCTTTTTCATGGTCTCACTCACTTGCCAGCTAGACTCCTTGGGGAGTAGGGCCCCAGAGTCAGTCCCAGCCTCCATTCCCCACCCCCACCCCGGGCTCTGCTGCCATCCTGGGCTGCTGAGTGTCGTCAGTCCCATGAGTGCCAGGGTCATGCCCCTCCCCATGGAAACTGAGGAAAAACTGGGCGAGGGCAGTGGCTGCATGTGGCCAGGGTGGCACATGGTATGGACCCAGGGCTGGCACCAGGGCCATCCATCCCCTGGGTGCCTTGCTCCCACCATGCCCCTGGGCACAGAGGAGCCCCAACAGGACACTGCCAGGCTCTCCCAGGATTCAGGGCCCCGTTTCTGTCGGCTCCTCCCCAGCCAGGCCCCCGGCTTGTATCTCCCAGGCCCTGCGGGCGGCGGGGGGGTGGGAGCTTGGCTGCACCCCTGCCCCTCCAACCAGCCAATGGAGCGTGGAGGGTGCCAGGGGCTGGTGTCTCTCGGCAGCCGCCCTGGGGGTTGTGACCAAATGTCCTAGACACCTGCCCAGCTGCACCCCTGCCCCGAGGCACCTCAGCGCTCTGTAGGGCCAGGTGATCCTGCCAGGGCTGGAGTCACAGTCCTTCCCCCACAGGCTGGGCCAGGCCTTGGAGCTGAGCATGGGCGCAATGTGTCCGCATGTCTGGTGCTCGATGGATGCAGGGACCAGACACACCATGGGCAGGGCACCGTGTACACATGGCAGAGCCCAGAGCCATCCAGCAAGCACCATTCAGACCAGGGCACCAGCCACTCACAATCCTGCTTGTGGGAGGGGAGTGGGAGCTAGTGGTTAGAGCGCGCGCGCGCGTGCGTGCGTGTGTGTGTGTGGTTGGAAGGAGAGGGGTGGGAGTCAGGATTCCTGGGGACTAGCCCCAGCTCTGTCATTTACCCTTGGGCCAGTCTCAGTCCTGCACTATGCCTCAGTTTCCACCCTTAACCAAGATTAATGCTCCCGCTTCACTTACCACTGCTGTGCTTGTGGGGATGCTACGGGCCAGCTCCTCTGCTCCCTGCCTTGCAGGATCAGGCATGCCCCACAGAGCCAGCAAGAGCCGAACAGGGCCCAAGGCCCAGCCCCTCCGCCTGGTGCAGTGCAGGCTTCTTGCTTTGGGCTTGGGCCAGATTTGTCTTGCGGCTCCTATTTCCTTTGCTGGGAAAAGAAACTCCCTGTGCCTGGCATAGCCCAGCACCTGCACCAGGGTCAGGATCCCAGCAAGGGGGGCTTTCCACCTGCCAGTCACACAGCAGGGAGGAGGGGGGACTTGACCCATGCTGGCACTACCAGTGCCAGGAACATAGAACTGACCTAACTGAAATATCACACGGCGGCTTCATTCCTTGGGCCGGGAATCCACAGGAGCGGTGCTCTGCCTGGCAGCTGCCTTGCTGCAGCCCAGAGGTGGTTGCCTTTCACTGCTGGGAGCCTACCCTACTCTTAGTGCCATGAGCCCTTTGCTGCCCTGCGGTGCCATCCAGAAGGGGAAAGGGGCGGGACCTGGGAACCTGGCTACACCGGGCCCTGTCTGCAAAGATTTGAGTCCCTCATGCATGGTGCTGCCCTGCAGACACTGCTCCACAACACGCATGTCAGCCAGCCAGGCAATGAGCTGGCTGGTTGGCATGTGCCCATGCTTGTGGGCACCACTGCCCTCTGCTGGCTGGAATTAGACCTGCTTCACTCTGGGTCATAGCCCATACACTGCCCCCAGCTAGCAGGGATTCTCCTTCATCTCCTGTACTGGGGCTGGAGGGGATCCTGGGTTTCAGCCCTGGGTGGGCACAGCCTGTGCAGTCCCGGGGGGCTGACTGTGGGTGGGTGTGCCGCGGGGGGCTATAGGGCACAGGAGCCAGCGGAGCAACAGACACACGCAGCTAACCTGGGCAGTGTGGCGTCAAACCTTGAACTTTATTGTTGTCAGGGTGCGGGGGGCTCGAGCGGAAACACATCAGTGTCACGGCGAGAATCCAGCACAGGACGGACAGGGAGAGACGCTTGGGGCGGAGGCAAAGCCTGCAAGGGCGGTGGGGGGAGGCGTGCAGGATTTCACCCGAGCGCCCCGCCTAGGACAGTGCTTGGTTGAGGTAATGCAGGGAGCATGTGCCCCAACAACCCCCCCCCCCCAGCGGAGGTGCTCGCCAGGCCTGGGCCCCCCCCCCCCTTGTCTATTGCTTTTGCTTTATCACAGTTTTGCGGGTGGGGTTGGGAATCACAGGCGTGAGCTGGGGAGAGGGGGTCTGATGCTGAGCTCTGAGCCGGCGGGGGCAGAATGAGGGGGTTCAGGAGCCCTGGGCAGGAGCAGGTGTCTGGCCTGGAGCCTAACCCCAGCCTCCCACCCCCAATTATCCCAGGGCACTGAGACATTCCCCCCACCACACAAACTGTGGGCTGGGTGGGGGAGGGGACAGGCAGCACCCAGCCCCATCAAGTGCCTGTCCCACAGCTAAGCAGCTAGAGGGGCAGGACCCCTTGTCCCTGACCATGCAGGGGGTGGCCCAAGGCCTAGATCGGCCCCCAGCCAGCCCCTTGGTGGTGGAGGCTGGTTCGAGCCCCCACTGTGGGCCTGGGGCAGGAGTGGACGTCCCTGGTCCCATAGCTGAGATCAGCATCCCCTGCTGCCCCACAGGGTCAAGGGGGCCATGGGAGCTGAACCTCTCCAGACACTCAGAGGCTGCATTTGGGCAAGTAGCCAGGCTAGGGGCCTGCCGAGGTGTCATGGGCCCTGCGCTGCTGGGGGCAGAGGGAAATTCTCCTCCAGCAGCCAGGGCTTTGGGGGCAGTGGCTGACACCTAGTTCGGGGGGAGGGGGGCTGGCCTGTCACAGGAGCCCTTTACTGGGGGACACCCACTCAATGGAGCACCAGGCACCATACAAAGGGGCAGCCCATGGGGGCCAGGCCGGGGGTGGGGCAGCGTTCCCAGGGTAAGGTTGAGGGGCATTTAATGAGTGTCTGGGATTTAGGGATTGGGGTCCTAGCGGGGGAGGGGAGGAGTGCTAATTAATCTCCAGGAAATGACTGGGCCTCTCTGGCTAAGGCTGAGGCCGGGGGGCCTGGGGCAGGCTGCAGGCTCACAACTCCCATCTGAGCACCTTCGGGTGGCCCCTGGGGCGTGGGGACGTGGTGAGGGGCAGCCGCCATGGCAACAGCATCACAACAGCCCTTGGCGAGTCTGTGTCTGGGGCAGCAGTTTTCCAGCAGCACTTGGAGCGTCCCTGGGCATCCCCCCACCCGTCCCCTGGGCACACTATCCATTCCCCTGCCCCCCGCTGGGCACTGCCCATCCCATCCCCACACCCTTCCCCTGCCCCCGATGGGCACCTCCCATCCCATCCCCCCACCCCTCCCCTGCCCCCTGATGGGCACTTCCCATCCCATCCCCACACTCTTCCCCTGCCCCCCGGTGGGCACCCCCGCTTTCCCTGATATGCCCCATTCCTTTCCCATACCCCCCAATGTGCCCCCATCTCCTCCCATGGCCCCCCTGTACTCCATCCCCTGTACCCCCTAACTCTAGCCTCTCCATCCCATGTATCTGAGCTATGGTCTGGCCAGCAGACCTCAACACAGGGCTCGGGGAGGAGAAGGGAGGTGTCCTGGCTGGAATTTGGGGCACCACCTGCTCCCTGGCACAGGGACCCTCCACCCCCAGTTGGGGTAGCAGGGGCCCCACAGCAGGGCAAAGGGTGTTTCACTTTGTGCCCATTGCCTGGGCTGAGCCCCTTAGGCCGTGGGGGTGGGGGGAGGGGCAGGGGCATAGCCATGGCCTAGTGTGGGCTGCAGCCCCTGGGAGGTGACAGCCAGCATCCACGCACCCCAGGCTGGGTTCCCCCGCCCCACTTGGATCAGACCTCCAGGGTTCGGCCGGGGCTCCGCCGCAGCAGCATCCGAGCAGATGCCCCACAGCGTGCTGCTTGGGGGGACCCCCATCTAGTCCTGCCCCAGCTCCCCTACCCTCCACCCCGCCAGCTGGGACACACCCCCCCCCATTCTCAGCACAGCTGATAAAATTACCCAAGCTTGGGGCTTCCCCTCAAAGGCCGTGCTCACGTCGCCCCTCCTGGCCCCACGGCAGGGGGCTCAAGCCAGGCCCAGTCAGTGGCTCCCAGGGGACGGGGGTGGAGGGTGCTACCTCTAGACATGAAGCTCCTGCCCCGAAGGGTAGAGGGGCAGGCAGGGAGGTGGGGGCACAGTGTGAGCCGCAGGCTGCTGGCCAGGGGCCACGGTGGGCAGAGGGAGGAAGCACAGGGAGGTGGGGGGCGCTATGTACATGGGGCGGCCCAGGCCCCAACGTTATTGCAATGGTGTCCGTTCTCCTGGCGGGCCGGGCAGGCCGCGAGCCCGGGGCGGGACGGGCATCCCTGGGCTCCCAGCTTCGCGCCTCTCAGTGCAAGTGGACATGGCTTGTGTGGCTGGGGGGGCTCCCTGCCCCCGCGTGGATCCTACTGGGGGGTTGTCAGGAGCCCCCCAGCTCTGGGCGGGACAGGGGTGCCTCCCCGCGGAGAGAGAGATACAAAAGAGATTGCTTGCGATCAGTTCCCTGAGGTACCGGGGGACCCTCCCCCAGATCCGGGGTCACCCCCCCAACCTGACACTCCAAGGAGTCCGACGCGGGGGCTTCTCCCTTCCCCCATCCTTCTCCCAAGATTCAGATCCCTACCCCCACCCTTGGTACCAGGGAGAAAAGAGCAATGAAGGGGGCTGTGGGGGTCCCCTCGGCCGCTTCCCCGGGGGGCCCAGCACTTGTGCAGAGTTGGCTGGGCCTGGGGGGACGGAGCTGGGGGGTGGGCGGGGGATGGGCTTGTCCCTTTTCTTCTGGGGAAAAAGGATCCAAATTCCAGTTAAAAAGCCACAAACGAAAGGCCCCAAGCCCCTCCCAGCCCCTGCCCCGCCCCTGGGAGCTCGGGCGGGCACCGGGAGGGTCCAGTGGAGGTGGGCGCCGAGGGGCACGGCAGCGGGCGTCAGTACGGCGAGAAGAGGATGGGCCCGTGAGCAGTTCTGATGGGCCCCGGGGCTGGACGCAGCAGCGGGTGTGTCAGGGGGGGTCCCTGCAGGAGTGGGGGCGTCGGGCGCAGCGTCAGGGGGGCGGAGGCCGCGGCTGCCATCGCCGCCGCCACGGCCAAGGGGCTGGGCAGGAGTCCGGCAGCCAGCGACTTGGGCAGGTCCTTGGGGAAGACCAGGGGGCCCTGCAAGAGAGAGAGAGGCGGGCTCAGGGGGCGCCCACAGAGAGAGCGAGAGAGCCGGGCGAGACGGGGTGGGGCACCCACACATACAGCACTGAGCTGGGGGATGCCCACAGACAGAGCACTGGGTGGGTGGGGTGCCCATCCATGGGCTCCGGCCAGGATGCGAGGAGGGTACCGGGGGCCATATCTATCAGCCACCCTGCAGCTGCCTGCTCACTGCATCCATCCGACCATGGAACCCATCCGTGTCCATGGCGTCCAGAATAACCGTCCATCCGCCCGTTCATCCATCTGTCCAT
>ML677378.1:4320658-4349872 GCA_007922305.1 Dermatemys mawii
ACAACCCCTGCCATCAGCCCTGCCATTCCTGCCCCTGAGCCCTGCCAGTGCCCCCCAGTCGCCTGCCATCCCATCCCTGGGCTTCCAGCCCCCCAGCTCTGCCAGTGCCCCACAACCCCTGCTCCCCAGCCCTGCCTTTCCTGCTCCCCAGCCCTGCCAGTGCCTGTCAAACCTGATGCCCGGGCCCCTCTGTTGCAGCCTAGTTTGCTTTTGGCTCTAAGAATGGGATGCCAAGGGAAGACCAGGATCTGGATCTGGGGTGTCCCCTCCCTGCCGCCGCCATGAACACGGCACCAGCTGCAGCTTCACGCCATGACCTCGGCCTTGGCAGTGGTGTGGGGATGGGGCGGGGTGTGTGTGTGGAGGGGGCATGAGTTCATTATCTGGCAGCACCGCAGCGCCAGGCTCTGCAGAGCCACCCGGCTTCCGGGCGCCACACGGCTCCATTACCCGCCTGTTGCAACCGCAATCAATTTTTAATTTGATGCTATTTAATTAGCTGCCCGGCTCAGCGGATGAGCCAGCTCGGGTTCCCACTGCAGAGGGAGCTGCCCCAGAGCTGGACTTGGAGGATGGGCCGGAGCTGCCCTGTGTGGGGTTGGGGATGGGATGGAATTGCCCCCTGGTTCCAGGACAGAGTTGCTGGGCACCACAGAGCAGCCCACATCCCACTCCAGAACCAGCTGCATTTCAGCCCATCACTGCAGGCTGGTGGCTGCGGCGCAGGGCACTACTGGGACTGCCCCTTGCCCTATGCTGAGAACAGTCCTCCCCCCGGCACTAGTGCTGCCCCCCAACCCCAGGGGTGCCCCATTACTCCCTCAGGCGCCAGCAACAGACCAGGGGGGTGGGGAAGGTGCTAAGAGGGCGTTAGCGCCATGTGTGATCAGAGCTCCCATCCCCCTGCAGGCTGCGGGGGGACATGGGTGCCGAGGCCCCGAGGGGAAGTGGGAAAGGCCCGTGGGGGCGGGGGGCAGGGATCACCTGGCTTGTCCGAATCGCTCTCGCTGATGCTGGACATGGGGCTGCCCACGGGCCCCGGCTTGTCGCCCTCGCGGGGCCCTGACTCCTTCTGCCGCGTCTTGGCCGCCTCCATGCCCTTGACGCGCCGGGCGTGGCGGTTCCCCTTGTAGTGCGCCTCGGCCTGGCTCTGTGGGGAGAGGAGGGGTCAGGGCGCCCAGGGTAATGCCAGCAGAACGGCCCCCACCCTCCCCTGCCCTGCTCCTCAACCCCCCTGCCCTCCAACCTCTGCCAGCAGGGCAGTATGGGGATGGGGGGCAGGAACCCACTGTCAGAGCCCAGACCGTCGAGGGACACAGATGGGGCGGTGCCTCCGGAGCCACAGGCCACAGGGAAGCAGTGGGAAAAGCCCCCCCAACTCCCCCAGAAAAGGGCCAGAGAATTCACACAACCCACAGCCCACCATTACCCTAGCCCTGGGCTCCCCCCACCAGCTCTATGATGCCCCTCATTCCTGACCCGCAGCCCCCCCCACTACCCCAGGGCTGGGCTCCCCCCACCAGCTCTATGGTGCCCCTCAAACCCGACTCGCAGCCCCCCCACGACTACCCCAGCTCTGGGCTCCCCCTGCCAGCTATATGGTGCTCCTCAATCTCGACCCTCAGCCCCTCCGCTATCCCAGCTCCCCCCACCAGCTCTATGGGGCCCCTCAAATCCTGACCTGCAGCCCCCCACTACTCCAGCTCAGGGTCCCCCCCAGTAACTGGAAGCGAAGCCGGATGTGGGGGAGGGGTACACCATTCCCTCTCCCAGTAATTGCTGGCAAGGCCCTGCCATGAAGGATCCCAGCTGGGAGCTCTGACAGACTGGGGCGGGCGAGGGTCCAGCACTCAGCAACTGGGCCAGAGGGGAGAGCAGCAGGATCTAGAGGTTAGAAAGGGGGGCTGGGAGCCAGGACTCCGGGGTTCCATGCCCTGCTCTGGGAAGGTGAGGGGCCCACTGGTTAGAGCAAGGGGGTGTAGCCAGGACCGGGAATGACTGGGGGGGGCTGCTAACTCCTTGGGGTGAACGTGCTGCTTTCACAGCACCCCTACATGGCAGAGGCTCTTGCTGTAGCTACGCCCAATTTGGATTCTCTTCTGCTCCTAACGAGTCTCGTCGTTCTGGGGCCATTGCTCTCAGGGAGCCCCGGGAGATCTGAACCCCGCCCTGCCCGGCTGGCGACACACAGCCCTCCCCAGACACTCTGGCTACCAGAGCAGGCAGAGCCCACCCCGGGGCAGAGATGGGGCTGTGCTGGGCAGGAGGCAGAGAGCTGGGGGTGTGCAGCTCCTGGGGGGAACCACGAGGGTGAGCGCTGGGCTGTACGCCACCTGGAGGGGACGCTGGGGGGAGCCTTGGGCTATACGCCGCCCGGAGGGAGTGCTGGGGGGAGTCCTGGGTTATACGCCACCCAGAGGGTGGCGCTGGAGGGGTGCACTGGGCTGTACGCCACCCGGAGGGGGCGCTAGGGGGAGCCCTGGGCTATACGTTGCCTGGAGGGGGCGCTGGGGGGAGCCCTGGGCTATACACCGCCCGGAGAGAGTGCTGGGGGGAGTCCTGGGCTATACGCCGCCCGGAGGGAGCGCTGGGGGGAGCCCTGGGCTATACGCTGCCTGAAGGGGGCGCTGGGGGGAGCCCTGGGCTGTACGCTGCCCTGAGAGGGCCTTGGGGGAGTGCCGGGCTGTACGTCGCCAGGAGCGGATGCTGGGGGAGGCTCTGGGCTGTACACTGCCCGTAGGGGACACTGGGGGGTGGGAGCGCTCACCCATACGCTGCCCAGAGAGGCACCCGGGGGCGGGGGGGACACCCGGGTGTAGCCACCCCGGCGGAGGCTGCTGCTGGCCGCACTTAGCCTTGTTTGTTTATCCCAGGACCCGGCGCCTCCGCTCCACTTGGGGTCACAGCCTGAGACGCGGCTGCAACCACAGCTGGGAGACAACAACAAACCACACCCGAGCTAATCCTCAGCCACGGGCCAACGGCCCCCAGCGCCAATCCACCCCCCGCACCTGCCTCCAGCGAGCGGGCAGCAAGAGGCGAGGACAGCACTGAGGGGCCACAGCTCCTGGCTCCTGCTGTGAGAGAGAGGAACCCCTGGGGCTCTGCCGGTGCCCCTCAATCCTGACCTGCAGCCCCTGCTATCCCAGCCCTGAGCTCCTGCCAGCTCTGCTGGTGCCCTGGTGCTGCTGGCGGGCCGTGGGGCTGGCTGTGGGGCACTGGTGCCCATGGGGAGATGCCACCCGTTTTCAGGCCACATTTCTGCCATTAGCGAGGGTTTAAACTTCCAGTGCCTTGTGCCAAAGGACAGCTGTGGCAGCAGCCGCCCCCATCCCCCACTGGGGCCGGCACCCTTCGCTCTGGTGGATCCCCGCTGGCCCCACACTGTGCCCATGGGGTGGGAGGGGGACGACAGCGCTCCAAGTGCATCCCGGGGGGAGCAGATCCCCCTCCCACACCTCCTCTGGAGCAGATCCTGGCCTGGTTGTGGGAGCAGATAGGAATAACAGCTGCACTGACGCAGGACAATGCTTTGGGGTGGGGGTGGGGAATCTCTCCTGCTGAACTAGCTCTGCACAGCTGGCCTGGAGCAATGCAGGCAAGCGGTGTTCAGCCTGCAGGGGGCACTGCTAGACCCTGGTACCCAACTCCCTAGGCTCTGCCCAAGGGGCCCAGCCCCGGGCGTGTCTCGCCCCAGCTGGTCCCCACCATCAACCTGCTCCAGCCCAGCTTGAACAAGAGAGCAGCAAATAACCCCATCCCTGAGACCCAAGCCCCAGGGCCAAGGGCCTGACGAAGCGGAGAACGGAGCAGAACAGGGCCCCGGGATGCTCGGAGGGGTGGGGAGCTCAGCAAAGCAAACTCTCCCCTCCCAGTCAGTGCTGACCCCAGTGCTGGGGGCACTGTGCTGGGGGGAGTGGGGCAGGGCTTGGTCCGGGGCTATTCCCTCCCGGGCAGTGCTGACCCCTGGGCCTGCATGCACCTTGCTCCCCCCGCCCCCCAAACATCCCTGTGTACATACACACACACTGCCTGCCGGACAGCACTTTCCTCACAGTCCCACAATGCTCCTGGGCAGGGCAGGGCAGGGCAGGGCAGGGTGAAAATGGCTCTGTTACAGGCAGGGAAGATGAGGCCCAGGACAAGGCCCGCACCAGCCAAGACTACGCTGAGCCAGCAAGAGGGCTGGGAAAAGAACCCCGGTATCCTAGCCTCGAGCTTCTACCAGCCAGCGTTCCCCTCCCAACCTCCCACCACCCTGCTGGAGTCTGAAGAGGTGGAGCTCAGTGGTTAGAGGGGGTGTGGTGGGCTAGGACTCCTGGGTCCTATCCCTGCTCTGCCACTGAATTTCTATGTGCCCCACACCAGCCACGTCATTCTGGGACTCAATTTACCCCTAGAATGGGGGTAGAAGGATCCTCAGGGCCAAAGGAACAAGGATTTAGAGTGAGCTCAAGGAGAGGGTCAGTGTCAGACAGGGGCCAAGCTATCGGGGGGAGGGAAAAGGGTGTGACCCTAACCCACCCACCAGGGAACACACAGGACAGATAGACGAGCTCTCAGCAGCTCCCACATCCACGAGTGATCAAGAAGCCAGCCTGGTCTGCACAGCCAGTGTTGCCTGGAGAAGTCTTCCCCTCCCTAGCCTGGTGCAGTTTGGCCTGACCCGCCCCTCCTGTGGGGCCCAGACCAGCTCTGCCATCCCCCACTTCAGGTCACGTCCCCGGTGTCCAAGCAGAGCAGAGCCCTCATTGGCCCTGTGACCAAGCGGAAAGTCTGGGTAATATTTTTAAGAAGTCGAGCCGTGCCTCAGTTCCCCCTGTGTGCAGCACTGCTTGCTAGTACGGGGGAGGCCTGTGTGGTTTTGGGGCAGGCTAAGATGCAGGTGGGTATCACTGAGCTGTCAGGGCCGTGATCCCCACCTCAGGGCAAATCCAATCGCCACGACATGGACACCTAGCAACCAAGACCACAGAGAGACATGGACCCCCCTCTCTGCGCAGAGCGCTGAGCCCCTCCCGCTCGGGAGCCCTGGCCGGGGCTAAGCGCTGGCTGTTGCAGGAGTGGGAGGTTCGGGGGAAGCCCACTGAGGCCAGGCTGAGTGTCAGAGGGGCTTGGGCTACCCAGGATGGACTCTGCTAGCCAAGGAGCCCGGTCCAGCGAGCCAAGAACCCTGCCTGTGTGGCTGCGCCGGCCCAGCTTCCCTGTGGTGCTGGCCCACAGGGTGAAAGCCCAGAGGTCGTGGCTTGCCCTGGGGGGAGAGTGACACCCTTGGGGTCTGGCTCACCGAAGGGGGCCTCCCAGAGACTGGCCCAAACTGGGACCACAGTGCCCAGCCGTGGAGCTGCGATAGGTTCTGGGTCCAGCTGCCTAGGGGCTGGCGATCCCGGCTCACAGGGCGGGGGAGGGTGGGGCCTTTGCCAGGAGCTGGTGCAGCGGGCGACTCACCTCCGAGTTGAAGCGGATCTGGCAGACGTTGCAGGAGATGACGGGGCGCCGGGCCTTGCCGATGGGTGCCCCGAAGGTGTGGTTAATCACCGCCTTCTGCACTGGATCCATCTGTGGGGAGAGTGACGCCGTGAGGAGCCCCGGGGAGCTGGGCACCCACAGAGCCGCCGGCACAACCTTGGGGGGCTCTGTCTGACCCACCCTGGGGGAGCTCCTCCTGCAGGGACCAGGGAGGCTGGACTAAACCCCCATGGGTGGGTGTCTCTCTCTACAACAAGCACCATCCCCAACTGGGGCCCAGGGTGGCATTTCCGATGCCAGGCTGTGGCCCCGGGCTGGACAGTCTCCGGTTCCTGCTGACCATTCATAGGAGGAACTCAGTGCCCCACCCCCACAGTGTCCCACCCCCAGCTCCTCCTGGCCCCACCCTCCAGCTCTGCCAGTGTCCATGGGGCAGGGTGGCAGTGGAGCAGGGAGTGCAGCCAGCAGGCCAATGCACCAAGGGAATGGGCCAAGGGGCACTCCCCCGGCCCCTCCCACCACAGGGCTCCAGGGATCACCCTGTTAGCTGGCAGCAGCAGTAGGCCGTTACCTGCCTAAACATTAGCAGACATGGTACTCAGCCAGCAGGTCCATTCATCATCCGCAGACAGACTGTCCCCTCCTCCACCAATGCTGGGCTCTGTCTCCCTCCCCAACACCCAGTATTCCCCCCACACCCCGCACCAGAGCCCAGAACACTCCCTGGAAAGCAAAAGGGAAGAGTCGTGCTGTGATGGGGAGTGTGACCCCAGAAAGGAGAGGGGAGCACTTGGCCCTAGTCCTGGCACGTTATTCCCGACTCCACCCACTACACCCCACAACCTCCAAAGCTGGGCTGAGAACCCAGCCTCCCAAACCCTGCTCTGCCCACTACACCCCACAGCCCTTAAAGCCAAGCTAAGAACCCAGCCTCCCAGACCCTGCTCTGCCCACTACACCCCACAGCCCTCAAAGCCAAGCTAAGAACCCAGCCTCCCAGACCCTGCTCTGCCCACTACACCCCACAGCCCTCAAAGCCAAGCTAAGAACCCAGCCCCCCAGTCCCTGCCCTGCCCACTGTACCCCACAGCCCCTCAAAACCAGAGTTCCTGTCTCTCCAGCCGCGTAGCTGAGCCATGCCAGCTCCCCAGGGCTCCGTGATGGCCGTGCTGATCGCTGCCCCGTTCTTTCCTGGCAATGCTGGCACATTGTGCTGGCTGCCATGTGGACGCTCTCCCCAAATGAACGAATGACGGGGAGGCGGATTAGCCAGCGCGATGAGTCCCAAGCGTGAACCGAGCTGGGATCTGGGGCTGGAGTCTCTGTAATGGGCCAGCCCAGCCCCCTGGATCCAAACAGCCCCCCGGGATCCAGCTCCAAACAGCACCTTGGGCCCTTCCCTCGCTCCGGGGGGAGCTGGCAGTTCATCCTCCCCGCAACCACAGACCCTGCCGGCTGCTCCCCTGCTATACACACTAGAGCTTCCCCTCTCCCCAGCCACTGCCCCCCTGCCCCGATACACACTGGCAGCTGCCCCACGCCCCAGCCATGGCCCCCCTGCCCTCCCTCAATACACACCCTGGTAGCCCCACTTCCTCCCCAGCCATGAAACACACAATTGGGGCTCCCCGCACCAGATACACACACTGGTGCTCTGCCCTTCCCAAATCCCCCCACCTAGCACCTTGCCCTCCGCAGGGCCCCATTTCTGCCACCGCTGAGCCCCGCTGTCACCTGCACTTCCCCCAGCCCCGTCACTTTCCATTTGCTGCAGTAACCGGCTCAGATTAAAATTCCAGCTGCAAACGCATCCGATGCTTGCAGTGAGCGGGGGTGGGCGCCAGCCGCGGGTGCTGGGCACGGGGATGTGCCAGAACCGGGGGGCCGGATGCTGAGATCCAGGCCCCCGCAGGGACCCCGCTATCTCCCCTCTGCAGCTCCTGATGCTGAAGTCCGGGAAGGGAGCTCAGGAGAAGGCCTCCGGTCGGCTTAGTCCCCTCTGGGAGGCAAGGTCGCCGAGAAGGGAACACGCAGCTGCCCCAGCCTGGCAGGGGCTGGATCTGGCTCCAGGCTGTGCCTGATGCGAGGTCGGATGCGCGGGGTGTCCCTCGCTTCAGCACCCTCCCCCACTGCCCCCCAGGAACAGAACCCAGGCGTCCTGACCCCCCCCACCACATCCTCTCCTCTGACCACTAGATCCCACTCCCCTCCCAGAGCTGGGATAGAGCCCAGCAATCCTCACGCCCAGCCCCCCCTGCTCTGACCACTAGGCATCACACCCTCCTCGGACAGCGCCCCGGTCCTGGGAGCACCATGAGGCCCATTGCTCCAGCCCCACATCGCGGCGCTCCAAACGCACCATTTTCCCATTGGCTGGGCTTTGTTTATTCCAGCTTTTACCCCAAACAATTAGCGAACGCAAAGCTCTGATTGGGTGGTGACAAAGCTGTGCGGCGCTGAGCGCTGTGATTGTCCAGCACAGAGCTCGACTCACCAGGGGGCTGGACAGAATGAGCCCTGGGGCACTGGCGCGGGACCCCGCCTGGCCAGGCCTTTGGCCCCAATTTCATGACGATAATTATTGATCGCTTGGAACTACAATGGCACCAGGGCCACAGAGCCCAGCGCTACCCCTCCCCCTCCCCCAGCGCCTGGTCCTACTACCCCCAGCCCCGAACCTGGCACTACCACCCATCCCAGAGCCCGGTGCTACACCCCCCAAGCCCGGTGCTACCCCACCCCCACCCCCAGAGCCCGGTGCTACCACGCATACACCTCTGATACTCCCACAGAGCCGAGGGTGGGGGACAGCTTGTACTGCACCTCCAGCCATCTCCCCGTTGTGTGCCAGGGACCCCCAGCCCACACCCCAGGGTCTGGCCTGGGGGCCAGGGGGTTAAACCCCTTCCCAGCATGCCTGGGCCAGTCCCCCAACCCTCCTCCCTGCACCGATAGCCCTGTTCCACCACTTCTGAGCATACACAGGCCTGTCTTCCCCCACACCTCTGCAGGCATGGACCCGTCCTCCCCACACAAACCTCCTCTGCCCAGTGCACCCCATCCTGCCTCTCCCCCACCCTACACCACAGCTTTCTCCCCTCTCCTCAGGGCTCTCACCCAGCACTTCTGACCCACCCCAACCTACTCCTTGCTCCCCCTCTGCCTCTCACCTTCTCAACTGCCTGCTAACCCCCTACAGACTCTCCCTGGGGAAGGAGGGGTCCCTCTACATACATCCCCCACCAACTGATTTTAATGAACTTTCCACAGCACTAGCTACCTCGACCTCCCTTAGCCCTATGCTGAAATGCATCTGACTCTGGGGTGGGGCGCAGCCAGTGTGAACAGCACACAGCATCGCCGCACAACAGATTAAGGCAGGACACGAAGGATAACGACGTACCTCACTGAAAACACCGGGGGAGGAGGATGTACCCACCCAGCTCCTTCGGGAACACACAGGGCATCTGCAACTCACTTGACAAATAGCAGCGCCGAGCCCCATACTGGGACAGCGGGTTCAGCCCAGAGTGTGAGAGAAGAGTGCCCCCTGCAGAGCCCTCATCCATCCCCTGCAGCACAGCGCCCCCTGCAGAGCCCCCATCCATCCCCTGCAGCACAGCGCCCCCTGCAGAGCCCTCATCCATCCCCTGCAGCACAGCGCCCCCTGCAGAGCCCCCATCCATCCCCTGCAGCACAGCGCCCCCTGCAGAGCCCCCATCCAGCCCCTGCAGCACAGCGCCCCCTGGAGAGCCCTCATCCATCCCCTGCAGCACAGCGCCCCCTGGAGAGCCCTCATCCATCCCCTGCAGCACAGCGCCCCCTAGCACCTCGCCAGGTTCAGCTCTGACTTAGGGGAGGGCGCCCCCTGCTGAGCCCCCCCAGCAGCTGGATTTTCCTGGGTCTCCCATGCCGGCAGGGACGCCAGGTGCCCTGCTTAGCTCGCGAGCAGCCCCAGCAGCTGGAGGGGCCGGGGCAGGCAACAGCTTCGGCTCCCTGCCGTCACGATCTCCCCCGTGCTGAGCGCTGGACGGTCACCAGGGCAGCTGAGCCATCGCGCTTCCGGCCAAGCCCGGCAGCTGTTCCAGCATTCGCTAGCGCGAGAGGAATTTCCCTCCTCGGCCCTGTCCTGCCCGTCCCAGCTGCCCGGGGAGAGAGGAGCTGCTCTGCTGCTCACGTGCGGCGAGGGCTGGAACTCAGGGCCCAGTTCCTCTCCTCCCCAGCCCCTGGGAGCTGGATCCGCTTCACAGGGCAGCTGTTCAAACACTTTAGGACAGAAAGTGAAGAGGGTCTGGAGCCAGCGGGGAGGATGGGGGCGGGGCGCAGCTCTCGGAGCCGGAGTCCAGCCTGGGGGTTCACACTCTGGCACTGGGGAGGGGCGGCAGCAGGACCCGGGTCTGTGCACGACTGGGGATTTAAGCCTCAGCTGTGGGGGAGGAGGGAACTGCCCGGCTCGGTCACCAGCACCCCTCTGAGCTCCCGCTCTGCCCCTAGATCTGGCCATGAACCTGGGGGGAGGGGAACCAGCCTCAGGGCAAGGCGCAGACAAAGGGAGACGGGGGAAGGCTGGCCCAGTGGTTAGAGGGCTCGTCTGGGCCGTGGGACAACGGGTTCGACTTCCTGCTCTGCCACTGACTGCCCCTGTGGCCCTGGAGACTCAGGCAGCCCCTCTGGGCCCCGGCTCCCCTCTGGGAGATGGGGATGCCAGCCCTGGCCAGCCTAGCCCTGCCCGCTCCTGCCCAGCCCAGCCAAGCCTCACAGGAGTGTTTGGGGATAAAGACTGAGGCATCCAGATGCCACGGTGACAGGGCCCTTAAGTAAGACAGAACCGAACAGAGCCCGATTCCATACTGTATGGAGGACAATGCCCCCACCCCACGCTGGGCACACCCTCACCCCTCGCCCCATGCTGGGCACACCCTCACACTCACACCCACCCCACACTGGGAACACCCTCACTCTCACATCCACCCCACACTGGGCACACCCTCATGCTCACCCCCCGCCGGGCACAACCTCACCTCCGACCCCATGCTGGGCATACCCTCATGCTCAGCCCCCCCCATCTCCCACTGGGCACATGCTCATCTCCCGTCACACCCTCACCCCCCACCCCACGCTGGGCACACCCTCACCCCATACTCCACCTCACGCTGGGACCCTCACTTTCAGTCACACAGCCCAGATCCACCCCGACACATCCCACCAGCCCCACCCATGTTCCTCGTAGCCAGATAAGCAGCTGCGACCCAGAGACCCATTAACTAGGGCAGGGAGCCCAGACCCCGAGTTCCAGTCCATGCCTGTTGTTAGAGCAAGGATGATTCAGGACTCCTGGGTTCCCTTGCCACTGCCCCGTTGTGTGACCCCGGGGGTGGGGCTGCTGGCTGCAGGGCGCCATCGGGCAGCTGACTCTGGAAAGGAGCAAAGTCAAACAGAACGTCTGCGGCAAACCAGGGAACTGACCCAGGTCTCCTAAGCGGACAGAGGAGCGCTAGCAAGGCCGCCATTCCTCTCCGAGGGGAGCCAGAAGGCAGCTGCCACAAGCCCCCCCCCCCCCCCCCCCAAAAGAACTTGGGTGCAGGTCTGGCACTCTCTGGGCCAGGACCCAGGGACCGTCTCGCTGCGGGCTCCTGCTGTCCAGAGCCCAGGGTGCTGCCTATGGGCACATCTCCCTCCCAGCCCCTGGCAGCCCTGGGCGGTAATTGGCACGTGCCCCCTTGGCTCCCTGGCCACCTGTTTCCTAGCATTTCATCCCCCACCCCACCCCCCTCCGAGGTCCTGGAGCACACAGGGTTAACCATGGCAGGCGGATTTCCACCCAGCTAATCCGACAGAGGCTCCCACAGCAGATTAGGGGTAGCTGAGCCACAGGGCATGGGGCCAGAGCGAACATCTGCATGCTCCCTCCCTGGGGATTAGGGGGTTTTATCTGGTCAGAGACCCCACCCAGCCCAGCCAGCTCCGGGTGGATCGCCCCTCCCGGCACCCCCGCTGCAGGGCGCTAGTTTGGGGTCGGGGGCAGGGAACAGAGATTTCTGCCTCCACCTCATCTAGCCTGTGGGTGGAGACAACCCAAGCGCCCCCTGTGCCCCCGCCCACTAAGCTGGCCCCTGCCTCCCCACAGCCAGCCACAACGCAGGCTGGAGACGGAGGGAGCCATGTGGAGGGGCGGCGCAGCAGCCACAGTACGGAGCCCTGTATGTTCCCTGCAATGGATCCCTGGCTCCGCACCCCACTGAGCCCCAGCTCGGCGCCCCTGCACCCCACTGAGCCCCAGCTCCGCTGCCCCCACCTGCAGAGCCTCAGCTCAGCTCCCCCCTGCCCCGCGGCACCCCAGACCTGCTCCCCTGCCCTGCCGAGCCCCAGCTCTACCGCCCTGTCTCATGCAACCCCCAGCTCCGCTCCCCCCGCCATCCTGCCGAGCCCCAGATCTGTTCCCCCCACCTACCCTGCCCCATGGAGCCCCAGATTTGCTCCCTCCCATCCCGCCAGCCCCAGCTCTGCTCCCCTCCACCCCTGGAGCTCTGAGGCCTGTGCCAGTCACCTGCACTAGAGGAGGGAGATGCACTGTCAGCCCGGTGCCGCCTGGAAAGGTGACTTTGGGAGCCTGCAGCTCCAGCCCCTGCAGTGGGGCCGCTGGGGGGTGAGAGGATCCGGCCCTGAGGGAGGGATGCCCGCTGGCTGAGGAGGGAGGGGGGTGCATGTGTGGCAGCAAAGCCTGGAGGCCCCAGACCTGCAATGCAGGGAAGGGAGCAAGTTCCAGGGCTGCCAGGGCCCTTTCCCACCGACCGCAGCCTCTGGGAGGAGATCCCTGCTCGCCCGCACCTCTGGGCTGAGCTCCCCACACGGCATCCGGCCCCTCAGCTGCACCAAGCCCAGCACCAGCTCCCTGCACCAGGGGTCCAGGCCCATCAGCTCCCAGATCACAGACCCCTTTGGCCAGAGTGAGGGAACCCCGGCAAGAGGGGAGCAGCCCCGGCCCCCATGCCCATGTCCTCCACCTCCCTGTCCCAAGCACAGTCCAAGGTCACACAAAGCCAGAGGCAGAGATAGGAAAGGAACCCAGGAGTCCTGACATGGCCCCTGTCCTAATCGCCAGCCCACGCCGGAACAGAACTGGGTCCGGGAGCCTCGGCACCTCGCCAGCCCGCCCAGCCGTGCTCAGGACACGCTGCTCCCGCGGTGCCCCTTCCCAGGGCCGAGGCCAACAGGAGGTGCCGAGCTTCCATCCACCCTGGGAAGGCTCAGCCGTTCTTCCTGGTCCGCCCCCACAGCATGAAACTAACCCCCGCTCCGCTGTCAGCTCTGCCCTAAGCCACTGGGTCACTGCCCCCTCCCCTGGGCAGACGAGCAGCTTATCGAAAGTCTCAGCCCCCCTTGATTGATAACCGTCCCGCACGCTCCAGGCCCCACCCAGGCGTTACCAGCCCGAGCTGGGATTAGAACCCAGGTCCTCCAGCTCCACCACACAGCAGCCCAGCCTCTAGGGGGCAGCACATCACCTAAAACACACAAGCTGGGCTATCACAGGGACTTTACCACCAGGAACAGGCTGAGCGGGGTGCTGGCCAGACCCACCAGGGCTGGGCTGTTCCCATCATTGCCAGGATGTGCCAGTGGCCTAGCCTGGGGCAGTCCCCTGGACGCTAGTAACACAGGAGCAGCCAGCTCCCCCAGCCCCAGTCTTCCACCTGCCCTTAGGGACAGACATGAAGGTGAAATCCAGCCTAGGGGGTCCCTCCTCTCTCTAGCCATGGTGGCCCAGTCTGGGACTCGCACCCATGGGAGAGCCTCCTGCCACATCTGGATTAGCAGCTAAACACTTTCAAACCTTGCCAGATGGGGAAGAGCAGGCACCCGCACAATCCTGCCCGCACTGCTGGCCTAGCTGTCCCCCCAACCCCTTATCTTGGTGGCCCCCGTCCCACACACAGCCATGGGCTGGGCTCAAACCCTCTTCCCACCTGGCCCAGATCCCCAAAGAGGAATTTTCTATAATGTTTTTAGGAAGCCCTTGCGTGCCTCAGTTTCCCCTGTATTTCACATGGCTGCCCAGTGGGGGAAGGGACTGTTTGCTCTCAGGACAGATAGGGAGACCAATGTCACTGGTGGCCTGAGCCGGGATGGGTCATTAAAAAGGACTGGCCAAGGTGACCCCTTATCAGTGGAGAATCCGTGAAGACAATGACAAAGCCAAACACCCGGATGCTGACTCCCAGGGAGATGGATTCCCCCCTCACTCCAGGAAAGCTCCCGAGGAGGGGCAAGAGGGCTGGAGCCCTGAGGGTCAGTCTCAGGAGGCTGGGAGGCTCCATGGCTGCCCTGGACGAAGTGAGACCTCCCGGGGATCCAGCACATCAAAGGGGTCCCTCCAAGGGCCTGTCCCAAAGCTGGGGTGTGGCACCGATCATGGGATCTGGGACAGGCTCTCTCAGCACTTTACAAACAGGGAAGCAGAGCCCTGTACTCTGACGTCAGGAGGCTCCAATACCCCCTTGGGACAGATGAGGAAACTGAGGCACATGAAGGGACGAGCCTATGGTCACAGCATGAGCCAGGAACAGACCCCAGGAATCTTGACTCCCGGACCCCTGCTCTAACCATTAGACCCACCCTCCTCCCAAAACTGGTGAGAGAACCCAGGAGTCCTGACTCCCAGCCCTGTGCTCTAGCCATCAGATAAGTCTTCCAGAACAGTGGCAGGAGACAGGCTGGCATGGGAGAGAGGGGCTGAGCTGAGAGTTGCCCAGGGGTAATATCTGAATGTGCTATCATTGGCTAGTTATCCCGCGTGGCCAGGCCGGTCTCTTGGTCAGTGCCTGGTGCGGGCACCCGCGTGGATTAGCATAATACAATTACACAGGGTGGCACAGGCTGGTAAGGTCATGGTACACCTGGAAGGCCCCCTTTGAATCCTGCCCCTGCCTGCTCTCCCAAGAGCTCCACTCCAGAGGTGGTTGCATTTCACTGGGGCGCAAAGAGCTGCGAGACCCTGGAGCTGTGGTGAGATTTCACAGGCACATTAAAACGGCCCATCTCATTATTAGCAGCCCTTGGGCTTCCACAGCTCGGCAAGATCCACAGGTCCTGGAAGCGCGTGATGATTCCCCTCCTCCCACACTCCCGCCCCGCAGAAACCCAGCCCTGGAAATGGGGGCAGCAGAATGGAGGCCAGCGGCCGGCTCTGAGCGCTGGGCCGCAGGCATCACGTAGCCTATGGATCACGGTGCTGGCCCACCGGGGAGGGGATGTAGCTACATCTTGTCACCGACAGCCAGCAAGCGAACCCTCAGGGCTAGTAGATAATGGCTTGGAATAAACCCAGAGCCAGGAATAGCTCCCCTGGCGCTGACCCGTCTCCCAGGCCGGAACAGGGCAGCTCCTTTCATTGTTCCTGGCCACGATTAGATGCGCTAATGGCCCTCCCCGAGTCACCCCCTGCCCTGCCCCTGTTCCAGAGAAACCGGCCCAAGGACTCGGCCCTGCTGCACTCTGCCTCATCTGTCTGCCCCTGTCCCCCAGCCCCTCTCGGTGCAAGAGCATCCTCCCTTGCAGCTCCGTAGCCACCTCTCTGCATCGCTCTGCCTCCTCAGCTCTTCCCCCGGCCATCCGTCCAGGCATCTCCTAACAGCGCTCCCTGTGCAGGGCTTCAGGGCAGGGGCCTGGGGAACGGGCAGCGTGAAACCACGGCGCAGGAGGAGCTGGGAGCCTGGACTCCTGGGTTCTATTTCTGGCCAATCCTTTCCCCTCCTCCGTTCTTCACTTCACCCCACCTCTAAAAGCGGACGAAGCGACTGGAGCTCAATTGCCAGTCATGCAGTGTTTGGGAGTCGGGGGAATTGCTGCCAGCAGGCAGGGACTGGGCACTAGCTGGAAAGGGCAAAAGAGAAAAGGCTGGTTTATAATGGCTCCTACGGTGGGGGAGGGGAGGTGGACCTGGGGTGGGGGGGTGTCTGCTGAGTTCCCGGCACAGCCCCCTCTGGGGGTGGGGAGGGGAACTGCCTCCAGAGCTGCCAGCTCTCAAGAGCTTTAGCAGAGGGCTCTTTGCCCAGATGGGCTCGCACGGACGCCTGGGAAAGGCCCCTCTTAGCAAGTGCTCCCCACAAGCCCCCTGCGGTTCCACTTTGACACACAGCCCACTCCCCACCCCCCCGGCACATTCCTCACGCACTCGTCCCCGAGAGCGTCTGTCACGGCAAGGAGCAGGAGGCTGGGAGCCAGGATGCCTGGGCTCTAGTCTCACCCATGGGAAGGGGAGTAGGGTCTAGTGGTTACAGAAGGAACTGGGAGTCAAGACTCCTGGGTTCTGTTCCCAGCTCTGGTGTGGTTCAGGGGCCTGGGGATCACTATGCTCAGGGGATCCCCGGGATGGATTTCCAGAGGGGTTAAGCCCCCTTGCAGCTCGGACTTGTGGGCTCAGCATCCTGACAGGCCAGTATCAGCTGAGTGACCTTGGGTGAGTCCAGCTCTGTGCCTCAGTTTCCCTAGCTGTAAAACAGGGGCAACTCTCCATCTGCCTGGGGGCTGCGAAGCGAAGCGCGTCACCGCATGTTTACAAACCTCTCACAGCTCCCGGCTCCTGCCAGGCAGTGAAAACCCACAGAGGTAGCTGCGAGGGGGAAAGTGGAACAGCAGAGTCCCCCTCCCCGGGCTTCCTGGGAGTCAAAGGTACCACCCAGCCACCCCCTTCTGGCTGAGCAGACACCCACCCAGTGGGCTGTTCACGGGTACAGCTAGGGACCAGCGGCTGGGTGCTGTTAAGGGAGCTGGGGTGCCCCAGCCATGGGGGGATCCCTACCTCTCTGTGGAGTGGGGAGCTCCCCTCGGGGCACTCTAGCTCTGGCACAGGGGGGACAGCCTAGCGCTTGGAGGTGCCCACGGAGGGAGCCCAAGGAGGGTGCGGGGCGGTGACCCCCCCGGGGACCCAAGCTCGGAGGACCCGGGAAACAGGGTCTGCGTCTCAAAAATAAATGAGCAAAATCACCATCAGGAAACGACCGGGGGGGGGGCTGCGGGAGCCAGGGAAGGGGGCGCAGGGGGGCTGCGGGGAGCCAGGAGGCGCTGCCGCGAGGCAGGCGAAGCGCAGTGTACTTCGGAGGGGGGCGTACAAGGGGAGCGGGGGAAGCAGGGGGCTGCGGGACCCGGAAAGGGGTGCAGGTAGATGCGGGGAGCACGGAGCGGGGGCCGGAGGAGGGCGCGGGGGCCCGGCCTTGCGGGGCTGGGCAGCGATCCTGGGGGATGAACGCGCTGGGGGGGAGATCGGGAGCAGGATGGTTCGCGCCCCCCACCCCGTCCGGGACACCTGCCGCCCCCCGCGGGGCCGCGCTCCCCGGGGCAGCCTCCGGCGAGCCGGCCCCGCAACGCGTCGCGCCTCCTTACCCCGCCCGCCGGGGGCGACGCCGCGCTCCCCCAGCCCCGCCGCGGCGCTGATCCCGGCCGAGTCCCCGGCGCAACCCGGCAGCGGGCGGAGCCGCCGGCCCGGGGCGGAGCGAGCAAGAGGCGCCCACCCCGGCGCGCCGCCAAGCCCCGCTCCGCCCGGGGCAGGAGCAACCGGGCCGGGCCGGGCCGTGCGCTCAGCCCGCTACAGCCCCGCGGGCTCAGACCAGCCGGGCCGGGGCAGGGCTGAACCGGGCCGGGCGCTTCGAATGACCCAACTGTCCCGGCCGCATCATGAACCGGCCCCGGTCTCTGCAGCGGGGGGCCCGAGAGCCGCAAAGCCCCCGGCCCTGCCCCAGGTGGCGGCTGAACCCCGCCTGCCTTTCCAGGGGGACGTGGGTACCTGGGGGGACAGGCCTGGTCCCCATGGCGGGGGGGAGAATGGTCCTAGATGGCTCAACCCTTCTCACCAAACACTTTGCCTCTGGGCTACGCCCAGCCTGGGCAGTGCCAGCCCCCCAGGGCCTGTTCTAGGCACTTACCAGCAACTGGAAGGGGGGAGAGGGACGGTTCAGTCTGGAGGAGCCAAACTTCCTGCTCCCTACACACCCGGGACCTCCCTCCCTTGCAGGGGCCTGAGACGACCGGGACCCTGAGCTCCCCGCAATGTGCTAGAACAGGCCTGGCCGAGTCTCTCTGCGGCCCCTCTGCTGCGTGGGTGCATGGAAGAGGGGAACTCAGGTGTAGCTAGCACAGCTGGGCGGGGAGCCGGCTGGGTGCCATAATGATCTAATCCGGCCCTTGTGGAAACCAGGCGTCTGCTACACGAACAGCTCATATATTATTTTAATCTATACATAACCGCACATGGAATGGGCCTCTGATCTACAGCCACAGCAGCCCCTCCTGCAGGCTTAGGCCTGATGAACGCATGCTTCCCCCAGCCCTCCCTGGGCAGGGAGGCCTGGTTCCCCCCACCCCTTGAGCCAGGGCTCCCAGGCCCCAGCACAAGGGAGAGACAGGAAGGACCCTCGCTACCCCTGTTCCCTCTAAGCTGTGCGCGTGTGCGATCACGCACAGATCCTAAACCCTGCGCACACGGCAAAACACTGCGCACACAAAAATTTGCACAGCAGAAATTTTTTGCGCACACGGCCTGTCAAAAATGAGAGGGAACATCGCTCGCTACCTAAAGCTGATTCAGGAACTCAGGAGCACCCTGCTACCTGGCAGGCCACTGATGCTGTGGGGATAGGGGAGTTAGCGGCAGGGAGCCATGGTGTGCAGCAGTCTTCCACGGACACACACACACACGTTTTCCGTGATAAAAACCTCTAAATTCACTGATTAAAAATGTCCCTAAAAATCTGTGTTTTTCCGCAATTCAAATGAAACATGGAACTTTACTTTCCCGACCACAATACAGGGAGGAACCGGTGGAACCCCATGGACCCCGTTTGTCCGATCTAAGTGGACCGGCCCCAGATGGGATCATCAAAATTCGGATGATCTGGGGAGCGTCAGCCCTGGACCACGGGACTCCTGCTGTCAGTCTCATGTGGCAGGGCTCGGACTTCACCTGACCATGCCTCCCCGGGGCCCACAGCCTAAACTGAGCTGCCCAGGGCCCATGGCCCAAACCCTGCCACCCAGGGCTGATGGCCCAAGTCCTATAGCCCTGAGCCAGGCTGTCAGCCCCAGTTCAGTGAATACAGGGAGCCGGCTGATGGAGACTCACTTAACAGGGTTCAGAGGTTTCTCTTAATTCAGCGAGGCTCCCTGCTGGTCAGACAGAGCCCGGCCGCGCTCATGACACCCATGAATCAGTCAAGAGCTGTCGTGCAGGCTCAGTGAAGTGACTACAGATGGAAAGTCCTTCTCCGCACTAAGGGTGTAGCTGGGCCTGGGTGGGCCGTGGCCACTCACTTAGCATCCAGGCCCACCCAGATCAGGGAGAACACTCCCCTGAATCCACAGACTGGGAGGAAGTTGTCCCCGGCTGGGGGTGGAGGGTGCCTCACCAGGGCAGGTCTGAGCAGAGCTAGTGCTGGGGCCGGAGACTGGAGCAGCAGTGCATGGCGCTGGCAAGAAAGGGATGCAGCCAGCTGAGTGGAGGGACACTGAGCCGGGGCAGGAGGGGCAGCCGGAACTCGAACCCCAGTGGGTCTTTCCTCTGCCCCATGGGTGTGCCCCGCAGCCTGTGTGCCCCGGGCAACCTCATCTTCTGGTGCCTGCTAAGAACTAAGGACTGGCTAGAGCAGGTGGGGGGAGGCGAGCCCCACATCCATCCTGTCCCCGAAAGTCAGGGCCCACCCAGGTTTCCTGTCCTAGCTACACCACTGCTCCGCACACCCCTAGCGAACTCCCAGCCCTTCTACAGACTGTGCTCAATTCTCCTGCACCCTTCACCACAAGGCCCCAGAGCCCCCCTCTGCGACGGAGGCAGCTCGCTCCCCCAAGACAGCTGAGGGGCTGGACAACGTAACTCCAGGGAGAGAACCCGGGGATCTAAAACAGCTGCACCCACTTTGCCGCGCTGCCTTTCAGGGCGACTGCCCCATTCTGTGCTTGTCCACCCCACACAATGACTTACGGGTTTCCGTCCCCTTCCAGTGGCCAGATGGCAAGGGGAGGTTCAGGGATGTGCTGCTGGGTGTTGTCCTTTAACTCAAGTGGCAGCGGCTTGCATTTTTAGTGCCAGAGAGCCCAGTCCCAGGCCTTGCGGAGGCCTCAGACCCATTGTTACACTGGCTATGGGGCCTTTAATGGCTGTACCCTGCTGCCAAAGCCAGGCAGCCTCGGCTCCAGACCAGTCACAAATCCCTGTGTGCAGCTGGGGTGCCGTGTAGTTTGTCTCCTGCTCTAGGATGATCCTGTGGGATCCCAGCACCCAGCTGTCTGCAGCTCTTCCCCTCAGGAGGGTGGTAGCTCGCTGGGCTGGGCCCGTTCAGGGGAGACCGACGGCAGGAACAGTGGCTGTGCTTTGGGGAGGGCTGTGTTCAGAGGTGAGGTCACTGTTTGTTTTACTGGTGTATTCTGAGCGTTTCAGTCAATGGGCGCCAACTCGTTCAGAAGAGGGAGGGGCCCCTCCTTGGCAGTTTGCTGGGAGGAGACGGGGATTGGGGGGGCGGGGGGGGGCCTGAGTCAGCTCCCCAGAGAGCAGAACCGGGTTTAATAAACGTGTCTTTCCCAAGAGCCAGCTCTGTGCGGGAGGGAGGTCAAGGTGGGGGACCGGCTGCCTCGGGGCGTCACTAGTGAGTACAGAGCCCTTGGCCTGCCGGTCACCACTGGGATCGGCCCAGTGCAGCAGGGATTATCGAGGGAGGTTCGGCAGCAAGGTGGGCGTACTGTGGGGGTCTCGGATCCAGCTTCTACATCACAAACTAATGGGCCAACTCAGCCGGGAGCTGCTGGGGCCGTAAGGGAGGGAGAACTGCCCCGGAACTGGCCCCCAGCAGGAAACGCTCCCCATTTTTGCCCGTATGCAAATGAGGTGCAAATATACAAATGTTCTCCTTACATAAATGTTGCCCAGGGAGCTGCCCTGAGCTTGGTGGCCAGATGCTCCTGTCCCCAGCTGCAAGAGTCCCAGACCCGTGGCAGGGGCCCCTGTGCCCAGGGAGCAGCAGCTGCTGCTGCACGGTTCTGGTGTCAGCAGTGGGCTCGGGAGCGCTCAGCTCTCTGCACTAACCCTATGGGCAGATGTCCAGCAGCCTCCGGTCCCTGGGCCTCGGCCACCCAACCCAGCTCTGAAGCTGGCCCATGTCACAGATCCACAGCTCGGTGTTCACCTGGGGCCCGGGGTCCCTTCTGCCTTCCCACTTAGCCAGGGTTCCAAATGGGTGCCGGACTCCCCGACTGTGTCCATTGAACATTGCCTGTGCCACACTCACCTCAGAGGTGGCTGCATTTCAGGGGGGGCTGGATGTACGCTACGGAAAGGCCAGCAGAGTCCAAGGGGAAATCGACAGACTTGAACTGGGCGCTTTGGGAACTGGCTTTAAAACTTTTAAAACCAAACGACCCCAGAACACAGACAAACACTCCAAGACCCACCCCCAAGCAGCCCCCCGAAAAGGAGAGAGACCCAGTAAGGTGCCCTCGCCGCTGCTGAGCCGTATGGCACGGAAGGAAGATGCTCAGAGACAAGGGTGATGGGCAGCAGCAGCTCCAAGCCCTCAGGCTAAGTAAGTTCTGCATCCAGTTTGGAGAGCACGGCAGGCCTTCGTGGGGACCCTAGGGACAGATCCAGCACAATGCCCCCAGCCCTGCCAGTGCCCCTCACTCCTGAGGCGCAGCCCCCACCTCTGCCATTCCAGGGCTGGCTGGAGCCCTCAGGGGAACTGGGTTTTGTAAAACACACAACAGTGGATGTGCTGCCCCAATGCCAAGCAGGGCTCTGCACACCTTGAGCCAGACGCAGCCTCGGGGGCTCTAAGCTGGGAGCCAGGTGGCCTCAGTGCCGGCCTCACCTCTACTGACTCCTAGGGATTCTTCTGCACACTTGACAGTTCTCAATATTCGCCAGCACCTTCTCCCCCGAGCACCAGACCCCCATTTTACAGAGATGTTAACAGCGAGGTGACACAACGTGAGTTTAAGCCAGCTGGTAACCAGACCTGAGTCTCTTATTACTGCAGACACAAGTCTGATCCCCTCAGCCACATCACCTTTCAGATTAACATACGTGCCTCAGTTATCCCACCTCTAATCAGTAAAGCACTCTCCTCTTTCAGAGCAAGGGACAGAACCCAGGAGTCCTGGCTTCCAGCCTCCTCCCCCACTCCGCTCCACTCTGCTCTAACCTACTAGACTCCATGACTCTTCCAGAGCCACAGATTGAACCCAGGAGTCCCGACTCCCAGACACCCTCACCCTGCTTTAACCCACACTCTCCACCCAGAGCCAGGAAAAGGACCTAGGAGTCCTGATGCCAAGACCCCCTGCTCTAACCCACTAGCACCCATGGATAAAACTCACTTGTCCTGCTCTCCAGCTGTCTACCAAACAGGTGTGGGGTATTTTTTTTTTGCCCTTCTACAAACAGGGTATTAGAAGTTGAAGCCAAAGTCCCTTCTCCCTGAGTTGCCCATCACCATGGCATCTGGGCCCTCATGCCTCTAAAGAGCAAATTTCCAGATGATGGGCATGATATAATGCTACACCCCCTTAAAGTGCCAGCGCTCCAACCAAAGGAGAATGTTTGTTTGGTGTCCCATAGCTGACACTGCGTCCTCTTGGGACCACCTTGCCCCACAGACCTGGACCAGACTGGTGGGCAGGGCACCCCAGGGCTGGCAGAGAGAGAACTGTTCAATATCTTCATTAATGATCTGGAGGATGGTGTGGACTGCGCCCTCAGCAAGTTTGCAGATGACACTACACTGGGAGGACTGGTAGATACGCTGGAGGGTAGGGATAGGATACAGAGGGACCTAGACAAATTAGAGGATTGGGCCAAAAGAAATCTGATGAGGTTCAACAAGGACAAGTGAAGAGCCCTGCACTTAGGATGGACGAATCCCATGCACTGCTACAGACTAGGGACTGAATGGCTAGGCAGCAGTTCTGCAGAAAAGGACCTAGGGGTTAGTGGACAAGAAGCTGGATATGAGTCAACAGTGTACCCTTGTTGCCAAGAAGGCTAACGGCATTTGAGGCTGTATAAGTAGGGGCACTGCCAGCAGATCGAGGGATGTGATCATTCCCCTCTATTCAGCATTGGTAAGGCCTCATCTGGAGTACTGTGTCCAGTTTTGGGCCCCACACTACAAGAAGAATGTGGATAAATTGGAAAGAGTTCAGTGGAGGGCAACAAAAATAATTAGGGGGCTGGAGCACATGACTTATGAGGAGAGGCTGAGGGAACTGGGATTGTTTAGTCTGCAGAAGAGAAGAATGAGGGGAGATCTGATAGCTGCTTTCAACTATCTGAAGGGGGATTCCAAAGAGGATGGATCTAGACTGTTCTCAGTGGTGGCAGATGACAGAACAAGGAGTAATGGTCTCAAGTTGCAGTGGGGGCGGTTTAGGTTGGATATTAGGAAACACTTTTTCAGTAGGAGAGTGGTGAAGCACTGGAAGGGTTACCTAGGGCAATGGTGGAATCTCCTTCCTTAGAGGTTTTTAAGGTCAGGCTTGATAAAGCCCTGGTTGGGATGAATTAGTTGGAGATTGGTCCTGCTTTGAGCAGGGGGTTGGAGTAGATATCTCCTGAGGTCTCTTCCAACCCTGATATTCTATGATTCTATGACAGTCAACCCCAGCCTCAAGCTTCTCAAGGACAGAGGGGCAAGGCCAGCCAGGCACTGTAGGCACAGAGCCCTAGCCCCGCTGCTCTGAAGGGCACTCGTTGCCCCAGCACCGACACAGACAGCTAGACAGACAGACACTAGCTGCCTCCTGTGGCTGTAAAATGCCAAGGTGGCTAGAGGGCTCTTGGCCATGGCTTCCCAGGCGCTTCAGGATTCTGGGCCAGAGTTATCCCAGGGAGGGGACCTTGCCCTGCTGTTGGCTGCCCCCTCCCCATGGGGCAGAGGCTGAGGACAACAGCACTGTGGGGTGCCTGACTCCAGCTAATGGGTGTCATGAGCTGAGGGTGAATCAGTAATGGGTACGGGCCACAACAAAGCTCTGGGGGTTGGGGGGGCCTGGGTGAGAGGCCCTATCCCGAGTCCAGCCCAGGGCACGCAGTGCCAGCAGCACCTTCCCCACAGCTGGAGACTTGGTGAGTCTCTGCCAAGGGGATTCAGTTGGGCCCCAGCTGAGGCCAAGCCTACGGGCCAGGCCTGGCTGAGCTGTGTGGACAGGGCTCCCCGCAGGGCAGGCCGGGGGATGAAAGCCCACAACCATCCCAGTCATGGGAAAGGCTGAACTAGGGCGACCAAGACACTGGTTTGGACTGACCAGGCTCCCGGATCGAACTCCAGGCGTGTGAAGATCCCGCCTGGGACCCAGAGCCACGTGGGGCTGCAAACCAGCCCCCCACCCTGGCGTGTCAGAAATGAGGCCTAAGTGGTGGACAAATTAATGGGGGCACTAGTGAGTCCTCCCACCACTCCCTAGTGTTGGGCTCCTTAAAGGAAGAGCCTTTGGAGGCCGGGGCTGGGGCCACGGGTGCAGCCAGATGGACATGACCCGCACCAAAAGCTGGCTGAAAGGAGGGGAAGAGCAGAGTGGTGCCATCCTGGCTGCCATGGGACCCACCAGCACCTGACAGACGCCTCTGGCCCAGGCCAGAGGCCACGGCAACACCGAGCCGGGAGCCAGCCCGCAGCTCAAGCAGCCCTGCTCTCGTGTGCACTGAACACGGGCGTCCAGGCACCGGGGGGCTCCTGAGCCCTCCTAGCCCGTGGGTCTGAGCTCAGGTGACTGGCCTGAGGCTCTGTCCACACTGCTTGTTCACGCGCCAGCGCAAGCGGGTCTTCCTGAGCTGGGGCACGTGGACACGCTCAGAGAGGGACCCACTGCCTGCCTGCCTGGGCCAGGACACGTGGACATGCCCAGAGGAGGACCCACTGCCTGTCTGCCTGGGCCAGGACATGTGGACATGCTCAGAGGGGGACCCACTGCCTGTTTGCCTGGGCCAGGATATGTGAACATGCCCGGGCGGGACCCACTGCCTGTCTGCCTGGGCCAGGACACGTGAACATGCCCAGAGGGGAACCCACTGCCTGTCTGCCCAGCCCCAGGGCTCGTGGACACGCTCAGAGAGGGTCCCACTTCCTGTCTGCCTGGGCCGGGACACATGGACATGCCCGGGGGGGACCCGCTGCCTGTCTGCCTGGATTGGAGCACATGGACACGCCCAGAGCAGGACCCACTGCCTGTCTGCCTGGCCTGGGGGCTTGTGGACACGCCTAGAGGGGACCCATTGCCTGTCTGCCTGCCCTGGGGGCTCGTGGAGACGCCTGGGGGGACCCATTGCCTGTTTGCCTGGGCCGGGGCACGTGGACACGCCCAGAGAGGGACCCACGGCCTGTCTGCCTCAGCCAGGACACGTAGACACAGCCAGAGGGAAACCCACTGCCTGTCTGCCCAGCCCCAGGGCTCGTGGACACGCCCAGGGCGGGACCCACTGTCTGTCTGCCTGGGCTGGGGGCTCGTGGAGACGCCTAGGGGGGACCCATTCCCATTGCCGCCTCCAGCTAAATCCCAACCACCCCCTGGAACATGAGACTTTGTGCCTCCCCCTCTGCCCCCCACGCTCCCATGTGCCTCTTTCCCTTCCCCATCGTACTGCTCCTCTGTCCTCGCCTCCCTGTTTACCGTCTGGCTCATCAGACTCTGGCTTCGCTGCCAAGACGCTATATTTTGCAACACGGCTGCAAGCCGGAGCCCAGGGGAAGAGAAGAGCAATGCCCCAAGTTTGCCAGGTCTCGGCCTGGCTCGTCAGCCCGTGGGCCGGGGCGTAACACTGCAAAGGAGAGAGACGCTGCTGCTCTCCTTCCCCTCTGTGGGCGTTTGTTTTGTTTTGTTTTGTCTGCAGGGAAACGGGATGGGACTTTAACAAGGGCAGCGGCAGCTCCTGCCCAGCTCAGCCAGTGGCTCCCCCCACCCCCGTTCCCCCCAAGGCCAGTTACTCCCACGGAGAACCTGCCAGTCAGACACGGGTTTCCTTGTCACCTGCCTCGCTGAAGGGCTGGGGCCAGACATCAAGGGACACTGGTCTGAGAAAAGCCTTTAATACCTTACAGCTCAAAGGCTTTCACTGGCTTTTCTTCTCCCCTGGGCTTCCATACGGGCTTCCCAGGCTGTTCCGGGGGCATTGGCCATGGCACTACCCAGCTGAGAGCTCTGACAACCAGACTCTGAATCTTCTCTGACGCTGGACACAGACTGGGGCCTGGTGACCCCTTGCACTCACTGGCCCATATATGCCACTTAATCTAATACAACAGCACCCCCTGGGGGGCAGGGGATGTCAGGGTATGGGCAACCCCGGTTCAGGGGATGTACAGGGTACGGCACCCCTGTGGCATGGGCACTCTGATGGGAGGGACCCTGGGCACGCTGGAGAGGGGGGCATGGGCACTCTGGGGGAGGGAGGGGATGTGTGGGGCATGAACTGTTTGATGGGGGGGACCATGGGCAAGCTGGAGGGGGAGGGGATGTGTGGGGTACGGGCACCTCCTGGGGGGGGATGCATACGCTATGGGCACCTAAAGCCCCTGGTAAATCCATCCCTGTCTGTCTGTGAAGCCTGGGCAGGGCTTGGCAGGGCTCTGTGCTCTAACACCCCCCACTCTGGCTGTATCTGTCCGGGGGGCCCCCCCCCCCCCGCCACAGGCAGGATCCCTGCAGGTGCACCTTGTCCCTCACCACTCCCCCAGGTGCATCCCCGTCTCCCCCACTGTCGGGAGTCCCCCCAGCTCTGGCCTGTCCGGACAGGGGGAGCGGAAAGCAGAGAAGTGAGGCAGAGTCCTACCCGAGTCTGCAGGGCAGGGAATGTTGGCAGCCAGGGCCTTACCGTGCTGAATCCCGGGAAGAGGCCCACGGCTGGCTGCGCCTCCATGGGGAAGGGCAGGAAGTGCTTGATGTCCAGGGGCGGCTGGATCATGGCGGGGGGCGCGCGCAGCATGGCGGGGAGCGGTGCCGCCCGGCTCAGACTCCCTAGACAAGAGACGAGGAGAGAGCGTTAGGAGCAGCATGGGGGGCCCGGCGGGAGCCACGTCTGCAATGGGGTGCGGGGGGAATGGATTCCCGTTCCCTGCAGGGATCCGACCTTCAGCTCCCAAACCACAGGCCCTGGGAGCAGCAGCTGCAACCTGCAGCTGGACACCAGGGGGCGCCAGGCCCCCACACACGCTAAACCAGCCTGGGGCACTAGCTTAGCGGGTGACAGCCTGGCCCATAGGTGCTGGAACCGGTGCGGAGAGGGAGGCGCGGCCACACCCCAGGCTGAGAGTGGTTTCCATCCTATACAGGGTTTACAGTTTGGTTCAATGGCTGTCAGCTCCCCAGTCTGCAAAATGTTCCAGCCCCCTGGCCTGACCCGACTGCAGAGGGAGCCCTGAGGACAGGGCAAGGGGCTCACAGGCAGGATCCAGGCCTGAGCCCCGCGGACCAGCGTCCAGCCTCCTGGGCCGGTCTGTGCCAGGCCTGGGAGCGGCTCCCTGTTTGCAGCCCCCAGGTGCACTGAACACGGGACCGGGGTGCAGGCGCCTGCTGCTCACTCTGACCCCCCCAGCCCCCCCAGCCGAGAAGGGACCCAGAGACCAAGCGGGAGTTAACCCTGAACATGCTGGGCTGTCACAGCAAGCCCAACACATGCATGTTGGGGGCTGCGGGTGGGGATTGAGGGGCACTGGCGGAGACTGGTGTGGGGCAGCCCAGGGATGGGATAGCAGGGGACTATGGGATGGGACTGAGCAGCACTCAGGGGATAGTGCACTCGTGCATAAGCGTGAATATTTTGCACTTGCATGTGAAGAAGAGTGGGGGGCTGCATGTTAGCGTGTGTGGCAGGGACCATGTGCACGGGCTCCGGCCTCCACTTCTGGCTTGGTGGTGTGGCGCCCCCTGGTGGTGGGACAGGTCAGTGCAGCCCTGCTCATGCCTGCTGCTAAGGGCAGGGGCTGCCCTGGCTGAGGCTGCACTGGGAGTCTGGTGGGGTGGAGGGTGAGGGACTCGCATCCCAGGTCACGGGCCAGTGGAATGGTCTCCCAGAATGCACTGCAGCAGGCCAGCCATATCTCTGAGCATATCTTCCCAGTTACCTGGCAGAGAACAGGGGCACCAAGGCAGAGAGGCTGCAGGGCCTCCTGGCACTGCTGACCCCTGTGGGCAGGACCTGGCTCACAAGCGATTGCTGCTGGGACCCCAGGCCCTGGGGGGCAGAGGGTGGCTGGCATTGCCCCTGGCAGCACAGCCAGCTGAATGTGTCTGTGTCCCCTTGGGATGGGGCTGGGCAGCCCCTTGGTCCAGGCTGGGTCGAGCCAGCTATGCTGCTGGGGCAGTCGCGGTGCAGCGGAAATTCCTGCCCAAATTCAGTGAGATTAGAGCCGCAAAGCCTTCTGCAACTCTCTCCTCACTCCCACCCTGGGGTCCCAGGCTCAGGGGGTGTCTCTGTCTAGGGGGCACCCCTCTCCTCCCACACCCTACCATCACCGGGAAGCCCCTCCCCACCCCCCGGGCGAGGCCTCAGATCTGACAGCGAGAGCCAAACCATCACAATCAGTTTCACTTCCCTTCCCGGGACAGTTGCAGTTAGCACTGGGCTCCCAGCCCCATGAGGGACAGCCAGGGTCTAGGGCGACCCCCTCCCCTAAGCTGCTTGTGGGGCCAGTTGGTGGCTCTCACCCTGAGGGAGTGAGGCTGGCAGACAGGGATGGAGGGGCCCAGACAGAAGGGACATGCTCCCCCTATACTCACTGCAGCCACCAGCCTTGCAGCATCCGGGAACCCTCTGCCCAGGCTGGGCCTGGCCGCTGGGCTGGCCAGTAGCAGCTGGGCTCAGCTGGCCCCAGGGCTCAGCAGGGAAGTTCCTGGCCCGAAGGAAGCTGCTTCACTCAGATCAGAACTGCCTGGACTCAGCGCAGGCGTGACCCCACTGCCGCCCCAAGTGTTACACGGCCCTGAGCACCACCAGGCTGATCTGAGGGGCAGGGCCAGGCTGCCCTATGACATGGGACTGGAGGGACAGGCCCCACTGTGCTGGGGGGAGCACATCCACAGGACCAGCCCAATACCCCTAGGGAGTCCTACACGAGGGTCTGCCCCTCCCCCCCCAAACCTACAGATTCAGGCCAGCTGCTGGGCCCTGCCCCACGGCACAGCTCCCACGACTCCCTGCAAGGAGCATTATTACACCCATTGATCTACTGGGCACATCAGGTGGGGGCAGCATCTCACATAGCAGAGAACCCAGGCGTCCTGCCCCCAGCCTGGCACCATAGCCACGTGAGCACCAGCCCCACCAGAGAAGATGGGAAATCCCCTGGCCCACCTGTTGTCAGTAGAGGGCCTGGCTAAGAGCCTCAGACAATCCCCCCACGGCCTGAGCAGCCAGGAGGGGTCGGGGACACAAGGGGGGGAACCCAGAGCAGCCGAGGAAAAGGGGGCGGAGGATGGGCTGGAGTCGCCAGCGCCCGCTCAGGGGTTCAGAGCATGGTGCCTTGAGCCTCGTGTACCCCTGCCCCTCAAATCAAACCCAGGGGCTCATTTAGTCGACTAGCCCCCTCCTCCAAGACATAACCAGCCTCCAGCAGCCCCAGGGGCCTGATATCCCTCCCTCCCCCCTCCAGGTCAGCCCCATGGGCCCAATAGCCCATTATATCTCTCCTCCCTCCACAGGTCAGCCCCTTGGGCCCCACAGCCCAGTATCCCTCTCCTCCCATCCCAGTCAGCCCCATGGGCCCCATAGCC
>ML677378.1:4378503-4433239 GCA_007922305.1 Dermatemys mawii
CCGGTGGGCCACACTGCCCCGGGAGCGGGGAGCCTTTGTACAGACTCTGGCTGTTGGGCCACACTGCCCGAGAGCGGGGAGCCCTCATATAGACTCCGGCCGTTGGGCTATATTGCCTTTTTTATTTAGAACTTAGCGCGGCTGGGGTCCGCCACCACACCCCGCCCCTGTCACCAAGGGGCGCTACGGAGCAGGACCCGCCACAGACTATTAGCGGTAAATGTGCCCAATGGCCTGTGATGGGATGTTGGATGGGATGGGATCTGAGTTACTACAGAAAGTTCTTTCCTGGGTGTCTGGCTAGTGAGTCTTGCCCACATGCACAGGGTTGAGCTGATCACCATATTTGGGGTCGGGAAGGAATTTTCCTTCAGGGCAGATTGGCAGAGGCCCTGGGGGTTTTTCACCTTCCTCTGAAGCACAGGATATGATTCACTTGCTGGAGGATTCTCTGCACCTAGAAGTCTTTAAACCATGGTTTGAGGACGTCAGTAGGTCAGACATAGGTTAGGGGTTTGTTACAGGAGTGGGTGGGTGAGATTCTGTGGCCTGCGTTGTGCAGAAGGTCAGACTAGATGATCATAATGGTCCCTTCTGACTTTAAAGTCTATGACTCTGACACCCTTGTGTCATGTTTGCATGGATGTGTATGTGTGCATGTGCATTTGCATGTTTACAGTGCATGTAACTGTGTTAAAACACATGAGTGGGTGTGAGCATGCACACCCATATGTGTCTCAGTGGTTGTCAATTAACGGGGTACCATCAGACAAGTGTGTGTGCACCTGTATGCAGACGACTGTCTGTGTGATTCTTTCTGCGCCTCTTTAAGGGTGTGTGTGTACATGCGGGACAGGGGGTTGCAAATGGTTCTGCAGGTGTAACTGTCTGTGTGTGCACATATACCTGTTTGTATATGGGAGGGGTGTGTGTGTGTGTGCATGTGAATGTCTGTGTGTGTGTGGCACCTCATCTCCTCCCCACTTTATAAAGTAGCCGCTAGGTCCAGCACTCACTGTGTCATTCCACCTTTCCCAGCCCCTGCCCCTCCCCCCAGCCACCTGCCCACTGGTCCCTCCTTCCTTTGCATTTCCAGGCCAGATTTGATTTAGGTTCCTTTGTTTGGTTTGGTTTTTTAATATTACCACTGGGAGAAGGTGCTAGATTCCTCCCCACCACAAGCCCCAGCCCACCCCAACCCCTCTGAGACTCCATCCCCCCCAGTCTTCCCAAGATTCATCCCACATGTCCCAACACACACCCATCTCCAGCCACATAGCCACATTTACCCGGTCACTGAGGAGCCATCCTGGTATCTCTGGGTCCCTGTGGGTTTCAGGGGACAGTCTGTGCTAACCTCCTCCCCTCCCCCATATCTTAGTGCTAAGGAATAAATAGAACAAAATGTGGGTCCTGAGAAAGGAGAGATGCTCGGAGAAGCTCCCCCAACCTTCAGCACCAGGAGCCTACCGTGAGGTTTAATATCCCTTCCCAAATTTTTGCTAGGATCAGCTTGTCCAACTCTGAGAGACAGAGTAGGGGAGGTAATATCTACCCCGGATGAGCTTCTGTTGAGAGAGACCATCTTTCGTGCTACGCAGAGCTCGTCTTCCAACTCTGGACAGTTGTATCCATAGAAAGGGCCGGTCCCTCCTTGAATCTTGCTCAGTTTTTGATCTCTCAGTCTCCCTGTGGCAGTGAGTTCCACAGATTAATCCCATCTTGGGAGGAAAGTTTTTCCCTGGCTCAGTTCTTTGTTTCCTCGCATGCGCTCTCCTTCTCACGCTGGGAGTCAGAGAGGGCAGAAGCTCCCCTCCCTCGGCCTGTCGTTACTGCCTGCACGCCAGCCCCTCTTCTTTCTTTCCCTGCTGGCGGGGATAATACCAGCCTGCTCAATCTCTCGCCATGTGGGAGCTTTTTCAGGCCTCAGCTCTTTCTCCTTGCCCATCTCAGAGCCACTGCAGCAGGGCACGTCCTCACCAGTGATTCGGACACGAGACCTACCAAACTCATCTCACCACGGCTGCTATCTCCTGGGCCTGGCTGGAGCTGGGTTGGACTGCACAGCAAACAGCACAAGTCACTCACTGCAGCAGCGGCTGCTCCTCCTACCACATCACTGGGGAAGAGGGAAAATGTGCTGACACATTCAGGTCACCTAGGGCCCCGATCCCACAAAGACTGAGGCACGTGCTTCATGTGACAGCAAAGGCAAGGGGGCGGGGCGTGTGCTTAGAGTCAAGCGGGCGTGCGAAGGACAGCCAGCTTGGACTAGGCCGGACTGCAGACTGTCTGTGTCGCCAGGTCTCTCATCCACTGGGGCTGACAGGAGTCAGTCTGGAACTGCACGTGCTGTGAGGCAAGGGGGTGTAGTGGGTAGGGCCTGGCCTGACACCTCGACTCTGGTCCTAACCCTATGGTTTTCCCTTGCTGTGCATCTGTCTGCTTCATTCCCCCGGGGAGACCTGCATATGGCCCAGCTCAGGTGAGGCCTCGGGGGAGGGGATGCTACTGTACCAAAAGCACCAATTAATCGTGGTATGGACCAGTGTACGGTAATGCCCGGGGGGGCAGGGCCAAGGTCAGACAGACTCTGGCTTATACCTATAATGATCTGGCCTCTGATGATTATGGGTGATGCAGGCCAGCCAGGATAGGATCCATCTTGCTCCCACACTGCTGGGCTGGTCCCTGCAGAGCGACCAGGGGCTGTCTGCGCCCCACTTAAAGATGCTCCAGCTCAGAGGGCGCCACGTGGCAGGAAGGAACCATGTGGGCCATGCCATGCGTCTCTCTGCAGTTTGAGAGGCAGAAGAGCTGAGCTTTCAGTGGAAGCCGCAGCCCGACTTCCTTGTTAATCTGGATTAGGTCCATTCCCGGCAGGTCTCTGCTGCTTTGTAGACGCATGCTTTACATGCAGGACCTGTTGGCATCCCATGGAATGAGTAATAGGCGGTGAGTCAGCGCAGCTGTAAGCCAGTCTCATCACACGCCCCTCACCCTCCTGTGTAGTAGCACGTGCAGGGGGCGGAGGGTCCCTGCAGCCATTCAGCCCAAGATATTCAAGGATCTCAGTGAATGGTGCAGGCTGATGAGTCCTCCCAGCTCTGGGGAGTTGGGTCTGGATCTGGATTTCTGAGGGGAGGGGAAACTGAGGCACACAGACTCACTCAAGGTCAAAACAGCCGATCTGTGACAGAGCAAGGAATAGAACCCAGGAGTCCTGTCTCCCATCCCCTGTTCTAATCAGCAAACAACACTTCCCTCCCAGGGCCCAGAATCCTGACAGTCCCTCTGCCCCAAACCTCCTAGACCCGCTCCCTTCCCAGAGACAGGGTAGAACCCAGGAGTCCTGACTCCCAGCCTCCCCCACCCCCATCCTGCTGGTTCATCCCAGTCCCTCATTCTCAATAACTGGGACTGGGGTTAGAGATTAATTCCCTCCTCTACTGGCACCACGCTCCAGCCCTCACCAGTGCACTGGCCAGACACACGCTGCATGTGTCACTAATCTGCTGACAGCGGGACCTGAGCTGGTTTGGTCCTTCATGTGGGTTATCTCGACTGCCTGGGTACCCATCCCGGGCTGCCAAGCTGCAGGATCCCTCCCAGGACTGCCAGCTGGGGGCTGAGACAGCCTGGAGCCACACAGCCAGCCGGGTGGAACATCGCGGGGCCTTTGTCACTGCTGTGCCCCATGTCCGCTGTCTCCGCCTCCCCAGCTTTGGGGGCTGTTCCCCATGCAAGGGCTGAGCTCCGGCACCCAGAGAGGGAGGGGTGCGGTGGCACCTGGGGGCTGCAGCAGAGGCTGGGCTGTTACTGCTGGGATCCCCCGGTTAGGAGCAGATGGAGGAAGATTCACAAAGCACCTGGTGCCAGGCAGTCTCCTCCCTGGAGCCTCTTCCCACCCCAAACGCGCCCTGACCTGCCCGAGCCAGGGAAAGGGCGGGGGGAGGGGATCCTGCCCAGCTGTGCTGCTGAGGCCTCCTTCCACGGAGCATCCCCTCCCCTTGCCCCGGGCAGGGTTGAGGGGGTGACAAAACAATGCTCTTGTCTCAACCTTGTGTGAGAAAAGCTGAGTCGCCTGCCTCCGCCAGGCCTGTGAGACTCCGGAGATGGGCAGGGAGTGTCTGAGGGGAAGTGCCAGGGACATGAGCCAACAGGCTGTGCTCTCCCCCGCCCCCCAGGAGATCGGGATCCCATTCTATGGCAATGGGGGGGGCACACGGTGGAGAAGGGCCTCCCTCACGGCCACACAGTGAGTTAGTGTCAAGAACAGAACCCAGGTGTCCTGGCTTCGGGCCTGGGATTAACCCCCAGGTGGGTGTACCATCCCCCGAGCCCTGCCCCGCGTGACGGGCAGTTACCCCCAAGCAAAGCGGGTGCGAAACTCCCAGGACCTGCTCCAGAGCCTGGTGTCCTAGGCGGTACCCCGCTCCCACTGCAGACAGGCTAGGCAGGACAGCTCCCCAGGTATTCGAGGCAGTTGTGATGGGCCCGTGATGTCTCCCCACATCCTTTGGGGCCGGCAGTCCTGTGGGGAAGGGCTCCTGCCTGTCTGATGTTGGTCTGGGATCCAGCCGCCCGGCTTCAGCACCATCCTGTCCCTGAAGCAACTAAGCTGCAGGTCAGCTAGGCCTAAGCTGGGTCTGGTAACATGCCAGTAGCGGGTAACCAGCTGCCCTGGCATGACTGAGTGGGGCAGACCAGGGTGCAGCAGCACGGGGGGGAGGTGGACGGGCATGGGGGGCACAGCGGGTGGGGTGCTGGCCTGGGACTCAGGTGAGCCGGGTTCAATTCCCTGCTCTGGGTGAGCCAGGGTGTGTCACGTGGCATTGCTGGGCCCCTGCTCCTGTCTGCCCCATGGGGTAACAGCCCTGCCCCTCCCTCGATGAATGCGTTGGAGGGTGCGAGGCTCAGGAGCTGGCATGTGGGGGCTGGAGGAGAACCAGAGGGTCTGGCTGAGTCTCAACAAAGAGCCCCTGGGCCACCTGCCCTGCCCCCACCATTCTCCGGGGCAACCGCTGCTGGGGGGGAGCGGCACTTTCCAGGCACAGGGCTGCCTTGCCTGATCCCTCCTGGCCGTCAACAGGGCGATGCCCCAGGGTAGCACACATGGGACTGGCTCTCTGGGGGCCTCCAGGCCCTGCCAGCCCTTCTGCGGGTCACTGGTTTTCTTTCCTGCGAAATCCCCAGTGTGTCTTGTGACTTTGAGGCACCTTCCCCCCTCTACCCCCTGCCCACTGCAGTGGGAGGTTCGGTTACAGCCGTGGATTCGGTTACAGACCCAGGCAGACGGCAGGGAGAAGCTGCTGAAGCGTCTGATCCTCAGCAGGGCGGAGAGGGGGAGCTGCTGTTCAGGCTTCCCAAGGGCTGGGTGCATTGCCCTATAGGCGCCCCATGCCTGGGCTCCTGGTGGGATGACAGGGTCCTGGCTCCCCGCACAGGGCCAGCTCCTCTGGCAGCGGGGGGCCCAGGCACGGCCTCCAGCAGACCCTAGTCTGAGGGGTCTACTGGCTCCGCCTAGGCTTTGTGCAAGGCTGCTCCATGTGGGGGGCTTAGGCAAGGGGGTGGGCTCTGGACATGCCCCTAGTGAGTGTGAGAAGTCACCCCCTACCTGGGCTGTGGCCCACTACAGACTCTGTAGCCTCCCAGAGCCAGTGGTCCCCTGGCTTGGGGGCAGATTCTTTTGCCAATCACCTAGTGCCCTCCAGCCCTACTGGCATCCCGTGCTGCCCCGCTGCGGCTAGGAGGTTTGCAGAGAACAGACAGAAGGGAGGGCAGGGCACCGAAGGACATATCCCCAGGCTGCAACCACCTGGGGGACCCAGCTATGCTATGGGGCAGACGTAGGATTCGTAGCCCATCGGCCAAGGTCTGGATGTGTTTGATTCTGCAGCACCTGGAGGGAGGGGAGGGGGATGGAGCACCAGCTGGTCATTCAAATTGTGTCTCCTGAGAGCCCCCTGCTGAGCCTGTGCCACCAATCCTGTCAGTGCCCCTGGGGTACTGAAGCAAACCCACCCTCACATCAAGGCTTGAGCATAATCCCTGCCCCACCTGTAAATCCTCCCTCCCTCCCCAGTACACAAATAGCCCGGCTCCAGCATTTGTCCCTATTGATCGGCTAAAAGAGAACTCGATTTCCGGCTGCCAGAGCCTGCAGCAGCTGCAGCTGGCATGGCTGGCACAAGCTGCTGAGAGCTCCTGCCAGAGGCCAAGAACACAACGGACACTGCACAACCTGGGGCACTCGGCACAGCTCCTCACTTGGGAGGGCAGTGCCCCTGGAATACGGACCACACCATGGCACCAGGTGACCCAATCTGGTGTCTGGGTGTCCCTCTGCTCAGAAATCCACCCCACATGGCACCTGCGTGCCCCCCTGCTCATCACCTGGGTACTCACCTGCTCAGAAATCCACCCCGTATGGCACCTGGACGCCCTCTGCTTAGAAATCCAGCCAACCTGGCGCCTGGGAGCCCCTCCTCGGAAATCCACCTGAGTGCCCCCCATCCATCCAAAAAGGTCTTTGGACACCCCCCACCCCAAAATCCGCCTAACATGGTCCTTACCTCAGTGCCCCAGTGCTTTGTGAAGCACCCCAGTTAGGTTACCAGTTGCCGTCTGGCTGGTATTTGACCGGCCTGCTTGGGTTGTTTTATGGATTTGCCAGTTGCCAGAAAAATAATTTAATCTGCCAGTTTTTCCACACGGGTCTCAAGATTTGCATCGTTCTCACCATACACTGGGCTAGCAAAAGGTAAAAGTGTCTGTGTCCAGCTCAGGATGCTGCAGTGTTCCCATCTCACCTCTGCAGATAACAGATCAAAACACAGCAGCTGTCTGCCCACCCCCAAACCTGGGTCTGACGAGAGGAATTGCCTACGCGGTGAAGTGGTCAAAAGGGAGCTGTGCATGAGCTGCCATCTCAGCTACTCCTGTCTGGAATTCGTGAGGTTGCCATCAAAAATAAGGAATTGTTGGGAAAGGCAAAATCAAATGGCAAATACAAAGTCACGGAAGAGACTTGCTGGATTTTCTTTATGGATAAAGTTCCAAAAGGTTCCCAAGCGAGGATGTAGTTAAAATAGAGAGTTAAGGCAGTTTGGGAAGAAATGGTCTCAGTGAAGACAGTCACAGACAAAGCACCTTGGAGCAACAGGACCAAGGTAAGAGAATGATGCTATCAATCTCTGTGCCTGTTATCTCGCTAGATACTGGAAGTGGCTACTGAAGCGGGTGGTTTGGCGGAGTGGCCTTGTGGGTGTGGTTGCAGGGGGCTTGCTTTGTGAGGAGGCGGGGTGCCAGGATCTCTTGCATTTCAAAGGTGGTAGCCCCAGCCTGGCACTCAGGTGCCAGCTAGCACTTAGCCCCTTCCCTCAGCACGTCATCTTCCCTTTCCTTGGTCTGCCTTCCTTCCGCCTGTTGTTCAAAGTCAGAGCCATTTGTTTATGGAGCTGGTGTGAGGGCAGCACGGCCCAGGGCCTGCCGTGGAGGGAGCTGGCGTAATTAGCTGATTATAGTCCATCACTGCCAGCTTTGGCACGCCCCAACCACAGGTAGCAGCCCCTGTTTACACTGCTCATAACCAGCTCTGCCAGCAGGCCGTGGCGAGCGGCAGGGCCGAGCTGGCCTTGGAGAGAGGCCACGGCAGCCTTGCACCTGCAGCCTATTGCTGCTGGTGCCGGACCCTGGAGGTGCCTGAATTCCCTAATTGCTGCTGGTAACATCCCTTGGGCGCCTACATCTCTGCCGCGTGCAGGCACAGAATGGCCCAAAGTCCTGGTGCTGAACTCACACCTAAGCTCTGATGGAAATCTCCATCTAGGCATTCTGCCCAGAGGCGCTGGAGGAGGAAGTGTCCCCTTCTCCCAAGAGCCTGGGGCTAGAGCATGCACCCAGGATGTGGGAGACCTACAGGGACACAGCAGGGATTCAAACTCAGGTCCCTGCTTGGCTCAGGGTGCAGTGCCGAGCTTGGACCTGGCTGTGCTGTCACTCACACGGGGGTGCCCCATTGGGCCTGCCGGAGTGACTCCCCATTTCACAGGGGCAGGCCCGGATGCTCCGGGCCAGCAGGAGCTGCAGTGGCCAACTTTACGGACCAGGCCTGGCCTGGCGTCCCCCATGAAACTCCCCGATTTCCAAGCCAAATTGGGGACACGCGTCAAGGCCCAGGGGCTGGCCTGGTCTTGGGGCCGGGCACTGGCTCCTGACCTTGGAGGGTCACGTTATCCCTAGCAGGCACAGGCTCATCTTACTCATTAGCTAGCGGGTATTAATAATGCAGGCCGGGCTGTGTCGCGCTCTGTGGCTTTCTGCTAATTTGCTGTTCTCGCCCTTTGTGTGCGGGGCGAACAGGACTTTAATGGATGTAAGGATGAGAGGGGGAAACCTGAGAGCCAGCTGCACGGCTCAGCCTCCCACAGCGGTGCTATCGGAGCTGCCATCAGGGCTGCCTTGGATTTCCACAGGATCAGGGAAATTTGAGGACTCCATTCCCCGGCCCTGCTCTCCCTTCACACCCTCCCTGCTCTGTTCCTGTCCCTCCCAAGGGGTTCTGTGGGCTGGTACCTGGTGGCGGAGAGACCCTGGCTCTGAGGGGCTGTAGCTGCGTGTTTGACTATCTCTGCGCAGGCATGTGCTAGCTCCCGCATGTGCATTTGCGTGCTTGTGTGAGTGCCTTTCCACACGCAGGGCTGGGGGAACTGCCCCTTTACCCGGGAGTCTAGAACTAAAGACAGACCTAGTATCAGGCCGACGGGCAGCCACCACTGCCTGGTATCCCCTGCAACTGCTGCAGATCAGTGGATGTCGGAGCTGGTAACTGGAGAACCCCGAGGGGCCAGGAGGGGAAGTGGGGCAGGGCCTGGCCCAGCTTCCCCGCTTCCTGATGGTCCCTGCACACCCAGGACTCCAGGCTTTTGCTGGCACTGGAGGGCCCATGTGTGGCCTAAGGGATCCCAACCTGAGAGGGGAGGGCAGCCCCCCAGTTCCTCTGAGCCACCCAAAGGACACCGGGCCTTGAATCCGAGCTGGAAACCTGTATCCAAACAGGCGCAAACTTCCCAGCCCACAGCTGTGGCCTAGCTCCAGTAATAATATTGAAGGCCCTACAGTAAGTAGTGACATGTAACTCCTAGTGGGGTTCCATAGAACTGGGACACAGGCGAGCTTTATATACAGACTCCATCCATAAGGGGAGGGACTATAATATACTACAGGTTCTGCCCACAATGGGAGGGGATTTAGACCCTGCCCACGAGGAGGTGGGGCGATTGTGCCATTTAAAGGGACCTCACTTTGTTTTTCTGCCCTGGGTTCTTTATGAAAACTGTTTTTTTTTTATTAGAAAAATGGGATGAAAAGAGGGCAAGGCAGCTAGAGGCGCTGCTGGATTAACCCTTTCCTGAGCTGCCCCGGCTGGTCACAGGTCCTTGGTCTGCGTGTCCTAGGACTAGAGCAGGGGGCCAGCTCCCGTTTCATGAGCTGGGATATGAGAAGTCATAAGACCATAAGAACGGCCAGACTGGGTCAGACCCAAGGTCCATCTAGCCCAGTATCCTGTCTACCGACAGCAGCCAGCACCAGGTGCCCCAGAGGGAATGAACACAACAGACAATGACCAAGTGATCCATCCTCTGTTGCCGATTCCCAAGTTCTGGCAAACAGAGACTAGGGACACTGTCCCTGCCCATCCTGGCTAACAGCCATTGATGGACCTAGCCTAGCAACTTATCTGGTTCTTTTTAGAACCTTGTTATAGTTTTGGCCTTCAAAGCATCCTCCGGCAAGGAGTTCCACAGGTTGACTGTGTGCTCTGTGAAAAAATACTTCCTTTTGTTTGTTTTAAACCTGCTGCCCAATAATTTCATTTGGTGGCTCCTAGTTCTTGTGTTAAGTCCAGTTTGGCTTTGGATCCTGTTGCCCCACCAGTTAGGGAATTGGCTCTGGAGTTTGGGCTCAGCCCAGAGACTGGCGAGGCTGGCGTGTTGTGTTCCTGATGCCAAGGGGCAGTGTCTGCCAAGAGCACACGCCCAGGGCTTTCTCCTCCCCATTTCTGGGCGTTTGGGTTTTGCCTCATCAGGAAACAAAAGAAAAACCCAGACGTGGCTCCTTCCCCATTTACTCTGTGGTGCCTGCTGGGATTGGGGGGCTGAGTGACCCCATCACCTCCCTCAGAGCACTGAAGTCCTGACAGCAACGTATACTGTCAATGGGGCGATGCAGGGGCCATTGCTCTGCCAGGGCCCCCCAGCCCATGGCCCCTCAGGCGCCAGTGATTAGTCTTTGTCAATTCCACCTCTTGCTGGGATTCCTATTTCCTGCTTGCTTTTCCCACCCCAAGCCTGCCTGGGACGTGTCCTGGCCCAGTTGCTCCTCTGAGATTTTACCCATGTGAGATTGGTCTGTGAGTTGCTGAGTGATCAGACTGTGGAATAGCTCCCAAAAGTACGTGCCAGGAGTCCTGGCTGCCAGACCCCTGCTTTAGCCACTAGCCATACTGCCTCCCGGAGCAGGGAAAGGAACCCAGGAGTCCTGGGTTCAGGGAGGTGGGGCTGGGCAGAGGGGGCAGCACAGCCCCCGCCTATGTGCCTGGCTCTGAAGTGTCTGCTGGATGAGGAACCCTCAGGTAACCAGGAACTGCCCCTTCCCATCAGGCCTGGAGCTGGCTGTACGGGGTCCCAGTTTGATCCCTGCCCATCCACTCTGGGAGGCTCTCCCGGAGCTCACCACTCCCCCAAGTATAGAGCCCACCTCAGGGCCCTCCGTGGCCCTGGCCTGTCTCTGTGGGGCACCTTTCCTGCTGCAGCCATGGCCCAATGATCCACCAGAGCTAAGGCGCCATCCAACCGTAGAGGACAGTAGAGGGGGCAGGAGACAGACCTGTCCTGGGAGCTGGGCCCAGACTCTGGAACTCCACGCCGCTGGAGAGCAGGCAGTCTCTGCACCCAGGGCCAATCGCAAACCTGAGATCAGTGAGTGAGCTTCATGAGTTCATCGCAGGCACAAAGCGCACAACACACCTCACACACAACACATCCATCTACACACCTGCACAGACGCCCCCCCACACACTGCACAGACAGCTCCTCAGACGATACATCCCACATAACTATGTGAACACACACACAGAGAGCGGAGATCAACTCAGCCAACATGACCACAGCCACACAACCATCTACTCACCCAGGCACAGCCCACACAACGCACACATCCAGCACATAATGCCCAGACAACACAATCACTTACCCATCCAGACACACAGACAAAGACAAAACCATCAAACCAACACCTACAAATTCTGCAGCACGCCCTTGCGGGGGCTGGGAAGGCAGGGACGCTGAGGCACCAATTCTTGCTATTCGTGTTTGCTAAACACCTGGGAGGTGCCAGATTCTCCATGCTCCAGTGATGGGTGTTGAGCTCAGACTCTAGACTGACAGGAAAGTGCAAGAATCACAGGTCAGCCCCCCCAGATCATGAGATTCAAAATACAAATGATTGGATTGTATTTTTCGGCTCTTGCTAAGGGGTCTGCGTGAGCTTAGAGCCCCACTGTGCCGGGCACTGCCAGACACGAGGCGAGACAGGCTCAGCCCCGTAGTGCTCCATTACGTGCAAAGTGCGGGGTGATTTGAACAGTGGGAGCCAGTACTGAGACTACCCAACTCAGCTCACAGTGAAGCCAGCAAACACCCCTCGACAGGCACAGTGCATGGTCCCTTCTGAGCTGGGCTGAGTCAGTGACATGCAGGCCAGGGGCTCGTTAGGGAAACAACGAGGCAGCCAGTCTATCGGTGCTGATGTTCCATCTTCACCCATCTGTCCTTCAGGAAAGATGTGTTTATTAAACTCAGTTCTGCCTATCATGGCTCTGACCTAGGCCCAGCCTCCCATTTCCCACCATTTCTGCTCACACCGGCACCAGCTCTCAGTCTCCAAAAAAACACTCTCAGTCGGCCACACCTTGTTTTTAAAGCAACAGCCCTAGGAGCAGAGCATGGTGGTTCCAGAGAGCCTGGCCCAATTAACGATACAACTGTGTGGTTCCCCTGCTGTGACTGCATCTGAGACGTTTGAATGGAGCTGCTGGGCCCTTGACCATTGAGCTAAAGAACCAGACTGTAGTCTAGATAAAGGCAGAGAGCAAGCTCTCCCAAGAAACCACAGCCACAGTCTAGCCATGCAGCATTTCTCCAGGCACTGAAAACTTGCTCGCACTCTTAAGAAAAGGAACATCTCGTGTCACAGCGCCACCTGGAGATGCTGCTTTAATAACAGCCAGTCCCAAGGAATCCTGAGCTCATAAAGGGTCATAGAGGGTACAGCTGGGCCTAGAACTCGTGGCCTATCTTACATGCGTCTTCGTCCCCAATATCACCCCGTGGCTGGTGTTTCTGCCCCCTTGTGAGGCCTTGCTGAAACAGTGGCAGATCTGCAGTGCTGCAGGTTAGGTGAATGCAGTGGTCAGACAGACAGAGCGTGCCCACGGGCCTGCCCCTCCCTCTGCAGAGTGCCACAAATCCCTCCCCATCCAGCAGCCTCTCTGTGCCCTAGGCTTCCCCGCCCCCAACAAAGGCACTGCTAGCCCCCCCCCACCCCGGAGCAGAACGCAGTCTCTCCCCTGCATGGGGTGGGCCCATCGGGGCCAGAGGCATTGGGGTGGGAGGAAACAAAGACAGGGCAGCTCTGACCTTAACCAGGGGCTAGGCCAACCCCCGCATAGCACCGGGACAGCAGGGACACACACTTACTGCCCCCACCCAGTCCCGAAGCCAACGAGTGATGTGGTTCCCATGGAAACAGCCTCACCCTGTAGGGCGGTGCCTGCTCCCACCCCAGACAAACCTGCCTGCTCCAGGCCCAGTGGGGAACTGGCAAGGAGCCCTGCGCATCTGGCAGAGGGCGGGGTGGGAGGAGTTGATGGAAGAGCAAGAAGACACCGGTGCAGAGTGTGCTGCCAAGTCCCCCTGCCCCCCACCCAACACTGGGAATAGAACCCAGGAGTCCTCACTCCCAGCCCTGGTCCTTAACCCCAACAGCAACCACCCTCAGCTCCCCAGTGGGCTCCGGTGGGACCTGACCCCGCGCCTCACTTGGCTGCTCTCCCACCCTCACCTGCAGCTCAGCCCCCAGGCTAGTCCCTGCTCTCTGGGGTGGGCCTCTGGGCAGTCAGGACTGTGCTGCTTGGCTCTGGGAGAGGGACTGAGGGTTCCCAGAAGGAGATGCCCTGGGAAGTCGGGGGGGACCCTCGTCAGCCAGCCAAGAGGTTGGGGGAGGAATGTTTTGCCGACACCTGCTCTGACTGCAGCCCCAGGGCAGTGCAGGGTGGCAGGGGCTCTGTGTCCCAGGAAGGGCTCGGTTATTGGGGAGTGGGGGTGTCTTGGCCTTCCAGAAGGTGGGTCTGAGTTTGAGAGGCCCCCTCCCGCAATGGCAGGTGGTTGCCCATGCAGAGCAGCCCTGCTGGGACTTGTGTCCCCCAAGCTGGTTGGGGTTTAAGCCCTAACATACCCTTCCGGTTCCAGAAGAAGCAGAGAAGTGGGGATTAGTGTGTCCCTGGCTGAACCTCCTCCAGGCTCCAGCGTTGAAGGAGGGATACCAGGGCAGGGTGGGCGCGGTGGGGCAGGATGATATGGGGCAGGGTAGGCATGGGGGCAGGGAGCTATGGGGCAGGGTTGGCACAGAGTAGTATGGGGGGCAAGCTGGGCACAGAGGGGAAGGGGGGCGCAGGCTGATCTGGGGCAGGGGGAGAGCAGGGTGGTGTGGAGGTAGCTCTCATGCCTCCCAGCTGGGCCCCCCGTGCCCAGAAAACTAGCTCAAAGGGCTCTGATCCTTCCCCCACAACCCCACCTCCTGTCCCAGCAGGGCCTGGGCGGCAGACACTGTGCAGAAATACAGGTGATTCGCACGCCCCATTGGAGAATGTGCACACACACACCCGCACACACACAGCATCTGCCAGTGGAGTTAGGAGCTCATCTGCCAAAAACCTGTGGAGGTTTCCCCACATCAAAGCTGGAAGCTGTTGGGGGTCAAAGGTTTCAGGCACCCAGCACCTTGGCACCTCCCTGGGCAGCACCACACACTTACAGCAGGGAGCCCCTGGAGCTGGGGGAATCCCTCAAAGCCTGGGGTGTGAGTACACATCTGTGTTTGTGTGCGCGTTTGGATGTACAGGTGGGTGCGCGCAAGTGTGTATGTGTGTGTATTTGTACGTGTGTGTACAGTGTGTTTGTGCACGTATTTGGAGGTGCAGGTGTGTATTTGTATGTGTGCACAGTGTGTGTTTGTGTGCATGTGTATGCGTGTGAGTTTGCGCATGTGTGTGTGTCTGGGTGCGTCTTTGTGTGGGTGGCATTCAAGCCCACACGAACTCACAGGGCAGGCCCCTGGAATCCCACGCTCTCGTGCAGTGAGCTGGGGGTGTTGGCTGGTCCCACGCCCAGGGCTCCAGGTGCTGGGCATTAGTGTGATACCTGCCGAGGTGAGGCTGGGGAGGCAGCCTATGAGCTGGCAGTGCTGAGCAGGCGCACGCTCAGGAGTGCTCAGCTGTGTGTCAAAGCTCCAGCACTGCGAGCAGCTGGGGGATTCGCTGTAGCTCCGGCATCGAGGGATCCGGGGTCTCTGCCCACAGGTCAGTGTGGCTCTGTGGGACCGTGCAGAGCCCACCGGGCAGGCTCTAGAGTTTGCTGCCATCTATCAGTGCCAAGCGTTGGTGCCCAGAAAGTGACAGTGTCCCTCTGCCCCTCCCCCACACTGGCTGTGCCACCCTGCCCCAGCCCTGCCCCTATGCTGTGAGTGGGGCACTGCGGCTGCCTCCTCTCCACGGGCCTGTTCACCTCCCCAGAGCATGATGCAGCTGGACTCCTGGCTGCTTGGCAGGAATCTGGCACCAGGGTGAGGCTGGGGAGGGCCGGTGGGGGCGGGGGGGGGGGCTCCCCAGTGTGGAATGTCCCACCCGGCTGTGATGGACTCTCCAGCGGGGGTCTGCTGGGGGAGCAGCACCTCGGGCTGACAGGAGGGACAGCACTGCCTGGGGAGTCGCCAGGCAGGGGATTGGTTTGTGGGGGAGGGGAACTGTGGGGGAAGGGGACTGGTCATTGTGGGAGTTGGTCTGTGTGTGCGGGGGAGGGGCACCCCATTACCTCAGAGCAGCGCAGGAAATGCTCGGGGGGGGGGGGGGGGGCCGAGGCTGCGGCACCATGTGACATGATCCCGGGGCAGCAGGAAGGGGGGAGCTGGGGGTAGTGATGGACTCACCCCCTTGGGATTCACCCCAATTATTGGGAGGGCCCCTCCTTTGGGAAAGGCATTGTCAAGACCCTGGCCCTGGGTGTCCATCCCATCCAGGGGATGGCGCCTTCTGCTGAACCACCCGCCTCGCCCCGGGGTCCCCTGCTGGGCCACCTGCCCTGCCCCAGCGCGCCGTCTCTGCCCCGGTGCCCCAGGGCGTCTCCCGGGCGGAGCTGACCGCGTTTCGCTGAGGAGCTGGCTGCCACACTCGACAGGCGCTGGCGCAGGCGGAAAGTTTCGCTGCCATCGTTCACAAGCTGCGCGCAACTCGGCAGCCTAGCGATCAAGAGGCAAAGCAGCAGGTGAATGCCAGGCAGAGGCGTCTCATCCCGACTTCAAAGGTGTCAGTGCTGCCGAAGGTCCCTCATTTCAAGTGTCAGGGAGTTCCGGAGGGAGGAGGGGACGCACTCGCTCCCAGATCAAAGGAGGATGCCAGACGCAGCCCGCTGCTCACCAGGAGCACGTCGGGAAAGTCGGCGCTGGCGTGTCTAGGATGCAGGATCGGTGCCATCCCTGGAGGGGGCTGAACGAGGAGCTTACGCTCACCCGGCTGGTGGCCCGTGTTTCGTGGACAGAGCCAGGCGCACAGTGGCCACTCAGAACCTTGCAGAGAGGTCCCAGGGTGAACAATAAATGTTTCAGCAGAGCCACGTCAGCCACACTGGGGCTGCCCTTGTCCCACTTCCTGGGAACATTTGTGTAACTGAGTTTCCCAATCCTCGCACTCGGATCCTGGTGGAAGGTGGGTTCTGAGCTCTCAACGCCTGGATCCTCGTGGAAAGCGGGGTCTGAGCTCTCGCACCTGAATCCTTATGGAACACGAGTTCTGAGCTCTCGCGCCTGGATCCTCGTGGAAGGCGGGTTCTGAGCTTTTTTGCACCTGGATCCTTGTGGAACACAAGTTCTGAGGTCTTGTGCCTGGATCCTCGTGGAACACGAGTTCTGAGCTTTTGCACCTGGATCCTTGTGGAACACGAGTTCTGAGGTCTTGTGCCTGGATCCTTGTGGAATGCAAGTTCTGAATTTTCACACCCAGGACCTTGTAGAAGTCAAACTGGAAATTTGCTTTCTCTGATCATTCACACCAGAACCTTGATCAGAAGCATCACGTCCCTCCAATCAGGACGCAGAGCCAAAGCCACGTATCCTGAGGTGACCAGTCACAGAGTGGCATCGCTCCCATGTGGAGCTGCAAAGGAAACTGGCCTCAGTGTTCAGGGCCTGGATCTTCCCCCAAAGAGGCGAAGGTCACCGACTAAAGAAGTGGCTGATGCAACCCAAGGCGGCTGCTTGGGGCCGTGGGAACCCCTAGCTCTCCTCTGAGACTCACCTGGCCTCAGTGCTAGGGGTGTTAGCTGCTTGCACTGACACCCCTTCCCCTCCGCAAACCTCCCCTGTGTCTGAGACCACACCCCCAGTGTCCCCTCTGCCCGGGCCCCCTCCAGCCCAGGACAGGGGGTTCAGGAAGCTCCCATTATTTCCAGAGGGCGCCAGGCTGGTGGCACAGCCTCCCGCCCACGGCATCCACCTCCCCTGTTGTCCACTCCCAGCACCGAGCCACCACCCCAGGGGGCTCATGAGACAAATCCAGCCATGGCACGGAGCCCTAACAACACACAGCCAGTAGCTAAGGCAGTGCCCTGGTGCCCCTCACCCATCAGGGTTCCCCTCTCCCTCCACGCAGCAGGGCCGTGCTATCATTGGGCAGAAGGAGACACTGAATGATTTGCCCAGGGACACACAGCGGGGGTGGGGAGAGGGTCTCCAGCGCGCCAGGCCTCCGCCCTCACACCAGGCCGCCCTGCCCTCACACCCGGGTGCCAGGGCTGCAGGGCCAGGCTGGAGGAGCGTGGGTTTGGGGCCAGTGCTAGAGGACAGGGATACGAGTCCATGCCCCTGTCGCCTGGTCACACTGAGCACGAGGGGCAAGACACTAGGGTTGCCAAGATTCTAATTGCACAAAACCAAACAGCCTGGCCCTGCCCCCTTATCTGAGGCCCCGCCCCCCTCGCACCAGCCCCTCTCTTTCCGTTGCTCACTCTCCCCCATCCTCACTCACTGTTGGGGTTGGGGGAGAGGTTCCAGCTCAGATTGCAGATTCCAGGGTGGGGCCAGAAATGAGGGGTTATGGATGTGAGGTGGGGGCTCCAGGCTAGGGTACGGCAGTGGGGTGTAGGAGCGGGTGCGGGGTGTGGGCTGTGGGAGAGAGTTTGGGTGTGTGTGTGTGTGTGTGGGGATGCGGGGGGTGGGCTATGGGAGGGGATTTGGGTGTGGAAGGGGGTTCAGGGCTGAGGTAGGGCATTGGGGTGTGGAAGGGGGCTCAGAACAGGAAGTGAAGGAAAACCCCAGTCTCCATTGGACACGCAGAGGCCAAGGAAGAAGGACACGGGGCGTCGCCTGCCTGAGCCCAAGGACCCGCTGCCATGTGGGGGTCACAGGGCACACGAAGCCATGCCCACACAGGGGTCAGAGGTCACCCAGGGGCATGGCCTGTAGGCTGGTGTGGCTTTGATGTGCCTGCCAGGTCTTGCTCTCCTGGGGGAGGGAGGATGGGGAGGGGGTTTGTGAATCAGCCTGGTGAATGCAGCTGGTAGGTGAGCCCAGGGCCTAGTGAGCATTAATGGGGGGCGGGGGTGGGGGCAGCAGCTCTACCCACCCCACTGGGCTCTTTTGTACGGAGGTCCTGCCCTGGGGTTGTGGTGGGGAGCGGGGAGGGTGTCTCTAGTTGGGGAACGTCGTTCCCTGCTGAGAGCGTCCGGGGCCACACCAGGGCTGGCAGCTGGCGGACTTGGCAGGGGAAGCTGCTGGGCGGGCGGTGTTAGCTTGCACCTCCTGGCCAGGAGCCACCCCTGGACATGGGGGCAGGAGCCTGGCCCGTTGTGGGTGGGGAGCATGTGAGGGGGCAGCCAGGCTGCCCCTGTCTAGGAGGATCAGAGACCCTGGTGCACTGAGTCAGGGCCCCTCTCCTGCAGGGCGCCCAGGGCTGGGGTAGCAGGGGCTGCGGGTCGGGTTTGAGGGGCACTGGCAGAGCTGGGGGTCAGGGCTGGGGTAGCAGGGGCTGCGGGTCGGGTTTGAGGGGCACTGGCAGAGCTGGGGGTCAGGGCTGGGGTAGCAGGGGGCTGCAGGTCGGGAGTGAGGGGCTCCGTCATACACATCGGCTGGGGAAGGCAGTGGGGTAAATGTCCCCCTTGTCTCTGGAGAAGAGGATCCTCCTGTCCCCGCCCTTTCCCCCTTCACCCGCCTTCCCTGGGGGCTCTGGGTCTCGCTGTGGTATTTGTGATGATGTGGCGCCCTCTAGTGGCTCTGTCCTGCTACAGTCACCAAGTCTGTGCTGGGCGCTTAGAGCCACCCCAGGGTTTAACCGTGTCCAAACTGGACCTCTGGGTACTGGTGGGGTGGGATGCCTGGGGCAGAGCTTCCCAGGCCGCAGCATGCGGGGGGGAGGGGTGTGGGGGAGCAGATCCCAGGCTCTGCTCACATCCAGCCCCCTTTGTGGCAGGAGAGCCATGCAGTGCCACCTCCATGCCCACCTCTCTCGAGTGATCTGGGGGGGGGGGGGCACAAGCCACCTGGGTTTCCGGCCGTCACTGTGCGCAGCTTGGGGGCGAGTGAGCTGGAGGAGCTTGGCTGCAGCAGGCCCTGGAGGGGGCGGTGGGAATGGTCCTGGGTGTGATGCTGCCATGACAGGCATCGCTGAGACGTGATGCCCATGGAGATGTGATAGACACACACACACACCCTTTGCAGGGCAGTGACATGCTGCTCAAGCCTCATGCAGGGATCTGAATGGGGCCAGCGGGACCCTGGTGGGGGCCAGATATTGGCTGCAAGCCTCCCGGTCCCCAAAGTGGCAGCTCAGCCCCTTGGGACCAGAGGATGCTGCTAAAAGGTCTGGGATCTGCAGGGCTCATCGCAGCAGCAGTGGGGTGTTCTCTGGTCACAGGCCTGTGGCAGGACCAAAGCCGGCAAATCCTGGTATAGGTCCACGGCACGGCCCTGGGGAACAGGCCTAGCACTGGTGATCCCTGGGAGGGGCCTGTGGTACGACCCTGGGGAACGGGCCCAGCACTGGTGATCTCCATCTCTGGCCGCTGGGCCGTGGTCGTGGCCTCTGGGCAGCTGCTGCGATCTATAGCAGCAGAGAGCTGATGGCAGCCAGTTAAGCACGGGGGCTTCATACTTCTTGTCCCCACAGCAAAGGGCAGCTGGGCACATGTGTGTGAGAATAGGGCAGGGCACACGCATGAGGAGGTTTAAGTACACACACGGAGCAGGTCCTGTGCCAGCCAGCAGGGGAGCACACGCCCAGGCCCTTCCCAGGCCATCATCAAATGGCCCAGATACGAGGCTCCAGACTGTAGCTCGGACTGTCAGAGATGGGTGATGAGGGGGAAACCCATGCCTGGCCCAGCCAATGTGGAACCAGATGCCCCATGGAACAATGACAAAGGGCCCAGGGGGTCAGTGTGTGATTCTGGCTTGCGCGGGTCAGACTCAAACTCACCCTGCACCCAGCAGAAAGCAGTGCTGTGCACAGGGCAGGTCTGAGTGCAATGAGACGCCAGCTGGCCCAGCTGACGAAATGCAGGACATCTGGATTCCGTTCCCAGTTCTGCCACAGACACCATGTGTGCCCTTGGGCAAGTCCCCTGGGCTCGCTGTGCCTTGCATCCCACCCTCACAGCTAAAGGAGGAGAGAGGCTGCCATGAAATCTGCAGCTGACACCAAGCTGGGAGGGGTTGCAAGCACTTGGGGAGGGCATGATTAGAATTTAAAACGATCTTGATAAACTGGAGACAGTCTGAAATCAGCAAAATGAAATTCAATAGAGGAGTGCAAAGTGTACTCCTGGGGGAATTCTGGGCCAAAAATTCTGCATGCAACCATTTTAAAATTCTGCATATTTTATTTGTCAAAATAACAATATAATCGCACCGGTTTAAATTATTTTGGCAATTTATTTCAAAATACCTGTCAGTAACTGTGTCTGTAACAATACAGACCAAAAAAGGAAAAAGATTCTGGTAAAAGCCTCTCTCATTCAGTTAGGACCATCTGTCCCTGTCCCCACTCCACCTCCCCCATGCCCATGTGTCCCTGCAGCCCCTCTTCCCCATACCTAGACTCAAGCTGTCACCCCACTAGATCCCGAGTCTGCACTCCAGTCTATCCCCCACACTAGCTATTCTGAACTCATCTGTGATTCCCCCAGCAGTCCCATGTGCCCTACTCAATCCAAACCTGGCTCCGCAGGCAGGGTGCTGTGATGAACTTCTACTTCTGATAGGATGACCAGATGTCCTGATTTTATAGGGACAGTCCTGATTTTTGGATCTTTTTCTTATATAGGCTCCTATTACCCCCCTCACCTCCCCAATCCCGTCCCATCACAATTTTTCACATTTGCTGTCTGGTCACCCTACTCCTGGGGGAATTCTGCAGCACGGGGCAGGCACAAAACCCCCAAAATACATTCTGCTTCAGGAGTGCTGCAGTTCCACATTTTTCCCACCAGAGGCCTCTGTGGTGCCAGAACAGCTGGCTGTGTTCCTGCTCCTGGCTGTTCTGGCACCACAGTGACCTCTAGTGGGCGAAAGCGAGGGATTCTGTAGGAAACATGAATTATGCACATATGCAGTGGTGCAGAATTTCCCCAGGAGCAAAAGTACTTCACTTAGGAAGGAAAACTCAAGCACATCTACAAAATAGGGAACAACTGGCTTGGTGGTGGCGGTGCTGCAATGGGCCTGCAGGTTAGCGTGGATCCCAGGTTGAATAGAAGTCAGCACTGCGATGCCGGTGTGAAAAGGTGAATATAGATTTGGGCTGTATTAACAGACTTGTTGTGTGTAAGACACGGGAGGGGACTGTCCCGCTCTGCTTGTGCTGATGAGGTCTCAGCAGGAGTCCTGGGTCCAGGGCTGAGTGCTGCACTTCAGAAAAGATGCAGACAGGAGAGTCCAGAGTAACAAAAAGGACTGAAGGTTTAGAAAAGAAAGAGCTAGATTCCTTTGGGCCTGCCTTGGCTGGGTGCTGCCCTAGCTGGCAGCTCAAGGCTCTTCCAACCCTATGTTTGTAGGAGATCTAAGCTTTAGCCCAGTGCACACACCTGGGCTGTAGGAGACCCCATTGGCCTGAGGAGAAGAGATTTGAATAAGGACATCCCACTGCCCAAGCGACTGTCTGAGTGATTGGGCTATAGAATGGGGAGGAGTTTGAGAGCACCCTGAACACCCCATAGCCGAGGGGCTAGGACCCTCACCTGGGTGATGGGGAGGGTGGGGACTGGGGTCTCTGTCAGAGAGGGGAATTGAACCGGCGTCTCCCACATCTAGGGTGAATGTGCAAAGTCCTGGGGCTGAGGGTTAAAAGGTGGAGAGAGGCCTGTGCTGCTTCTGCTCCTGCAAGTCCCAGCTTGGGGCTGGACTCCAGGAGAGGGGCTCTGGGCAGTGGCCAGCAGAAACAGGCACCCCCTGCAGCCTGGATCTAGGCACCTGAGAGGACCCCCCTGCCCTTATTGGTCTCTGCTGTTGGCTGGCTTAGCTGACTAGCAGGCTGACATCTGGGGAGCTCGTTCTTAGGATCCTCTCTCCCCACATGGATTGTACAGGGAGTTGGGGCACCCCACGCAGGCTCTGGGGATGCTGCTGAGTGGCTGGTGCGCATGGTGTCCAGATCCCACACTCTCCAGCAGGGGGAGCAGCACATGCAGCCTCATATGTAGGTCTCTCCTGACCAGCAGGGGGAAGTGGCACACACCAGTCTCATGCTCCAACAGGGGGCATTGATGTATATGCATACACAGGTCCCATGCTGACCCGCAGGGGGCAGTAGCACACAGGCATGCATACACACACACACACAGGTCCCATCCTGGCCAGCAGGGGGAAGTAGCACACTGGCGCGTGCGCGCGCACACACACACACACACACACACACACACATCCCATCCTTTCTCTCTCTCTCTCCGGTGCATTCCCTGCTGCTTGTACCCACTAATCTCAACGGAGGGTGACCGAGGCGCAGCCATCAATGACCAGGCAAGGAAGGGTCTTTAGAACACATTTAATAATAAAATAACAATAGAGAGTGAGCGCCTCCCTGAGGCAGGAAGCTGGATCTCCCCCCAACCAATTAGTGACAGCCCCCCACGCTCACTTTCCCTCGAGCGGAGGGGGGCCGGACTGATAACCTGTTTTTCCCCCCCATTCACCAAAAATTTCCAACCTTCCCCCCTTCTCTCAAACCAACTGCAAATCAACATAGAACAAAGAGGGGAGAGTGTCCGCCATCGGGAGGGCCCCAGTCCCAAGAACCGTCCCCCCAGTACACAGCACCGAGGGGCACCAGGGCTCTGGCTTCCTGAGCTGGGATCTGCCACCATGGAGGGCTGAGGGTGATGTGGGCTGTTTGGAACAGCCAATATAAAGTGGAAGGATAAATACCAAGAAGGGGACCCACCCCCGCCCCGCCGGCTGGGCAGGGGTTGCTGGCTGTAGTGCAATTTAGACTCTGGCCGCTGCACCTGCCGTGGGAGTGGCCACGGAGATCCGCAGGGATGAGCCCGGATCCCAAGGGGCCACGCTCCAGTGAGAATCCAGCAGCTGCCAGAGCCCCCCCCCAGCAACGGGACCTGCCCTCGATCCCCTGACCATGGCCTGGTTGGGGAGAGGAGTGAAGACTCGGTCCCCAATTTGCCAGCTCTCGACGGCCCGGCCTGGACCCCGGAACAGCTGCGGGAGCAGGAGTTACAGTCTCATCTGAGCCCCCTGGCCCCGGGAGAGGGAAGGTCGGGACTCGGGGCTCCGGCTCAGCCTGGCAGAGTGAGGGGCTCCCGGCCCTGAGAAGGGTGCGCTGCCCGGGATCCCAGGGATGGGATGGGGGCTCCGGGCGAGGGGCTGGCTGCTGGGTAGCTCACGTCCCAGCAGCCTGGCTGTCCTGTTTGCTGGCACCGGCTGGTCCACTAGGGCCAGAGCTGCCCTTTCCACAGTGCCCCCTCAGGCATCCCTCCCCCCAGAACGGCTCGGGCCAAGTCAAAGTGCCGTCTGGGAGGGTGTCCAGGTACCCGGCCGTGAGGCTAGGCACAGCATGTGGGGCAGCCAGCCCAGGGCCCGCGGAGTAGGCTACTCCGGCACCCTGTCTCCATGGCGGCATCTGCCCAGATTGCGAGCAGCTGTGCAGGAATGTCAGGCGAAACCCAGCGCTCTCCATGGGGGTCCTGCCATCCCTGAGGGCCAGCGGCGGAGGGCAGCACAGGGCCAGCTCGGGGCCTCCCGCCCCCGGATTTCAGACAGGAGACATAATAACTTAGAGACGCTGCAAGCGGGGCTGGAGGGGCGGGGGCTGGGGAGGGGGCTGGCCCTACAGCGTGGGGTCAGTGCAAAGCGGGGAGCACCTGGGCCAGACCTCCAACCACACGAGAAAATTCCTGATCATAATTCTGAAGATTAATACTGACGTCGAAGGGTTTATTGCACTTGGAGAGACTTTAAATTAGAGCCCAGAATCCTGGATGCAGCCCTGGGGCCACCCGCCTTACCTGCCGGGCGCAGCAGGCGGGCCATGGCTTTGGCTTCCTATGCTGCAATCTTTGGCATCGCTGAGTGTGGCCCCGAGGACCCCTGGCTGGCAGTGTCCATCATGTCCTCGGGGGAGCTGCCTCAGACAGGAAGTGGGCTGGGGAAGGCAGGAAGTCCCGCCCAGCTCCATAGCGGCGGCTGCATGGGGCGATTGCGCTTGTCCGGCCTAGCTCCGGCATGTCTGAGTGGACGGGCAGCTTGTAAACTGTCCAGTTCAGACTCCATGACCCTGTGCCAACACCGGCCGGCCGGACAGAGGGACGGCACTTCATGTTGTGCCGCGGGAGGAGTCCACGGCTCCGCAGAGCCAAGCAGGGCCTCCCAGCAGCCTTCAAGTATTGCCCATGGCTGGAGAGTGCAGCCCGCAGCATCTGACCCGCTGGGGCATCCGCAGAGGGCAGTGGGCGGCCACCAGCATCTGGTGCAGAGGGGAAGCAGAGATCCCATGGGCCCAGAGCAGGCAGGGCGTTCTCCAGTTGCTGCTGCAGTCCTGGGGGCTCAGCTCACAGCCCCCCACGGTGGGGCTTCCTTGGGTCTGTCTCTGCCCCACTGGCAGGCTTGCTGGGCGCAGCCCGTCCTTGCTGTGCCAGGCCGCGCCGCCCCCTCCCCGATGCCGCTTTGAGGCAGCCACTCCGGCAGAAGCAAACAAGACAGACAGACAGACAGAGCCCAGACGTGCGGAGCAGCCGGGTGGCCCTGGCCCCGCTATGCCTCTGAGGCCGCCTGTGGCTTCAGCTGAGCCTTCTCCATGGCCGTGCCGTAGGGCAGGGAGCGTTTAAAAAACCCCAGCTGCAGAGACAAGAAGCAGAGTAGCAGGGCAGTGAGTGGACCGGGCAGCACGGGCACTCGCAGCCACCCCAACGGCCCTGAGAGCACCTGCCCCGTCTCCCAGGCCCCCTGCTCCAGCCACTAGACCTCACTTCCCTCCCCAGAGCTGACTCCCAACCTCCCACTCCAACCACCGGCCCCCTACAGCTACAGAGCAGTAACTCCCATCCTGGGTGGAGTTATTTCTGGGAGACCCCCGCTGGCCCTTTCCCTGCTGGCGTGGCTCCATCCCAGCCTGTGGGGAGCAGGCCCCACACTGGAGCCTGGCGGATGTTCACAGGTATTGAGACTCCAGCCCGCTGGCTCAGGACCTGCAAGGTGCCACCTGCTCCCAGCCTGGGGCGGGACAGATGCCCACGGGCAGTGAGAAGTGCCTGCCCCCCAGCTGCATGCCCGGGGAAGCTGGCATCGGTCGCCCACTATTGCAGCAAGCCTTGCTGAGCCGAGCGACACTTACCGGCCCTGGGGCAGCGTGCCCACGGGGGACAACTAGGCCTCTGCTCCCAGGGCTGGTTCTGGAGGCTGCTGGGCACCCCCCGCCCCAGCCCCCTCGCGCACTCACCTTGTACAGCACGTAGATGAGTAGGGCCAGCAGCAGCAGCCCGAGCAGGATGGCCAGAATGATGATCCACAGCGGGACCCCGTGGCTGCTCTCCGGTTTCGCCCACTGAATCGCCGTGGACACCTGCCGTTGCCACGAGACGGGGAGGGTGAGACAGCGGCTGAGGGCTGGGCTCCCCCCACATCCTTCTGCTTCCCGCGCCTGCAACAGCCTGCTCTCCTGACCCCCATGTGGGCCCGAACCTTGTTCCCGTGGCCTGGAGCAGCAGGGTTAGGCGCTCGCCCAAACACACACTCAGCTGGTCACTAGGTCCGGAGGGGGGCCGTGGGGTCCTGCCGCAGGCTCCTCTCCCCTGGGACTGGGCTGGGCTTTGACTCTGCCCCAGGCACCCTCCATTTGCCTCCCTCAGCCCCACCCACTCTGCATGGCCCATGAGCAGCCACTGACCTTTAAGGCCTCGCTGGGGTACTCCTGGGGCTGGATCTTGTAGGGCATCCTGTGGACCTGGTACACAGCCTGGCACTGCAGGGCCTGGGGCTGGTTCTCTTTCTGCAGGGAAACCCAGAAGGGCAGGTTGGCAGCATGCAGCCACAGGATCCGGAGGGCAGGGGGCGCCCTGGCGCAGCTGGGCAGGGGCTGTCTCAAGACAGTGCTGGGCACTGCCCACAGTCAGCCCTTGGAGCTCATGCATGGCCCAGATGTCGGGGCAATTTGCATCTGTCGGCCTCAGACAGCAGGTCCACTAAGCCAGGGGAGTTGGTAACACAGGGGTCAACTAACAGCCCTGGAGGGGCTTTGCGAGATGCAGCTAGTTCTGGGGTGGGGAGATGACCCACTCCACAAGGCAGGGCACAGCTTGGAGAAGAATCCTGAAATTAGCTGGAACCAGAGGGCACTTGGAGCAGCTGCCCTGGCCAGGTGCCCTGAGTCTCCACCCAGAATGGCCAGGACCCTTCCCCCCACTACCCTTTGAGCAGCACAGCCAGCCCCTTGTCCCCAACCTGCCCCCCACAGCCCAGCCATTCCCACTCTGGGGGCACCCACACTGCAGCACAGACCCCTCGCCCTGCATTGGGGTCAGCACTGAGTATGGGGAAAGCAGCCCCCAATGCTTCCTGCACACCCTGGGTGCTCTTTGCTGGTCTCCCATCTCAGCATTGACCAGGACTGACCCTGCTTAGCTGGAAAGGCCCGACAGGCACCAAGGGCAGCACACAAGAGCTCCAGCTCAGCTCCAAGCTACCAGCCGTGGGGCTGCCGAGAGCTGTAACAGGTGACCCCAGATGCAGTCGCAGCGACGGGATCCCGGCTCAGGTTAGGAAAAGGGAAAGGACGAGCTGACCAGGCTGCAATCAGGAGACACTGGGCTCTGTCCTGGGCAAATTTAATTAATGATCAATTCTGGATGATGGCGTGGCCTGCACCCTCAGCAAGTTTGCAGATGACACTAAACTGGGAGGACTGGTAGATACGCTGGAGAGTAGGGATAGGATACAGAGTGACTTAGACAAATTGGAGGGTTGGGCAAAAAAAAATCGGATGAGGTTCAACAAGGACAAGTGCAGAGTCCTGCACTTAGGATGGAAGAATCCCATGCACTGCTACAGACTAGGGACTGAATGGCTAGGCAGCAGTTCTGCAGAAAAGGACCTAGAGGCTATAGTGGGCAAGAAGCTGGATATGAGTCAACAGTGTGCCCTTGTTGCCAAGAAGGCTAACGGTATTTTGGGCTGTATAAGTAGGGGCATTGCCAGCAGATTATGGGATGTGATCATTCCCCTCTATTCAACATTGGTGAGGCCTCATCTGGAGTATTGTGTCCAGTTTTGGGGCCCACACTAGAAGAAGGATGTGGAAATATTGGAAAGAGTCCAGGGAGGGCAACAAAAATAATTAGGGGCCTGGAGCACATGACTTATGAGGAGAAACTGAGGGAACTGGGATTATTTAGTCTACAGAAGAGAAGAATGAGGAGGGAATCTGATAGCTGCTTTCAACTACCTGAAAGGGGGTTCCAAAGAGGATGGATCTAGACTGTTCTCAGTGGTGGCAGATGACAGAACAAGGAGTAATGGTCTCAAGTTGCAGAGGGGGAGGGTTAGGCTGGATATTTTCACTAGGAGGGTGGTGAAGCTCTGGAATGGGTTCCCTAGGGAGGTGGTGGAATCTCCTTCCTTAGAGGTTTTTAAGGTCAGGCTTGACAAAGCCCTGGCTGGGATGATTTAGTTGAGGATTGGTCCTGCTTTGAGCAGGGGGTTGGATTAGATCAGCGCTTCTCAAACTGGGGGTCGCAACCCCCGAAGGGTCGCGGGCCGATTCCAGGGGCGTCGTGAGCCCCCGATGCCGCTGAAATACTTCCGAATCGAACACTTCCGCCTTCAGCGGCATTTTGGCGGACGTACCATGCGCGTCAGTGTGTCCGCCGGAAAACCACCGAAGTGCTAGTTTCCGCTTTGGGCGACATTTCAGCGGACACACAGACACACACGGTATGTCCACCGAACTGCCGCCGAAAACGGAAGAATTCAATTCGGCGGCATTTCGGTGGAGGTACCCGGGTCGCGAGAGGAAGTGAATTTGCAAAAAGGGGTCGCTCAAACTATAAGTCTGAGAACCACTGGACTAGATGATCTCCTGAGGTCCCTTCCAACCCTGATAGTCTATGGAACAGATGTGAATTTGTGGCTGCAACAGGCAATGGAGCTGGGAGGGTGCAGGGGTTGGGATGGCCACCAGGTGGTGATATCACCTCAAAGCTGGACATAAGCTGGCAGAAAGGAGCCCAGCTGGCGCTTGCTAGGGGGCCTGGGCAGGCAGGTGCATTGCTGGAGGCCTGGGCGGGGGATGGGCAGACAGGTGCATCGCTGGGGGGCTGGGCAGACAGGTGCATCGCTGGGGGGCTGGGCGGGGGCTGAGCAGGCAGGTGCATTGCTGGGGATTGCTCAGGGGCTGGGTAGGCTGGTGCCGTGTGCCACCCCCACATTGCTGCAATCCTTGGAAGCAGCTGACTCCACCCAGAGTGGTTCTCGCGAGTTGGTCTGGAGGAGTGGAGGGGGGCGAGACCCCATTTACCCTTCCCAGGAAGGCTGAGTCTGAGCAAAGAGCCTGGCTGGACGGGAGCAACAGGTGCCCTGGGATGCTGCTGAGACTCGGGGAGCTCATCTGGGTCTCGGCTCCCGGGGCAGGAGGGTGAGAGTCCTAGAGGGACCCCAGGGCAGGGCTGAGCGAGGGGGAGCCGCAACGTGGGCCCTCCGCGCAGACAGAGGGTGGAGCCAGTCTGCCCAGAGCCCCACCCCCAGCCTGCCAAACAGGAGCCACGCAGACACCCAGGGCTGGAGGGGACTGACGTGCTAAAGACGAGCTGGCAGCCCTGGGGGACAGACAGCAACTCAGGAGGCCCCTGCTGACAGGAAAGCTGAGGCCCCAGGTCAGGCCACATGGGGAGCGTGTGTGGGGCCTCCCAGACACGGCTGCCCCGGGGGCAGGGAGCTGGGGGATGGGGGTGAGAGGGGGCAGAGCAGCACTTACCTGCTGGAACGTTTTGGCCCATATGCGGAAGTAGAGCCTCAGGCTGACCCGCTGCTGCCTCTGCAGCGCCCCCACCTGGCAGGTCAGCTGGAAGCACTCGGCCTCGGAGCACTTCTGCGGGGAGAGGCCATTGGACAGAGGGTCAGTGACACAGCAAGGGTTGGGGCCCAGCAAAATAGAAGGGACCCTCTGCTTGGAGCACCTGCAGCCACCCGCAAGCAGCCCCAGGAATGGGGGCTTGGCGGAGACAGCCCAGGCCGAGAGCCCAATAACCGGGTTAGCCTCAGCATACTGAAAGGCAGGGCCACCATTGCTGGCACCAGGCTCGGCATGGAAAAGGAGGCTGGTAGCAGGGGCAGAACCAGAATGCAGCCACCTCTGGTGTGGAGCAGCACACAGCAGTGCTGCGTGGGACAGGGAGGAGAATCTGAATCCAGGTGCAATGGCAGGGGGCTGGGTGCACCAAACGCTTCTGAATTAGAACAGGGCAAGGACACGGGTAACACTCTGCCCATGCGTGCCAGGCCCGTTGGCCCTGGGGAGTGGGTGTCGACTGATGACTCTCCACACCCAGGGCCAGGTAGAGACTGACTCTTGTGCACTGTGCCCCCGGCAGTCACAGGGCACCCTAGGCACAGCTGCACGTGGCTAACAGCGGCCCCTGTCCTGGGGTGTGCAGAGTTCAGAGAAGCACTGACCAGGGTGTGGGGGCTCCCGGAGGCCCCACTGCTCCGTGCCGCGTCCCATCTCGGCAGGTAATGCTGCTCCAGGCTGGGAGAGGTGGTGGGACTCTGCTCCAGCTGCAAACACATTCCAAGGACAGCTAGTCACCTTCACTTGGCCCCCCTATGCCCTGTGCAAGGGAGGGGCAGGGTGGGGATGCCAGGGCCCCTGCTAGATCCCACCCCCACTGGTAAAGGCAAGCACTTCTAACCTGCCCCACAGCTGCCAACCCCTCTGACTGCAATCCAGCTGTGACCCTTGCAAGAGAGATGCCCGGCCTTGCCCAGGCTGCAGTCACTAGCTAAGAACTGACGGCCTTGTAGCTGGAGACCAGACCAGGTCACCTGTACATTCTTTTTGCTCAGAATAGATATTAGTCTTATAAGAATGTTTTTAGTGTCTAGACTCTATGAAATGCTTGTATGTTGCTGCATGTATTACTTCTGGGGGAATTCTGTGCCACTGCTCATGCGCAGAATTCATGTGCCGTGCAAGTTCTTTTCTCAGCAGAAAATACGTTCGGCTGAGAAGTGCTGCAGCTACACTTTTTGCCCACCAGAGGCTGCTGTGGTGCCAGAACAGAGCAGCTGCTCCTAGGCTGCTACAGATAGGGAAGAGAAGAGGCTGCATTCCTGTGGGGCAGGTCAAGAGGCCTGGGCTATAGGGGGATGGACAGTGTGTGGCACATGGTGCTTCTGGATGGGACCCACAGACCGGGATTCAAAAGGGCTAGTCATGGGGGGGAGACTGCAGCGGGGGCAGAATGGGACGGGGGTGGCTGAGTGAAGGTTCAGGGACACATGTGGACAAGGGGTGTAGGGACACACGGGAAGAGGGGGTCAGCCAGTGTTCTCTGCATTAGGAAGGCTTCCTAACAATCCGCCTTCCCCCCCAGAAAAAAACCTGTTCCATACTTTTCCCACCCACACCCAACAACCCTCCAAGTTTACATCCAGGCTCCTTCCCAGCAATGACTTCTCTCTCCCTCAGTTCCTATGTTACCCCGATTCCCCCCAGTCTTTGCACTGCTTCTGAGGAGGGCAGGAACTACGGCTCTGTACTGTAGTTTAAATGAATGATTACTCAATGTTCTGGATTAATATGCCTCGTAAAGCATCTATTTGTCAATAAACATTCAGGAAATGGTTTTTGTTGTCTGCATTGTTACAGACAGACTTGCTGACAGGTATTTTTTAATTACCAAAATATTGGAACTAGTGTGATCATATGATGTTATTTTGACTAATAAAATTTGCAGAATTTTAAACTATTGTGTGCAGACTTTTTAATGTTTTGGCGCAGAATTCCCCCAGAAGTAATGTATTCCTCTCACTGATAATCTCTGGGTCCCATGGTACAAGGTCAGATTTAGTGGCTGCTCTGTAATGTAAAAGCGTTTGCTTTGAAACTGCCAACAGACACCAAACAAACCACTGGGGAACACCAGAGGACAAAAGACTTTGCTGATCGCTTCCCTCGACCCAGGAACAGGAGACATGCACATGGACTCATCCCATCATCTTGAACTCTGGGGGAAGGGAATAAAACTTCCTGACAAGAGGAAACGACATCCTTTTGGCTGTTTGAACTCTCAAGGGTCAGAGATTCAACTGAGGCAAGATCCCAGGGCATTCAAAGACACCTGAAGACAGATCACTACAATTCCGTTACTCTTCGGACTGAGGTGGTAACTCACGGTGTGTGTATGTTTGCTTGCGTTAACCTCTCTTATTGCTTTTTCCTAGTTAAGAAACCTTTAAATAGTCAAGTAAACAATTGGCTACAGCTGTCGTCTTTGGAGTAGAATCCAGAGCACCAGTTGACCTGGGGCTGGTCTCGGGGCTGGACGCAACCTGAATGTGTTGTGATTTTTGGTGTGTGTGTGATTTTTGGTGCGTGGGACCATTTATCATTAAGTCCAGTGGCAAGACAGACTGGCGAGTCTGTGGGGACGGTCTGTGACTCCATGGTAAGGCTGGTACAACGATCCAGGAGTTCACAGTTGTTACAGAACATGTCACCCACTTGGGGTATCTGCCCTGACTCGGCACTCCCGGTCAGGAGCCGCTCCAGGCAACGCGACACCGCAACCGAAGCCAGGACGGGGCTTGGGACGGCATCCCCCGCACAGAAACACACGACACAATTCAACTCCAGCGATCTCTGCTAGCGCGGGGGCTGCGGGTGGCATTGAGGAGCAGAGAGCTGGAGTGCTGGGGAGGAGTCGGGGTGGGCAGAGGCTGTAGGTCAGGACTAGGGCATTAGCAGGTTTCCCTGCAGCTCTCGCCTCCTCTGGGCTTGTCCCTCCCAGCTCACTAGTGGAGAGTCGCAGCCCATCGCAGCACGCGAAGGCTCACCCTGCCCGGAGCCAACCCTGCGTCCCAGTTACCTGCAGCTTCAGCGGGTTGATGGGCTGGCTGGAGGTGCAGTTGGCTGGCACTGAGTAGCGGGTTACGTACATCACTGGTTTCCCCTGGAAGCTCATAGGGCAGCTCAGCTCCAGGACCCCATGGCTGATGGTGCTGGGACCCTCGTTCACCAGCTGCAAGGGGGGAGAGGGAGAGGGAGGGTCTGTGCCAGTCTGCGGTGTCCCACGGGGTGCCGGGGCAGCCCATCTGGCTGTGCAGCGACCCCCAGGCGAGAGGAGAGGAGAAAGCAGCGGGACATTCCAGCTGGCCTGGACAGAGTGTCCTGGTGGGGTGTCTACCACCCCAAACATCCCCTCTCAGTAGGGCCCCCAGGTCTTCCTGGTCAGATGAGCTCCATAGGCAGCCCCTCTCCTCCCATACTGGCCTCACAGAACCCTCCTCCCCGACCTGCCCTAGCCCCACAGCCCCCCAGGATTCCCCAACAGAAGGGCTGAAAGATTGGACTGCTCCTACCCAGCGTGCAGGGGAGATGGCCCTGCTCCCTGCCCCAACGCTGCCAGCCAAGGGAGCTGTGCTGCGCTTGACACCCACCTCATATACATGCTGCACCTCGGGGCCCACGTCCTGCTCCTTCTCCGGACTCCTGCCAGGCTTCCAGCTCGAGACGGGGAAGGACACGGCCTCAGGCTTGGAGACCCTGCGGGGAAGGCGCAGGGGGTCATTGGCTGCTGGCCCTGGGGATCAGTCCCCGCAGCCCAGTCATTCCTGGCGATCTACGCTGAGAGCTGCTGAACTCATGTCATGCAGGGGCCACAGAACAGCCACAGCTGGGTCATGGCTTCCCTGCCGGCCTGGGTGGGATATGAATTAGTGACTGGGGGAGGGGGCCGTTTTCTGGAGGGGCGCTCGGGGGCTACAAAGGAGCAGCTAGCAGGACCTGAACTCAGTGCTGGTTCCCCCCCACCCAAGGCCAGGCCCCCTGTGGCACTGCAGGGCCTGCAGGGAGGCGGAGGCTGGGCACACTCACCCATGGGAGGAGACCCTGGCTGAGGCCTCAATGCGCAGCGGGAACGCCACCACCTCGCTGCGGGAGTTGTTCTCGTTCTTGCTGTGGAGAGAGCAGAGCACGTCACGGAGCAGCCCACTCCCCTGCTGCGCCCCACATGGCTCCCCGCTCCCCTGCATGGGACGGCCTGCTCCCATCCACAGCCCTCTCCGGGGAGAGCCGGGGCACCATTAAGAACCACAGCACCTCTGGGCCTGGTTGGTCAGAGCCCCGGCACCTCCGGGCCTGGCTGCTCAGAGCCCCGGCACCTCTGGACTTGCCATGTCAGTTAAGAGTGTAAAAAAAATGGCTTGAGCCTTGGCACATCTTTTGTTTAAAAGAAGCACTGGGTGGCATCTGGGCTCCTGCGTGGGGGTGGTCCAGCCTGGGATCCTCTCCGAGGGAGCAATGGGGCTAAGGGAGTGCGGAGTCCTGACCCCACCCTGCAGCTGGGGAGTGCAGGTCCCTGAGTGTGTGGTGGGGAGAGGGTGGGAATGGGGATGCCTGGCATTACCTCCGGATCTGGAACTCAAACTGGATGGTTTTCTTGTTGTCACGAAGATGGGGGACGGTGAAGCGCAGGCCCCCCCAGAGCTGGGGGACAGAGGAGGGTTAATGGCTCCATTTCCCAGCTCCCTGGAAGGACCCAGCTCCCCACCCGCCCCCGATGTGCCCACCGGCCCGACAGCCCAGCTCCCTGTCCTCCCCATTCCCCCAGTCTACCAAATGACAGCCCAGCTCCCCACCCGCCCCTGATGTGCCCACTGGCCCAAGACAGCCCAGCTCCCTGTCCTCCCCATTCCCCCGATCTGCCCCCTGCCCCCAACAACCCAGCTCCCTGCCTGTCCCTGATGTGCCCTCGGCCCCTGGGCACATCATATATGGGAGCTGGGCCCTCAGCAATTCCTGCGCACGCAGGCAGCTACCACAAAAGCCGGGGGAAAGGACACCCCTGTGGGCCTTGGCTAGGATGACCGTGGTGAGTCGCCCTGCTGGGGTGGTATTTACTGGAGACAAAGGGAAATCCCCCTGCCATTCCTTGCCTGCCCCAGCCCCCTGCTGCCCTGACACCCCCACACCCTTGGCATCCCCCCTCCCCACTTCCCAACTGCCCCAGTCACCCACCCAATGCCTAGCTGTCCCAATGCCCCACATACAGTATGATGCAGCCACCCTTGTGCCCCACCAGCCTTGCCCTTCCCAACGCCCACTTGCCCTAGCACCTAAACACCCCCATAGCCAGGGACCTCCCCAGCCTGGCACCCCAACACCCCACCCTCCCCAGTGCCCCTTGGAAATGGCCAGGGGCACCTCAGTGCCGTGGCACCCAGCGGTCCTGACTGGCCTCTCCGCAGAGCATGCCTCGGTTAGGTGGCCACTCTCAGGGGGCAGAGGTCACTGCCCAGAAAGGGCTGCGCTGGCCAGCTCTCTAGGGCGCTCCAGGCGTGGGGCAGCTACTCACACTGGTGCCCGACTTCATGGGGTTGCCGAGGTCACAGATGACCATGCGGGTCCGGTTCACCGACTCGTAGGCACAGCTCAGGCTGGTGAAGTTCTGCGTGAGAGGGGAAGGAAGCTGGGATCAGGAATGGAGGGGAGAGGAGATACCAGGCCCTCTGCCCGTACCACCCTGCAGGAGTCCTGTCCCCAGGGGTCCCCTTACAGCAGGCAGCACATGCCAGGCCACCCGTGTTGGGGGCTCAGACCGGCACTGGGGGCCCACACCAAGGAGCTGCAGCCCCGAGCCGGGGATGTGGGCCCCACGGCATGGCGAGGAAGCAGCCAGGAGCAATGCGTCACTCCCAGAGCAGAGGGCCTTGCCCAGCTGTGAGCGGCTTCAAAGGGCGCCCTGATCCCCGGGTGCCTCTGCCACCTACCCCATGGTTGCGGATCACCCCGGAGTAGTCAGCCTCAGCAGGCAGGATGACGTAGAGCTCGGCTTCGTAGGCGCCGCCCTCCCCGCGGTTGCGGGCATTGAAGGTCAGGTTCAGGGCGTTCTTGTCCCCCAGGTACACCACGCTGTGCTCCCTGCAGGGCACAATGGGCGTGAGAGCTGGCGGGCACATCCCGGCCTTGGCGCTGCCCACAGCCAGAGGCACGCCCCAGCCGGGACTTGCCGGCAGGTCACAGCCAGACCGGGGGCTCCGGCCCGTCTCCCAGCCAGAGCCTGCTTCAGCAGCTAGTGTGTGTGTGTGGGGGGGGGGGGCTGCTGTTCACACAGCTGTGCCAGCGCTGCCTGTGCTCCGCCCAGCTCCGCTTACACTCAGCGCCAGGCTAAGGGCTTCCATATGCGGGCGCAGCTGCTTTGCGTTAGGCCGTGTGTGGGGGGGAGGGGGAGTCACGTCACCCACGCAGCTGGGATATCGCAGCAGCCCTCCTCCAGGCTGAGCCCAGAGCTCGGCAAAGGAAGGGCTGGCATCAGCTCCTGCCCTCCTCTCACCACATCTGGGCCTTGCCAGGAAGGTGAGCACCACACCAGAGCCTGCCGCCCTAGGCTCATGGGGCCGGGAGAAACTGGAGCAGGACCAGAGCAGAGGTGGACACTCCGGGCAGTGTCCCTGGGCTCCCAAACCGCACCAGACAGAGGCGATCCCCATCCCACCCCACCCCACTGATCTGGGGCCTCTGGGGACTGCCTAGCCCCATCCCCAGGGGGCAGCTCTCCACTCACACCCCATGACCCAGAGAGCAGGGCAACATCGGCCTCTGGGCACCCTGGGCAGCAGGATGGCGGGGAGAAGAGCTGGACCCTTGCTGCGGCCGTGGGGAGAGGGAGCAGAAAGGGTCCTCTGGGGTTGGGGGAGGGCCGTGACTCAAGTTGTTTAGTGGGGGAACCTTTAAATTGTGCCCCCCACTATCAGCAGGCACCAGTCGTCTCTGCCAGGCAGCACTGCTAGACCACATTCCCCCACAGTGCAGGGCTGCACCCCCGGGCAGCCCTCTGCTCACGGCTCACCCCATACCCTGAGCTGGTCACGGCCAACGCCCCCCGGCATTGCCCCTGCCCGAGGTGCCTCCTGCCAGCCTTACCCAAAGACGTCGAGCTGCAGGTCGGGGACGCAGATATTGTCCTCGCCACAGTCCAGCTGGATCTGGACCTGGGGGGCAGAGAGAAGGGGTGAGGGTCTGTGTGAGCAGCCCTCCAACCTGTGTCCCTTGGTCACGAGGTACCTCCTCCCCTGCTGTCTCTATAGTGATAGCAGCCTCCATGCCCCAGGTCTGGCCCCCCCACAAGGTGGCACAGGATGAACCATGGAGCTGCCCAGCTTAGCGCTCAAGGGCCTGCCCCAGCACTCTGTCCCTCAGCTCCTGGGGCACAATGGGAGAGGGGTGGGTACAGCACAACCAGCCAGGGCCCCACAGAGAGTGGGGGAACCACGCAGCCGAGCCCCGTGGTGTACATACGTGGAGAACCCCCCAGCCCCATGCTACCCTCCTGGGCTCCATCACTTCCACTGGTGCATCAGGCTGCCCCTGATCAGGCGGTGGGGATAGCAGTGCAGGGGTGAGGGGGTGCATTTCTGCCAGCCCTACCCCCAGTGCCAGGGCCAGCCAGAGACAGGACAGGGCGGGCAGCAGTTGGGCGCTGGTGTGCGGGCTACAAAGGGGGGTGCTAAGGAGCCTGCGGCCTAGGGAGAGGCACCTTCTCGTGGTGAGACTTGCTCCAGGGGACCTCCCGGGGCCCAGCAAGCAGAAATGGCCCTGGAGACCCCCCGATTTAATCCCTCCCTTCCAGGGCCTGGCCCTGCTGACAAAGCTGGGCTGGCAACCCCCCGACTCTGAGATCCAAGCTAGGGCTCCCCTACCCCTGGCCAGACCCTGCCACCAGAGCAGGGCTAGGAGCCTGCCAGCCTTCCACAGGGAGCCCTCAGCACCCGCCACAGAGGGGCCCGGGCAGCTCGGCGCCAACCCCACTGGGAGCCAGCAGCAGGCCTCCCTCCCCGCCCCCCGTACCTTCCGCTTGATGTAGCTCTGGGTGAGGTAGTTGAGGACGGGCTGCAGCCCGTGGGCGTCAGCCGGGGCCTGCGGATCCAGGCCGAAGCTGAGCGCCACGTGGATGGAGGACAGCTTGTCGCGGAACTCCGACTCGTTCTGGGGACAGAGGAGAATGCTCAGGGCAGCACGGACCCGGCTCTGGGTCTGGGGCTGGTGCTGCCCGTGACCCCGGGGCACCCCACTGCCATGGCAGCCTGGGCAGCGCAGAGCTTGCGTGGCCGCAAGAGCTCAGGGATACTGGGGAGCGTGGGCCGGGGAGCCAGAGAGAACCACAGATCTGGTAGCCTCCCCAACGAGCCGCCTGAACCCTCCTCGCTGGCTCTGCCTCCCCTGGGGATCACTTGGGTCGCCCCAGTGCAGGGCTGCGGCTCTCGGCTGGGCTGGCCCCACTTACCCGGAGGTAGATTTTCATCTCCCTGCACTCCTCCAGGGCACCGTTGTGCACCTGGATAGTCTGCGCCAGGTGGGGCTGGCGGGAGTGCAGGAACAGCGCCCGCTTGATGGCCCCCTTCTGCTTCAGGTGGTCAAGGTGCAGCTCCACAGTGAACCCTGTCGAGGGAAGAGGAGACCAGGGTGAGTGGAAAGCCCAGGGCAGCGCTGCAGTCACGGCACCCGGCCTCGGCATCGCCCCTCTAACTCTCCTGCTCTCTTTACAGAGGCCCCAGCTGGCCTCAGAGGGGAGCCCTTCATCCACCACTGACATGCTGCCACCTCTGGGGTGGGGCTCAGCAGCTGTTTAACAGCACATAGCAGTAAACATGAATCCTGTGTCCCACTAGAATTAAGGGGAATTTAGAGGCAGAAAGAAATTACCCAAGTTTGAACTGAACGAGGACGCAGGTCACCAAACAGGTCACCCCGAACACATACAAACGGGTCAGGGCATCATTAATACTCATGAATAGCCAGGACTTCAGTGTTGAAACACAGCAGTGTCGCCAAGTGCCGCACTGGGGTCCTGGGGTCAGCACTGAGTGAGTGGGGAGAGCGCCCCCACTGAGCCCGCACCCCACTTCCTACAGCACAGCGCCCCATATCGGTTCAGACATCAATCAGACAATGAGTTACCAGCACTTCACGAACAGCGACAAACTGAGCCCCAACAGAAAGTGGGTAAATGACTTGCCCCAAGGGAGCAGCACAGCTGAGTGTAGGACCCAGGAGTCCTGGCTCGCAGATCAGTGTCTCAAGCACGAAGTCACCTCTCCTTAGGGGGACAAGCACCCCCGATTGACTCACTAACAGCAGCATGCACTGACCCCTGGGATCTCACCCAAGCCCCCACCTTGCTTCGCTCACCTACCCCGCACTAGAATGGACAGGCCCCCTGGCTGCCCTTCCCCAGTGCCCCCGACAGTGAGACTCCCCAGACCAGGGGATTCTGGGAAGATCCAGGGCAGCCCTGGGCTCTTGGCTGCTTTGACCGGCGCCCGAGCTCGCTACTCACCGATGGAGTCGGGCACATGCTTCCCCGAGGCGTTGAGGCAGAAGCTCAGGTTTATGCTGCCGAGACGAGAGAGAGAGAGAGAGAGAGAAACATGCAATGAGCCTGGGGCAGGCCAACACCTGCCAGAGCCTGCCACGGCCCTGCCAGACCCAGCGTGGGCACAACGGCTCAGGACCTCTGCACGGAGCCAGCAGCCCATGTCAGTGCAGATGGTCAGTGGCAGAGCCAGGAGCAAGACATAGGAGTCCTGACCTCAAGTCCCATGCTCTGCCCTCCCTTAGTTATTCACCCTCCTGGGAAGGTGGGGGGTGAGAGATGCCCTCTCCACGGTGCTACAGGGAAACTGAGGCACAGAGCAGGGAACTGATCTGGCCAGAGTCACTGGCAGGCCTGGGAATGGGCACAGGGCCTCTGGTCTGCGTTATGGCCACAAGCTGTGCTCCTGCCAGACCTGGGCTGCCCCAAGGCTGGGCGACAGCCCTGAACCCAAATCCCAGGATCCGCAGTTATCCCAGAGCCAGTGCAGCACCTGAGCTGCCGCTTCCCAGTGGGCACGACCAACTTCCAAATAGCCCTTCGATTCCAGCCCCCCCATGCCGGAGTTACTGACCTAGCCCGATCTCACACCCTGCCCCCTGCCCCGGTTAATCGTTAACCCCGAAGGCAAGCGACCCAGGGGAGGTGGGAGCGAGGGGATTCTTCAGGTCAAATCCTTCCCAGGGGGCAGGGGTTGGGGGGGCTGCTACAGCCCAGAGGGGCATCAGGAACAGCACCTGACTGGCCCCCTGAGGCATTCCTGCCGCCCTACCCCGTGTAATGCTTATCCCCCCCAATCCTCCCCACCCCAGTCCGATCCCCCCCTCGACCCTCTCCCCGCTTCTAATGCTGATCCCCCCATCCGCCCCCACCCCAGTGCCTGAAGCTGCCTCCCCCTAGCCGCCCCGCCCACAGCCCCACAGTCCAGGCCGGGACAGCCAGCGTCCCAGCTCCCTCCAGCCAGCTGCGAGTGCCTCACAATCGCTCATTCATGGCAGGGGAGGGCAGGCGGCCAGCAGCCCCGGTTGCTGAGCAACAGATAAATAGCTAGATGTAAACAAACCCCCAGCAGGCCCGGGGGACATAACCCCCCCACACCCCCGCCGCAACCTCTCCAGACCCCTGGAGTGAGACCAACGAGCCGCAGGGGGCAAGTCACACACGCCACATCCAGCTACGCGGGGTTACAACCAGGGGGCTGTTCGGGGCGGGGTCTCCCAGAGCTGAGTTCATTGGCAATGTTCCAGCGAGCCCAGCCCCAGCGCTTGAGTTCCTAACCAAAGTTAAAAGCAGACGCTATTCGCCCGACGCCCGCTTAGCCCTGCTGACGGGGCTGAGGCCATCTGCCTTTCTGGACCCATGTGCACACTACGCACAAGGAGTTTCTCCCTACCCCACACTGCAGTGCAGCTACCTCTGGGGTGGGACGCAGCAGCTGTTTAACCACGGAAGCGGCAGTGTAGGACAAGAAGGGAAGGAGAACCCAACAGCCAGTCCCCTCAGCCAGGACAGCTGCGTCAGAAGGCGGCTATGGAAGTGGTACCTGTCCGGAGAGAGGGCCTGAGCCCCACTGGGTGCTCTCTGCCCCCTCACCAGCAGGGCAGACCTCGAAAGGGGTGTGTTACCTACCAGGCCACGTGGGTGTCGGTGCCCTCCAGCGTGCAGGATCGCTCTTCAGGGTTGAACATGGCAGGGAAGATGTTGAGGGAGGCGCTGGCGTAGACAATGGGGCGGCCTCTGTGTGGAGCGGCAGGGACCAGGAATGACAGGGAAAATGGTCACATGCTACATTCACAACCGTGAGGGACCAAGGCAGGGTCGGAACTGGGCTGACCCCAAAGGGGTGACGGGAAGAGAGGGGCTGTGCCATGCCCAAAGTGATGCCAGCCAGGAGTTGGGGATGCCCATGGCTCAAGCTGGCTCCCATGCCATCCCCCAATGTTGCTGACACTCGAGGAGAGGACCACTGCTTGGACAACCTCCCGCCGGGGCAGCCAGCCAGGGGCGGGGGCAGAAAGTCAGATGGGCACAGGGCCCCGGTGTGCAGAAACACCATGGTGGGCTGGGGCAGCGGTGCCTTTAGATTCCCCCAGCCCAGGGCTGAGAGCAGGCCCAGCATGGCTGACCCATGCGGTGTGAGATCCCGGAACAAGCCCCCTAATCCCCAGGGAAGAGCCTGCAGAGGAACAGCGCCTACCGGTACACCACGGCCGTGTCCACTCCAAATGCGCCTACAATCAGGTCTGCAGGACAAACACACACAGCTCAGCTATAGCCTACGGCAGGACAATACCCCTGGGAGCCAGAGCCCACAGAGAAGGGGAAGAAGCCTACAGGCAGGGCTCCATCAGCACTGTGTGTCCCCTGTGCTCACTGCTAGGGGGACGGTAGATGTGCACCAGAGGGGAGCTAGCAGGGAGCTCACTGCCATGGGAATGGGGGTCTGCACTGGGAGCAGGGAGCTCCCTGGATAGCAGGGAGCTCACTGCCAGGGGGACAGGGCAGGGTCTGCTCCATGGGGAGCTAGCAGGGAGCTCACTGCTGTGGAGATGGGGGTCTACACTAGGGGAGTGAGCAGGGAACTCACTGCCATGGGGATGGGGGTCTGCACTGGGGGAGCGAGCAGGGAGCTCACTGCCAGGGGGACATGGCAAGGTCTGTTCCAAGGGAGGTAGCAGGGAGCTCACTGCCAGAGGAATGGGAGGAAGCGGGCAGGCGAGTGGCAGGTTATCCCATGGCACTCAGCACCATTCGAACTGGCACTAAGCTACCCCGCAGCACCTCGGCCTGGCCAGAGACCCACCCAGGCTGTGCCAGCCCAGCTGGATGTCGAGTGGATTCTCTCCCGTGGGGAGAACTGGGCATCGCATCCCAGCAGGAGGCGCTAGAAGCAGCACTTGTCTCAGATGCACACTGAGTGCTAGGACTGGGGATGGGGAGGGTGAAGGGGGCAAGAATGGCAAGCCCAGAGGCAACCAGGGATAGAAAGACAGACAGGCAGGCACGGGAATGGAGCTCTGCCAGCAACAGCGCCTCCTCTTGGAGACAGAGAGCAGCGCAGCCTCCAGGCAGCCAGCTCAGGCACTGGGCACGATCTGTGCTCAGAGCCATGCTGCTGGCCGCCACTCCTGGGGACCAGCTGGCTGACCGCACACCCCCATGGGGACTTGGAGGGCCAGGCAGACAGAGGGCGATACCAAATCTCCCCTGCACCATACCTGGGTAGCCATTTCCATCCAGGTCCTTGGCTCCGCGGAGGGCAAACCCAAAGAAGTCGGGCGAGCGGCTGGGCGGCCAGTGCCCCTGCAGGACCTGGGAGGGCCGGGCGTTCACCCCGCCTGCCTGCCCGTTGTACACGTACACCACGCCCTGCTGCGCCTCCCCGCCGAAGGGGGCCCCAATGCCGACATCTGCGGGGGAGATAAACACCAAGGTCAACACAGGAGAACGAGGCCCCCTGAAAGAGCCGGACCCCCTCCCATCCATCGCCCCCAACACATGAAGCAGGGAAATGGGCCCAGAGGTTCGCGGCTGGGAAAGAGCCAGCTGCCAGGAGCCAAGCTCATCGGTGGAGTCGTCCCTTTCAATGCCGGGCAGGGAGGGCCCAGGGACTGACCCTTCCCCAAGTTTCTATCTCGCACTCCTGCCCTCCCGGCCCAGCCCGAGGTAGGTGAGGGCAGCCGGGTCTCCACAGGGCACCGAGGCTGCCACGGACACGGACAAAGCTGTGACCCGCCAAACTCCTTTCACCTTGGGGACCCCGAACAGCTGGCTGGGGAGGGACTTCCGGTCTCCACAGACCAGATCTAGCTCCCACCCTGGCCCCCAGGTGGGGCAGAACAGCTCAGGGTGTGATAAGCAGCTTTTCAACCCCTGGCCTCTGGAAGCACAAGGCTGGAAGGAGCCTCACTAGGAGGCCTAGTCCAGTCCCCTGCACTCACGGCAGGACTGTGTAAGAACCAGACCATCCCCGACAGCTGCTTGTCTAAGGCAGCCCAGGAAGCCCCTGTACTCAGAACAACGGCACCCGGAGGCCAGCCCCTGCCATGCCCCGGCTCAGGCCAGCAGCGTCTCCTTTTCAGGCTCATGGGCATCAGGCACCCGGATCCCTGTACATTCGTAGCCTAGCCCAGCAGGCCAGTGATGCCAAGCAGGACCAGCTGCTGCTCAGCCAGGTGCCCACACCCATCCCATCCGTTGCACAGGGCGAGCAGCCCCTCAGGGCCTAACGAAATGTGTGGCTGATGCTCCACCACCAGCAGGGACCTGCGAAGGATTCTGAGGTTAGCAGGACTGTGACCCCCCTCAAGCAGCTGCTGTCCCCCCTCCCCTCCGCAAGGGGCTTGGCATTCAGGCCCCTGTGTCTGCATTTGTGTTTACACTTTTCCCCGGGGCTATTTTTGCCTCTGGTAGCTACTAATGGGGCTGAAATAACAGGAGAGTTGATAATTCCACCCTACAGGGGACTCCAGCACCGGTCCCCTGACACACGGCAGGGAGTGACCAAACTAAACCAACGCACACGCCTCGCTTAAATCCTACGTCGGCCGCAGGCAGCAGGGGGCAACAATCCCACACGTGCAGGTGCGCTAACCATTATAGCCATCCTGATCCAGGTCTCCCAGCGGGGCGATGGTGCTCCCAAAGCGGCCGAACTCCTGGGTCCCGGTCAGCACCATGGAGGCATTGGGCTCCATGCCGTGCGGCTGCTGCAGGTAGATGTAGACTCTGCCCACCTCCTGCACCCGCCCGTCCTCTGTCTTCTCCATGAACAGCGGGGCGCCCACCAGCAGGTCGTCCAGGCTTCGGGATGGAGGGGAGAGAGAGAGAGAGAGACCAGGGACTCAGAATCTGGGTTCGCACTAGTCGACAGGCCCAGAGGGGCACCGAGGACGGCCAAGCTGGTGGGTAACTCGCCCTTCCACCACATGTTCAGCAGGGGGCGACCTTCACATCACACTGAGGCTTGGTGGTGCTGCTCCAGCAGCCAGCAGCCTGCTTGTCTACAGCCCTGTTCCTGGCCTGGGAGGAGAGGAGCCTGGGGGGTGCCTGGGTGTTTGGAGAGTGAGCCCGCTTCCCGTGCTCACCCCACAACGAGGGCTCCTGCCCCAAAGGCTGAGTCTGGTTCCCCCTCTGGGCCTCGCAACCTGCTGGAGAGGCAACCAGGCCAGACCCAAAAGACACAGCGAGGACCAGGACCAGCCCCATTGGAGAGGGGTGCACTCACCCTCCAACAATCCCTCCCCCACAGTGCCTCCTCTCCACTCCAGGCCCACGAGCCACCTAGAACCCACTCCCCACCCCCCAGCTCACCCCATGTCAAGAGCGATGGGGTCATGACTAGAACCCAGGAATCCTGATGCTCCACGAGATTCCTGCTCCAAGCCACTGTACCCCACTTCCTCCCAGAGCTGGGACCAGATCCTGGAGTCCTGATTTCCCAGTGCCCACTTGGGGCCCCAGGACTTGCCACCTACATGCTGCAGAACCTGAACAGCCATTTGCTAGAAAGCTTTCTAAAACCATCTCTGTCATGTTAACTCTGAAACCTAAGGATGACAACTTCATGTGAGTTTTTCAACAGCCAGTTAACACCCGCAGGAGAGGACAGAGAGGGCAGTCGCACGGCAACAGCAGCACGTGTGTCTCGTGCTGGCATGTGTGGGTAGAGCTGTGTTGTGGGGGGAGCTCAGACATTGTCTTTGCCATCCCAGCCCCTGCTGGATGTACCATGCGGTCACCATGCCTGAGCCTTGAGAAGGCAGCTGGACTGGGGCCACAAGCACCTGCCATTGGCGATGAAATGCCTCCAGCCTTGGGAACCAAGCCCCTTTATGAGACTGGGGCACAGAGCAGGGTCTCCTGGCTCCACAGAGTACGTCTACATGACTGGCTCAGGCTAAGGGGCTGTTTCATTGTGTGTTAGACCCTGGGGTGAACCGAGGGTGCAGTGCAGCCGGGAGAGGTCTGCATCCCCAACCCCCTGTCACACGCGGTGCTAACCAGGTCCCTGCTGGCAGCCTTGGCCTAGGCAGAACAGGCCACACAGCCCTGGCCAAGCTCCCCACTCCCCGACGGGGCTGAGGAGACACCGACCACCTGGCTCCAGCGCTGCAACCCGGCTCCATCCCCTTCACCTAGTGCAGGGGTGGGCAAACTACAGTCCGCAGGCCACATCTGGCCCATGGGACCATCCTGTCCCCCCGCACCCCCCTCACCTTCCTTCCTCCCCCGGAGCCATGCCGCCATGGAGGCAGCACTCTGTGGGGCGGGGCTGCATGTTCCTGTGGATCAGCTCAGCCACGTGTCTGGCTCCAGCAGACATGAGCGACATGGTAAGGGGACTGGGGCAGGGGAGTTGGATAAGGGGCAGAGAATCTCGGGGAGTGGTCAGGGGACAGGGAATGGGGGGGTTGGATAGCTGCAGCAGTCCCAGGGGGCCTGTCAGGGGGGCGGGGGTGTGGATAGGGGTTGGGGCAGTCAGGGAAGAGGAAGCAGGGGGATTTAGATAGGGGATGGGGTCCTGGGCGGTGATGAGGGTCGGGGAGGTCTCGGGAAGGGGCAGTCAGAGGACAAGTCGCCGGTGGCGGGGAGGGGTTTTGGATGGGTCGGGGATTCCGAGGGGGGCAGTCAGGGGACAGAGAGCAGGGGGTGTAGGATAGGGGGTGGGGTGTCAGGGAGGTGGTTAAGGGCGAGATTCCTGGGAGGGGGTAGTTAGGGGACAAGGAGTAGGGAGGGTTGGATGGGCTGTGGGTTCTGAGAGGGGCAGTTAGGGGCTGGGAGGTGGGAGGGGGCAGATGGGGGTGAGGGCCAGGCTGTTTGGGGAGGCACAGCCTTCCATACAGTTTTGCAAACCCGATTTGGCCCGTGGGCCAAAAATTTTGCCCACCCCTGACCTAGTGAGCCCCAGAGGCTCCTATAGCCTTGTGAGTGTGTGTGCAGAGGGTGTGTGCATAGGTGTGCACGGGAGAGTTGGGGTGTGTGTGTGCACACGCAGGGAGATGAGTTGCGTGGGGGAGTGCACATGAAGGGGGATGAATTGGGTGGGGTGCACGTGAACAGGATGTGTGTGATCTAATCACATCTGGGCCTGCCGGGGGAGGTGCTAGGAGCCAAGGGCTGCGGTCAGCCACTTCCTCAGAGGGGAGAAGAGCTGCCCCTCCCGCCCACACACATCCCGGGCCCCACTTCCACTCCTCACCCCAGGCCCTGCTCCAAAACACCCCGGGGCCTGCTCCCACGCAGCCCCCCGGGCCCTGCTCCCGTACACACACACCCTGGGCCCTGCTCCCCTCCACTCCCCCCAGGTCCCACTCCCACCCACACATACACTGAGCCCCACTCCCCCCCACCCCACCCCAGGCCCCACTCCTGCCCACACACCCCAGGCCCCACTCCCGCCCACACATCCCCTGGGCCTCATTCCTGCCTAAACACACCCCAGGCCTGCCCACACACACCCTACGCCCCAGTCCCGCCCACACACACCCTGGGCCCCACCCCGCAGGCTTCATTCCTGCCCACTCACCCCCTGGATCTCATTCCTGCCTAAACACACCTCTGGCCCCACTCCAGTCCACACACCCCCTGGGCCCACTCACACGCACACCAGGCTCCACTCCCGTCCACACATCCCCTGGGCCCTGCTCCCACAAATCTCCTAGGCCCTGCTCCCATCCACACACACCTTGGCCCCTGCTCCCATGCAGCCTCCTGGGCCCCGCTCCCATACACACACACCCTGGCCGCACTGCAGTCCACACACACCCTGGACCCCAGTTCCTGCCCACACATCCCCTGGGCCCCGCTCCCACACGCCCTCTAGGCCTCACTCCCACACATCCCTGGTCCCTGCTCCCATCCACACACACCCTGGCCCCTGCTCTCATGCAGCCCCCGGGCCCCACTCCCACTCACATACCCCTCGGGCCCTGCTCTCACCCAGCCCCCTCTCCATTAAACCTGCAGCAGCCAAGGCAGTGACTATGTGGCCATGGTGGGGCGGGATGAAGGTGTCTCAAGCTGGTCATATCTTGCAATGAAGCAAAAGGGTTTTGGGGGTGGAGGGGATTCTCCCAGTGTGTGACCCAGAACTTGGGGGCAAGGCAAGGGGAACTGGGCTCAGGGATGTTGCTCTGTCCCATCCCCTACAGCAGAGGATGCTGCTGGGTCAGTGGGCTCTAGGATGACCAGGCAGCAAGTGTGAAAAATTGGGTGGGGGGTAATAGGAGCCTATACAAGAAAAAGACCCAAAAATTGGGACTGTCCCTATAAAATCGGGACATCTGGTCACCCTAGTGGGCTCTGAGCAGGGTACCCAGTTTCTAGCCCCTCTGGGGGAGGTGGTTTATTCCCCACACATATTCTATGCCAGGGGTGGTGGTGCGGGGGAAGTGTGGCAAGTCTTGTGGATGAGAAACGTGCTGTGCACCCCCACGCACTACACAGGCCACCATGTGCCTCCCTTCCCCCTCTGCTATGCCTCCAATGCCAAAACCCCCACCCCCTCAATATAGCCCAGATCTTCCCTGCTTGACCCAACTGCCCCCCTTGATCCATCCAACCCCCAGTAACGGCACCGACACACCCTGACTAGCAGGGCCCCGCACTCACCCGTCGCTGTTCATGTCAGCAGCAGCCACCGCGTAGCCGAAGTAGGCCGCCATCTGTGGGGGAGAAAGGGAGCGCTGGCACAAATGCTGGGGTAGGGGCTTTTTCCCACGCTGCAGGAGATTATTCACCTTCCTCACCTTGCTGACAGGGTTATTTCCAAGGAGGGAATCACTTCTAGCCCCATGCACGCACCCCCTCCCATGGTGCTCCCCAGGGGGCCTCTGGGTCAGTAACACACGGTCTGGGTAAGAGCCATGCCCCGCCCCCAGGAAGAGCTAGCAGTTCCCACCCAGCAAGGGGCCTAGTGGGCATCGCCTGCCACCCGCTGCCCATGGGGCTCATTCGATCCCTCGGGACGGCTTCATTCCAACACCCTGCTCAGATGACAGAAGAGCCCCTGCCAAGCATGTGGACCCAGCACATCCTGCTCACCTGCTCTCCAGAGAAGTTATACAGGGACTTCATGTCTGATCCATTCAGGACAGTGACCTGGCAAGAGAAGACTCAGGTCACAGCTCGGTCACGGAGCCCCCATCCCAAGCCTGGCACTCACTCCTGGCCCAGCCCCTGGGCAGTTCCTATTCTCCTCCTCTGGATAGAACCGGCCCAGGTAGCTCCTGCTCACTCCACTGCTCTGCTGACCCAGAGCCCACCAGGTGTTTGCAACGTCGCCTTGGTCTACATTAGCGGGTGGGATTGATCTAAGTTACGCAACTTCAGCTACGAGAATAACGTGGCTGAAGTCAATATACTTAGATCGACTCACTGTGTCTTCCCTGTGGCGAGTCGACCGCTGCCGCGCCCGTTGACTCCACCTCTCGCGGCGGTGGAGTACCGGAGTCAACGGGAGAGCGCTTGGGGGTCGATTTAACACGTCTAGACTAGACGTGATAAATCGACCCCTGCTGGATCGATCGCTACCGCCGATCCGATGGGTAGTGTAGACATACCTTAAGTCAGGTAGAAAATCCAATTCCCACTTCTCTGGTGCCTCCCCTCTGAGGAGCTCTATGGGCGATGCTCACAGCAGCTAAGCGCCCTCCCCACGTTACAGATGGGAAACCAGGCCAGAAAGGAGTCATGAGCCCTCGTCCCCACCCCCCTAGATTCCACTCCCCCCAGAGCAGAGAGCAGATCCAAGGGTGCTAAGTCCCATCTCTCCTCTAAAACCTGCCCTGTCATCTTTAAGCCGTGGGAGTCTGCTTGGGCAGTCACTGCAGACAGCTCCCGGGCAGCGGCTCTGGCGACGCCGCCCAGCAGGATTCCCGGGCAGGGCACAGGAAGGGCCCGTGATGTCGACAGAGCGGGCAATGGGGTCACATGCGTGGGGGTGACCACAAAAGCCCTGGGTGGGCCGGGACACTCCTTCCTTCGCGCCGTCTCCACCCTCCGTTTCCTCACCCGCCGGCCTTCGCTCAGGCTTCACTCAGTCAGTCTGTCTATGCTGCACCCAGCTTGCAAGGCTCAGGCTATGGGGCTGTATAACTGTGGGGCAGAAGTCAGGGCTTGGGCTGGCACCCAGGCTGGGAGGTGGGAAGGCTCAGTATCTACCCTACATTTGAAGAGCTCCTTAGCCCGAGTCAGCTGGCCTGGCGTGGGTGTTTAATGGCAGTGTAGATGGGCCCTCAGCCCTGCCCGGGGAAGAGTGCTAGTTACTATGGAAACAACCAAATCAGCAGGATTTTGGGGCTTAGCAAGGTCCATGCTTGGGGACAGGGGAGCTTGTACCATGGGTCTGGTACAGCCCCGCCCCGCACAGCTATGCTGACATGAGCACCGCGCCCCCAGCCCTGACGACACCCCTGGGGTGCGAGAGCCCAATGCGGGGGCAAAGGCAAGCTGGTAAGAGCAGGGATAGGAGAAAGAGACCAAACCATCCACTTCTGGGGTGTGTAGCGGCACTGGAAGCAATAGCCCGAGGCCGCCTGGTCCGAGAGGCTCCCAGGGCAGATGGAGGGAGGGCCCAGGCTAGCAGAGATATAGTTGGAAAAGGAGAGATCCAGAGCATTTGGGTGCAGCTAGGTGGAGAGACGGGGGGGGGGCTCCCCTGACCCTGGGGAAGGAACCCCCACCCTACTGCCCCAGCGCAGGATCTTACGTAGCCATAGGTCAGGTTTCCCTTGGGAACACCAGCCACAAAGTCTGCAAGGGAATAAAGAGATACGGGTCCGTTAGCTCCGGGTGGGTCCCTGGGGGCGGCTCAGCCTGTGGGATGCTGGGGTGGAGTGGACGACACAGACAAAGCCAGGCCAACACCCCGGGCACATGTGACCCTGGGCTGTCCAATGCCACATCCCAGCGTAAAGCAGTTCACCCACATGGGGGGTGGGTGGGAAGAATCCGAGAGCCCAAACTCAAGCGGGCTGGAGCCCCTGCCCAGCTGGGGTTCAGGTCTCCACAGAGTCCACTGATCCATCTGCCACCCTGCACACCCCGATGGCTCACTCACTGTCTCAGCATGGGAGGACGGGCAGATCAAACCAGAGCCCTGGACCCCAACCCCCCAAATCCCCCCAGCTCAGCTAACTGGCTATTTCTCACCTAACCGAGGGCAAGCATGTCACGCCCTGGCCCACCAGGGTAACAGCCCACCCAGCTGCTCTGAGGTCAGCGCGCTGGAGGTGCTGGGTTCAAACCCCGCCCAGGACGGCACGGTAGGCTCATTTCTGCCATTTACCCTGGGCCTAGCCAGGCCCCTTGGTGGGAGCCAGCTTGCCCTGTGCAGCTTCCTAGCCCAGCTGGCCCAGGACTGTCAGCTTGGCCTCCTCCATAACTGCTTCTTCAGAGCACCTGGACTCCAACCAGAGCTTGTTCTGATCCTGTCACGTCTATGGGGTGTTAGAATGAGGGCAGAACTTGCGGGGGTGGTGGGGGGCTTCAGCATTTACTCTCCCCTCCCCCCTGACTCCAGAGAACCCAGCACGGCAGTACCTTCGGTGGAATCCCCGCTGAACTCACCGACGGCCACAGAATACCCTGCACGGGGAGAGGAGCAGAGGGGTTAGACTCCGGCACCACTTGGCCCTTCTGTCCCCATTGTTTTGGTTAGGCCCTATATCAACACTGGGCAGGAGGAGCTGGCTTCTCAGTGACAGGCTGATGGATGAAAAGGGAACCACACAGAAACACTCGCAGCTCCTTTGCTCTGCCCTGGAGAGGGGTTAGGTCCTGGGACAGGCCACTGGGTGACGGGGTCGGGGGCTCTGTGACCTTGACAAGCCTCAGCCCTTCTCCCTGACTCTTTCACCCACCTGCACCAAGGTACAGGCTGAGTCTGCACTAGAAGAGCTCCGCGGAACCATTTCCTTAGTTACTGCCTGCAAAGCACCAGGGAACAGCAGGGTCTATAGCTGGAACACGGGGGCTGGGAGGCAGGGACTGGTGTCTAGTGGTTGGATCAGGGCAGGGCTAGGAGTCAGGACTCCTGGGTTCTATCCTCAGCTCTGGGAGAGGAGTGGTATCTAGTGGTTGGAGCTGTGGGAGGTGCTGAGAGGCAGGACTCCTGGGTTCTATTCCTGACTTTGTTGCATGTCATTGAGAGGAGTACAGCTTCAATTTCCCCAGCTATAAACAGGAACCCCCTCAGTCCCCCCCCAGCTATAAACAGGAGAGTCCCCCACCCCTGGGGAACACCCCTGCTCCATCTCCCCCAGCCCACGGCAGGTGTCACCATGCACCCCTCAGGATGGGGGTGCACTCAGCGAGCAAGAGCGGCTTTGGGAACGTCTCTCCGTTTGGCACCGGGGAGCAGCACTCACGTCTCAGCCCCTGAAGCTAGCAGCTTACGTGCAGGGCCTATGCCCAGGCCTGGGGAGCAGAGACCGGCCTGGGCAAGGCCCAGTGCCCCCTGTCTTCCCTGGACGAGAACACCCATGAACCTGTAGTGAGGAGCCTCTGTCTGCTGGGAGCTGGCCCAAGACCCCCGTCTCGCTTCCCACAGGTGCAAAGATGGGGTAACCAGCCAAAGACGGGGGGCCTCTACATTCAGCTATCCCCTCCCCCGCCCGAGGGTCCCTTCTCCCACCAGCCCTGGCACTCACCCAGATAGCTGTCATCATAGGTGGGGGTGGCCTGGCGTGTCTGCAGCTGCCCCTGGGTGACCAGGATTAAATACTCAGGGTAATAGGCCTCCTTGATCTGCTCCTGCGTGGCTGAGATCACCTGGCCTGGGGAGAAATGGAGGGGGGGGGCAGCTGAGAGTAGAGCACGGGGTGGGAGGGGGGAAGGAGTGGTACCCCAGGGAGGGGTAGAAGATGGGGAGGGCAGTAACAGGGAGTTGGGGAGGGGAAAGACGGTGGGGGAGGCCAGTAGCAGAGGGTAGGGGGAGGGAAAAGACAGTGGGGGAGGGCAGTAGCAGGGGGTGGGGGCACTCACCTTGCCAGAAATAGCTTCCAGGGCCTCCCAGAAGCACTCGCCCCCTCTGCAGAGCAAAGAGCCCGGTCAGAGCCACAAGGCAAGATCCTGCCTGGGAGTCGGGGGAGGGGGGGAACAATCCCCAGCGGGGTGTCTCTGGGTTCACCCCTCCCCCACCAAACCCCTACTTATCCCCCCTTGGCCACAAGGGAAGCAGCTGAGCTGAGCAGGTTCAGTGTCCCCCAACCCCAGGGCTGGGGAGCGAGGGCTCCAACATGGCGGTAGCAGAGTGGGGCAGGGCTGGTCTCTGCCAGCCCAGCTGCGACGGGCAGAGAGGGGTCCCGTGCTGTCTGGCAGAGAGGGGCCCCTAAGGGGTTGGGGAGACACGGGAAGGGCTGATGCTCTCTGTATCCCCTGGGCATGAGTGACACCGCCAGAGACCCTGCCAGCTGGCCCAACAGGGCAATGACCCGCTTGTGGGGCACAAGGGATGTGACTGGAATGGGCCGGCTGTATTGGGGGGCTCCTCACAAGGCCCCACTCCCAGCATCCGGCAGCTCCCAACACACAAGGGACTGCACCTAAAAACATGCTCCCTCGGGGTGGGTGTGGGGGGCACAGAGAGGATAAGGGACCTGCCATTGCTACCAGCTAGGTGAGCGCTCCCATAAGAGGTGCTTGTTTGTGGGTCTGAGCTCGAGGCGCAGCTCTGTGGGGCAGGAGGTCCCAGCGCCTGCAGCCCGGGACCCAGCCCCCCAGCCCTGCTCAGGGAGGTCTGACTGCCAGCGAGGAACTCAGCTTTCCCCCATACACACACTGGGGGCAGCAGGCAGGGGGCGCTCTGCTGCTGCCAGAGATCAGGGGGGCAGCAGCATGGCATCAGGGTCGCTCACCTTGGTGAACTCAGCACTAAAGCCACCCTGGCAGTAACCCTGCCCTGCTGCCGAGTCCAGATCTGCAGAGAGAAACACCAGTCAGGGGGGAGCGGTGGTATGGGGGGCAGGGGCTCGGGGGGGCAGGGAGCGGGACTGGGAGGAGGGCAGGAGGCTCTGACCCTGGACACCAGCTGCATGGGGTGGAATTCTGGGCTCCCAGCCCCCTGCTCCAACCACTAGGCTCTTCTCCCTGCCTTCCCAGGGCACAGTGTCCCCACCCGAGCTGATGCAATTCCCTGGGAACGTGTGCGGCGTTGTGAGCGAGGCCTGGGGCTTAGGATGAAAAGATTTCCCAATTACCCCTCCAAACAGGGATTACCTGCTGCTGGGGGAGCCAGGGAGTTTGGGGGTCTCCTGCCCACTGCCCCCCATCCCAGACCCAGCAGGAGCACTAAGGGACTCTCCCCACATTCCGAGCCGGTACCTGAGCGGCAGGGCGAATACTCCACGAACTTGGTAAAGTTGCTGACAGACAAGTAGCAGGTGCCAACAGGGTCTCGGCCAGATTCGTCCTTGAGGGTGAGCCAGCTGTACAGGGGCGCGCAGGCCTGGGCAGGGAAAGAGCAGCTGGATGAGCAGCATTGGGGACAGGGGAGAACCGAGCGACTGAGGCACAGGAAGCCCCAGAACCTGAGGGCGTCCACCCATCCACTAGCTACCCCAGCACAGCGTGGGGCCAGGCGGGAACCTCCCTGCCCCATAGCCAGGCAGAGAACCAGCCCCACCCCAGCCCCAGGGCAGGCCCCACCCAGCCAGGGTTCCCCTGTTTCGCTCTCACCAGGATGGAGCTGCCGTGGGACCGCACTGTCGCTCCAAACCACTGCAGGGATTTGAACTCCACCTGCGTCGGCTCGTCCGTGCCATTCCTGCTGAAGTTGTGTTGGCGGGACCCTGTTGGGGGGAAGCGTGGTCACTGCTGGGTCCTGTGACCAGCATCCGCACCTGCTCCCGCTCCCGTGGGGGGCCTAGGACACATGCCAACCAGATCAAGGGCGCAACCCTGGGGTGGGACAACATGGCCCCGAGGCCCTGTGACCCGGGAGGAAGCCACTGGCTTGGGGGGCCCCCCTTGTAAATGGGGGGGGGGGGGCAGCATGCTCTGAGCTGTCTCGAAAAAGGGCCTTTGGTCAAAGTGTCCCAGGAAGTGTCTCTCCCCACCCCCGCAGCTCTTGCCAGTCCCAGGCGGGTCCCACCTGCTGCCAGCAGCCCCACTTCTTCCCCTGGGTGGGTCCCACATGCTGGGGGCTTCGCTCAGCTTTGCTTTACAGGAAAACACAAGCAGAGATGAATTCTTGGAAGAGCAAGAACCGTCCATTACCCACTACATTGGTGGCTCTCCAACTTTTTCTATTGGTGACCCCTTTCGGGCATCAGGCCTCTAAGTGCAACCCCCCCTTACGGGTTGGACTCGGGGGGCTCTTGGTAGTCCCCAAGGACGGGGCCAGGCTCGGGGTATGGAGAGTCATCAGCCCCCTGGGGCAGGAGCCCGGCGCTTGGAGTGCTGCCGGCAGCCCGCCACGGCAGGGCCCGGAGCTGGGACTCGGGGCGCCGCCAGCAGCCCATCGCAGCAGGGTCCAGGGCTCGGGGCGCCGCTGGCAGGGGTCAGGGTCGGCTGCCTGCAGCAGGGGCTCGCGACCCCCACATAACTGGGTCGCAACCCCAACTTTGAGAACGAATGACAAAGGCTGATGACAGGCTGCCCAGTGTAATTAAAATAAACTCTTCAGGCCGCTCCAGTAGTCCCATATGACACTGCAGCTCATACATGACTAAAATAGCAGGGGTCCGGGGCTCGGCGCGCCGCTGGCAGCCCATCGCAGCAGGGGCCGGGGCTCGGGATGCTGCTGGCAGCGGTTGGGGCCGTCTGTCTGCAGCAGAGGCTCGCGACCCCCACTTTGAGAACCAATGCACTACATGTATCTTCTACTACCTGCACTGCACCCTGCCCCCACCCACAGCCCACACTGCAACCCCACCAGCGCACTGTCCCCCTGTCCCCACCCACAGCCCACACTGCAACCCCACCAGCGCACTGTCCCCCTGTCCCCACCCACAACCCACACTGCAACCCCACCAGTGCACTGTCCCCCTGTCTCCACCCACAGCCCACACTGCAACCCCACCAGCGCACTGCTCTCCTACCCCCACCCACAGCCCACACTGTAACCCCACCAGCGCACTGCACCCTGCCCCCACCCACAGCCCACACTGCAGTCCGTACCAGTGCACTGCTCCCCTACCCCCACCCACAGCCCACACTGCAACCCTACCAGCGCACTGCACCCCTGCCCCCACCCACAGCCCACACTGCAACCCCACCAGCGCACTGTCCCCCTGTCCCCACCCACAACCCACACTGCAACCCCACCAGCGAACTGTCCCCCTGTCCCCACCCACAGCCCACACTGCAACCCCACCAGC